>CM053606.1:157325669-157354005 GCA_028646535.1 Procyon lotor | reverse complement strand
ACCCATTTATTGGAAACCTGTTTTGTGCCAGGCACTAGACCAGCCCTTCTCCCAAACATTGTCCCATTATCCTTAAAAACACACTGAGAAAAAGTATTATTAGCTTCATTTTACAAATGAGAATCCAGGAGTTTAGAAAAGCAAAGTAAGCTGTCCGAGGGGACCAGGATGAAATAGCGGGGATGGAGCAGGGTGGGAAGCCAGCTCTCTCTGTCCCTCTTGCCCCATATCCCATCCCCTCTTGCTCATTCAGCCCCAGGCAGGGGGAGGGAACACCTCTGCTTGCCTCCATTAGATTCCTCTTGTTTTCTGCCACATTGGCTGAGCTGTACTCCCCATGCCCATTTTCAATTACAGCCTGTAAGCGTGTGCTTTGAAAAACATAATTTATTTTCTCAGTCAGACCAAATAGAAAACACAATTGTGTGTTTAAATACTAATTAACCTTTCACAGTTGTATGATTCTCCCTCTCTCTTTCTCCCTCTCTCTGTCTTTCTCCCTCTCTCTCTCTCCCTCCCTCCCCTAAAGCAAAAACATTTGACATGTTCTTGTCACAATTTCCTTCCTGACCCCACCACTTGCAGATCTGAAGCATATGGCTATACAGACCTCTGTACTTGAATTAAATTCTTTTTGGAAGAGGAAAGGACCATGGATGTGGTCACTAATGTGCTTTTCTCTCTGCATTGAGAATTCTCAGCTCCCTTTGCCAAAGGGTTCACGTGGTCTATTCCAAGGATGACTGTTGGGATGCCCGTAGAGATCATTCCTGTCAATTGTATTATCTTCTCTCTGAGATCTCTAGTAGTTAAAAGGTCACGGGCTTTGAAGACAGACTACTCATCTATTATTTTTTTATTATTATTTTACAGAAAGAGAGCATGAGTGGGGGACGGGGAGGGGAGGCAGAGAGAGAGGGAAAGAGAGTAGGGGACAGGGAGAGGAGGAGAGGGAGAGGGAGAGAGAGAATCTCAAGCAGACTCCATGCTTAGTGTTGAGCCCAATGTGAGGCTCCATCTCACGACCTTGAGATCATGACCTGAGCTGAAATCAAGTCGGACGTTTAGCTGACTGAGCCACCCAGGCACCCCTAGATGACTTGGTTAAATAAACTTTACGTACGCACATAAACCTGTGGGTCATTCCATTACCAGCTGTGTATCAGTCAACATCATATTTTTCTCACACTGCCTTCCATCCCCCACTCAGTTGCTCTTCCCTCTTCTGCTTTCCCCCTTGTGTTGCCATCTCCTCCAGTTGGGGGCCCCATTTTACATCTAGAACTTTGCATTAGCCACTTAGGTTTGGAGTTGTGACACCTTTAAAACCTTTTGTAGAACATAGCCACGTGCATCTCTCCCCAGTCTGAGTGCCCAAGTCAGAAAACCCTCCACGATCCTCAGTACTCCTCTTTGACGAACCGTAATGACATGTTTAATTTTGGATACATTGTATTTATAATGCTTGGGGGCTATCAAATGGAGATACAATTGGATATGTTGATTCAAAGCTCCGGAAAGAAAGTGAAGAAGACTGAGAGATAATCATGTCTTGGAACATAGAGAAAAGTGAGGGATTTCTTGAAGAAAGGACAGTAAATGGAATCAGATACAACAGAGAAGTCTAAGACAGTAATAAAGAGATGCATTTTTTAGAGTTTGCAACAAAGAAGCCAATGTTTTCCTCTGTCAGATACATTTATATGCTTGGAAGGCAAAGCCACCAAATTAATTGCAGTGACTTTAAGCTAGAATCTGAGAAGAGAGAGTTGAGATAGACAGCATCGATCTTTATTTCATACAGCCTAGCACGGGGCCTGGCACACAGCAGGCTGTGTAATGGAAATAGAGGAAAAAGCCAGAGTGGAGGGTAGGAACTTTGGTGACTTACCTTGAGAAAATGTTGCAAGGATTCTACTCTTGAAACATGTCCACAATCTAGGTAGGAATTTAAGTTAGATGTATAGGTAACAATTACAGTATGACTTTTAAAAGGGGCATAATAACTTGTGTGCATCTGTGTGCTGTCTGTGTGCTTCATTTATAAACAAAAGGGGAATTCTTGCTATTGTTAACAAAATCCAAGGTGCGAGATCTGTAAGTCAAAAACTCCATTTGACTGGTGCATGGACAAGACAGACATGATCTGTCTCTTGTTAATTACATTTAACCAATCCCCTAGAGGCTGGTAGTTATTCATTCATTTTTTATTCAACAGATATTGACTGAGCTCCACATAATGTGTAAATTAGAATCTTTACCTATCATCTGACAGTGGCCAGATTTTTTGAGGAAGACCAGAATGAATGTGTGCATCCATTGGGCACGACAACTGCTCTCTGAAAGAACAAAACCAAACCAAACTCCTCCAAGTTCTGTCCCTATTACTAGTCTGAATGTCACTGCCAACACGGATTTGGAGTGAGAGGAGTCAGTCGGGTAATTTTAATGACTCCGGACTTGGAACAATGGTAGACCAAATGACTCCATTTTTGCCATTGATAATGACTTTCTCAGTTGACCAGATTTATGTGTGGGTAGGTTTGGGCACTCATCTCCCTTGAATATTACTAGAGAAACCAAAGACATTCTTTTGGGAATTTCTTTTCAGTGGAAGTACAAGGTCAGAGCCAAGAGCCAACAATGATGAGAAATGAGGGCAGGGATTGCTGCTGCTTCTCCGCATCTGGTACGTAGTAGGCTTGAAGTAACTAGTTTTTGGATGGATGAGTGGGTCATCAGAGGCATGGGCTTCATGGAATATGATACAGGATGGAGCAGGTGTTTCATTTTGCTCAACTTGCTGGTTCCAGCCTCTTTCTCCTTCCTTGTTCTACCTCTTCACCTGGCCCAGACTGAAATAGTTCCGGCTCTTCCCCTCTGACCATTCATTCTCCCAGCCTCTCAAGGGAAGGATGTGTACATGTAAGCATGTGTGGGCATGTGTGTGTCGTAGGACCTAAACCTAATGGTTCTAACCTCAAGTATCAACCAAGAAATATCTACTCGAATTTCTGCACCCTCATATTCAAAATTTAAAACTAAAAAACAAAAAGAACTAAACTGACAACATCCAGGGAGGACAGTTTCATCATCCACATCTTACAAGAGGAAAGGGAATGCCAAAGTGAGTCAGTGACTTGCCAGGACGTCCTTACAAAGAAGTGACAGGACTAGGGTTCAAATCCTGGTCAATTGGGCTCCACTCCTGGTAATACTCAACGCACCCGACACTTGGTTTTCCTTTCAACAAAAGAAGGGAGTCACCTTAGGAGCTTTCTGCAATCCTGGTATTCTCGGATGTAATAGATTCTTCTTTTCTCCTTAGTGCCTACAGTGCTGGGTTTTGTAGGGCACGTGCATTTATCAAGGTGGCTCAGACAAGGTCCAGTAGGTGGAGCTAGAGAGCAGACACGGGCTGCTCTTGGTGGAGGAGGAGTAGGGGGTTGGTTGACTGTCTCCCCAGAATAATCCCGGTAGTTGACTTTCTTCTTCAGAATGCAGATCACTAGTATGATCTGGGCTTGGGATGGAGGGAGATGAATCCCTGAGAAGTAACTCTCCCAGTCCCGAAAGATTAAGACTAGAGGGAATGGCCCACTTAAACTGAGTCCTGTGGAAAAAGGGTAAGTCAGTAAGAGAAACAAAAATCTGTCCTCAGTGTCACGGGTAATCAGGAAAATCTTCCTTCAGGGCTCAGCCCTAAGTTTGAGTCTCAGTTTTCTTTTTGGTTTTTGTGTGTGTGTGTGTGCGCGAATCAGGATCTGAGTAAGGTCAGGATATGGAGATCTGTTGATTTTTTTTTTCAAGATTTTATTTATTTTTGAGAGAGTGAGAGCACGAGTGGGGGTGGGCGGAGGAAGAAGCAGGATCCCCTCCAAGCAAGGAACCCCAGGTGGGGCTCAATTCCAGGCCCCCAAGATCATGACCTGAGCCAAAAGCAGATGCTTAACTGACAAAGCCACCCAGGTGCCCCCAAGATTTGTTGATGTTTAATAACTTAACCTATTTTTTAAGAATACGTCTTTTTGGAACACTTTTTGATTTATAGAAAAATTGAGAAGATGCTATGGAGCGCACCCAGGTACCCCATACCTAACTTCTCCTATCACAGTGGTCCCCACTTACCCTTGAGGGGTGTAATGCAAGACCCCAAGTGGATGTCTGAAACTGATGGGGAGTTGAAAGAAAGGCAGACAGGGACAAGGGGCCCCGCCCTAGAAGAAACCACCCTTAAAAGGATTTTACCCCACCCTGGAAGGAGCGTCCACCCATTCCCATGTGATAGATGACAAAAATCCTATTGGAGGATAGGCTCAAGGAGGGTTAATCAGATGAAAACAGCACACCCACAAGCACATAAAAACTCCTAGACAGAGAAACTCCAGTGACAGCCCTCTAGGGTCCCCTCCCTCTTTGGGAGCTTTGTACTATTGCTCAACAAACTTTGCTTTGCTGCCCACCTAACTCTTTGTTCTTCAACGTGGGATGACCAAGAACCAAGGGCACCAAAGGAAAGAAAATTCTGTAATAAAATCTCAGATAAGACCAAACCCTACATAGACTATTATCTTTCTTGTCCATCCACACACACCTAGGACAAAGTTCATAGATTAGGCACAGTAAATGACTAACAATAATAATAAAATAGAACAATTAGAACAATAGGCTCTAATCAAAGTTAGGTTAATGTCGTCTCTCTCCAAATATCTTTTGAACTATACTCACCTTTCTTTAATGATTTGAGATAATGAAAGGCCCATGTGACCAGATGGAGCAAGGGGTAAGACACAGGCATGTGGCATACTGGGAGGCTACCGTTGACCTTCTGACGAGGGGTCACAAGGAGGACCAGCTGCTTCTGGACCTGGATTGACTGGTTAACTGAAAGGGCTAAAGGCAAAAGCTCAGATACTGGAGCTTCTGCCCAAACATCTCAAACCAGTGTGATTCATCATCGCTTGCAAGCAATGAATTGATCTCGATACCTTATTGTCGACTAAGCCCACAGTTTACTCAGTTTCTCTTAGGTCTGACCTTTGTCCTTTTTCTGTTCCAGGATTCTCTCTCGGACACCACGTTATATTCAGTCATCACATTTCCCTACATTCCTCTTGGCTATTCCTCGGACTTAACTTGTTTTTCACATCCTTGGTAGTTTTGAGGATGATTTGTAGGACGTCCCGTCTGATATTTTGCTCATGCTTACACTGGTGTTATGAGCTCTTGGGAAGAAGAGAGAAGCGCCATTTTCATCATATATCAAGAACACATACAATCAACCTGTGTTAGGACTATTGGTGTTGAACCTTGACCACCTGGCTGAAGTTATCTGCCAATAGAATTCTTCCTTCTTTGGGGAGGGGGTTCATGTTTTTTGTTTTGTTCTGTTTTGTTTTGAATTCAGGCCTTCAACAGATTAGATAAGGCCCACCCACACTGTGGGTGGAGGATAATCCGCTTTACTTGAAGTGTACTAATTTCAGTTTTAATCTCATCTAAAAACTACCTTTGAAGAAATATCTGGAACCAGGTATTTGGGTATCATGACCTAGCCAAGTTGATACCTAAAGTTAACCATTGCTGATAGGAAGAGGGGAGCCGATGCTAAGCAGATGCTGTGTTGGAGGACCCAGCTCAGTGTCCCCCCAGCAGGTGTGGAAGATCACTGTGAGAGAGGCTGGACAACGGATCTGCATGACTCAGCAAGTAGCATGGTGAGCTGGCCAGAGTCGAATGGGACAGGGGGATGGGGGGCAGCACGTGGGAGCTGGGGCACACCTTCTCTCTGTATCTGTGACAACATCATCTCACCTTTCTGAGCCAGCATGTCCAAATCAGGAAAGCCAACAGGTGGGAGGGGATGACATTTTGGTGGATGAGAGAACTGACTTTATATATACATATTTTAAGATTTATTTATTTATTTATTTGAGAGAGAGCTAGAGCATGCACATGGGGGGAGGGACAGAAAGAGAGAATTGTCAAGCAGACTCCTCACGGAGCGTGGAGCCTGACACAGGGCCTGATCCCACGATACATCGTATCATGACCTGAGCCCAAACCAAGAGTTGACTTAACGACTGAGCCACCCAGGTGCCCCAAGAATTAACTTTATTTTTTAACAGCAGACTATACGCCATGCACTATGGTAGGAGATTTATACTCATTCGTTCATTTATTCATTTATTAAAAGCATAAATGTTGGACCAGTTACTGGAAAAGGTGATTTATTTTCAGCGACTCATTTAACAGAGTATTTATCACTAGCTACGTACAAATGTCTGCGAACTCCTGTGTACCTCACAAAACAAAGTGCATTATAACCGTTTTACAGATGGAGAAACTGAGGCTTGGAGACCTTTTGCAACTTGCTCGAAGCTTACCTCGTAAGCGGAGGGGTCAGATCTAAGCCTGATCAGCCTGGCTCATGGCTCGCACTCCCCTAAAACTTGCAATCCCTCCCCACATCTTCTGTGGCTGTAGATACTTCTCCTGCAGGGGCTGGGAGAGCAGACAGGAGCCCTCGGGACAGGAGCCAGCATCCGGGGACGCCCGTCACTAGGTCCTAGTACTGTTATTTCTGGTGATAAATTCCTCTGTGGGCTTGGGCTCCAGCTCCTGATGGAGTTTTCTCAGTGACCGTTCATTTTGTAACATTTCCCCGCCGGCCTGCCGATTCATTTCCTAGGCTGATCACACAGAAATCAATCACGCCGGGATGGAACTCAGTGGGCAGAAGCCTGTAGGGGCAGAGCAGGGCAGAGGGGGGAACACTGCAAGCAGAATTAGGAAGCAGAAAATAGAGATCAGGATAACTATCGGAGACAGACTGACTGCTCAGCAACATGCTGGGTAGAGAGTAAAGTGAGAAGAGGACCCCATCCTCACTGAGTCCCGTAGGTCCCGCAGAGCTGGACGAGCTTTCAGAGAAGCAGTGGGGCTCCACGAGGGCCCCCCAGGGCCGTCTCCTCCTGTGCACCAGCTTTCGGATGCTCACCACTAACGGTTGGTAATGGGTGTGACAAAACTCACCCAGTGTGCTAATAAAATGTAATGCTCAAACCAAGCCATAAAATTGCCTATTCATCTGCATTTTTATATCTCCCTGTGTAATGAGAGGAGTCAGATTCCCCTAAGAGGAATTTCTGAAGTCAGTGTGCAAAATCCCTCCTTTGCTAGTCCGTTGATTTCCCAGATAATATCCCAGGGGGCACATCCGGAGGGAGGAAAGCAGAAGGCGAAGGGATCTCGGTTTCTGTTCCTCTGTGGCCCCATGTGGCTTAGTGGTTTAAATCAGAGGTGCCCGCCGTTATCCCGGTTCCTTGATCATTGCATTCCCTTCCGGGACTCCCTCCCAGGTCTCGTCTGGAGAAAGGGGTGGGAGCAGCGAGATAAAATGTATTCTTTCTCTATCTCCTATTCTTCCACCTGCTACAAGTTCAGTGTCTCTCTTTTCATAACCTCTGGCCAGCCGTGTTAGCACACAGCAGGTATGTGTGCAGAGAGCCTGGGCAGCGTTTTTGTTCCGCATCAAAAACTATGTAGCAGTCATTGCAGACGCATATGGACAGGCCAGGCTGCTTGTCCCTCCTCTCCCCCTCGGGGTCCGGGACATGCAAGGGTCTCACTCTGGATCTCCAGCAACACAAGAGAGAGCATAAGGCAGGATTAAAGCAGGAACACGGTCAGGGGATGTGATTCCCAGGAGATGGTTGTTTTCTGACTTTTACATGGAAGAACATGAATAAAATAATGTTTATGGCTAAGCAGAGGATAGGTTCTTAATAAACTCACAGGCAATTCATGAAGGCATTTAAGACAATCTTCAAATAATTCAAAAGTTCTGTAAACAAAATCAAGTTAATGGGGAGTGTAGGGGGACTGTTTCTGGAGGTTTGTTTCTCAACAAGGGGATGGGATAGCTGAACGCAGAGGAAGGAAAGAGGAAACGGTGGGGGGAGGGGTACGCGGTTTTGTCCAGACGAAGAGGTTTGGTGCGTGCTGTGGAGGCTTGGGGGAAGAGAGTCTGGGGAGCACGGTCTGAGCAGGGTCCCTGCTCGGCTCCACCTGGGCGCCGTGAGCACTGGGAGTCCGATTCTGTCTGATTCATCATAACCATAGAGACACCGTGGGGCCACCTGATCTGGAAACACAGATACTCAGTGAATGGCAGAGGCCGTTTCGGTGAAGTCACTGTCTTTGTCGTGTGAATGTGAAATCATTGGAGGTCCAGCCCTGCCAAGACACTGCAAAGTGACTTTGCACAGCTCACTCAGGCTGCCTCGTCCTAAGTGTCCTTGACTGTAATGCGCAGGCCTGGAGCTTCATGGCATCGGGGCCCAAATCCAATGCATCTCCTGAGGGTGTTCTCCGCACGCGGCTTGCGGTCGGGACAGGCACCTGCCCAGTCTCAGCCTGAAGCCTCCGGGGCTTTAGCGAGGGAGGCAGCACAAGGCCCCTTGCGTCTCAAACCCAGCGTCAGGCCTGTCATAGCAGAGGGGGGCATTGTCCCGGGAGGACCCAGAGAAAAGCGTCGGAAACTGGTACGTTACAGCAAGAGAGACTCGGGTCAGCTCTCGGGGGGACCTCTGTGGCAGACAAAGTCCTTCCAAAGGAGATGATACGATTTGTGACTTCTAGCTTTGCCTCGAAACTGAAGTAGTTCTGCATCCTAGAGCGAGCCGTCTGTGACTGTATGCAGTGAGCCTGCAAAACCTGTTCTGTTTCGTTGTTTGCGGGAGATCTTAGAATATGGGAGCGACATCGGCGGTAGCTGGTAATAAGCTCTGGTCAGAAAGGTGTGGAACACAGCATTGCCGGGTGACTTTGGGCAAGCTTCTTCACCATGCTGGCCACTGGGTCCCTTGTGTCAAAGGGAGGTTGGATTCAGGGATCTCTATGGTCTTTTCCTTCCCTAACCAGCTACAAAAGTCCCTCTGAAATTACTTTGGAGGCAAAATCCATTTCATTTCATGGATTCACACATTCGTTCCGCTGTCCTTTCGTCCAACAAATAATTATTCCTGGGCCACATCCTGTGCTCATAAGACATAAATGCGCAAGACAACGCCACTGTCCTTAAGCACATCCAGAGTGGAAGATCTGTCCTTAGATTCTAGAGTTTTCTCTCAACTTCTTAAGAATATAAGGGGCAGCTTCCGAACATCGTGGTCATTCCCAAACATTGCTTACCTTTAGTCCATGGTGCTGAAAAAAGCTCAAATAAGTAAGTCTGAGAAGCTAAAGGGGCTTTTCAATAAGGTGCCTTCGTATCTAACACCCATCTGATGTTTGAACCACTTCCCTCACAGCCTTGCCTTTGGCAGAGAGCTCCTCAGCTTTGTAGCCGAACCATCCAGAACCTCCCACCGTGGAGGGCACACTGCCCGGTGCGGTCCATTCTGTCGCTAGGCAGTTCTGACCATCACAGAGCTCTAATTTTACTCACTGAAGTCTGTCTTCTCGAATGCCTTATACTCAACAGTTCCTGCCTGGCATTTTTAGGGACACACAGAAGGGGCTTGGTCAGTGATCCATATCCATAGGGCAGCCCTCACTGTTGACCCCGGGGAAAGTGACATCACCTCTCTTGTCCCACAGTTTCCTCATCTATCAAATAGAGATGATCCTGCTTTCTCTTTGTAACCGAGAGGATCAAATCTTCTTTGCAATAGTACAGGATTGCTATTAGGTACCAAGCGTGTCCCATTAGGTATTAATAATAATAATAATGTTACTGCTAGTAATAGAAATAATATTCATAAGTTGCCAGTAATATTAAAAGCGGCATACCATATGCATTGGGCAAAATTAGATAGTGTTGCCATTGGAAGGATTTTGCACCAAGACCAAGTAGGATTTATTCCTGGCAGGCAAGGATTGTTCAACATGTAAAGCTTGATCGGAATCAGTGTAGGATCCAGCATTTCCACATCCGGGAAACCGAAACAGGTGACTGAGCGGACAGGTACATATGCCTGTGCTCGCTGGAGCAGTATGCTGGGTAGCCAAGAGGCAGAAAGAACCCAAGAATTTAACAGATGGATGGACAAACAAAATGTAGCATTATCCATACGATGGAATATCATTCAGCCTTAAAAAGGAAGGGAATTCTGACACATGCTGCAACACGGATGAGCCTTGAGGACATTTTGCTAAATGAAATCAGCCCATCACAAGACCAATTCTGTAGGATTCCACTCATATGAGGCACCCAAAGTAGTCAAATTCATAGGGGTGCAACGCAGAATGGTGCTCGCCCACGGATGGGGGAAGGGAGAAACCAAGAGCTATTTAAGGGGTATGGAGTTTCAGTTTTGCAAAGTGAAATGCTTTCTGGAGCTTGGCTGCACAACCATGTGAATATCCTCAACACCACTGAAATGGATAAGATGATAAAAATTTATGCTCTGTGCCTTTGTCCGCAATTTGAAAAATCAGTCTGAAAAAAATTTAAAATAATCAAAAAACATCATGAGTAAATAAAGAAATAAGACTTGGAGCTTTGCAGGTACAAGTCCAATCTGGAGGCCCTGGCCACCCCCCCCACCTCTCCACCCCTCCCACCCCCCCACCTCCCCACCCCGCCCTATGTTGCCAGGAAGGCAGTAATCTTGCTGATTGAGAGCACAGAACCAGGGCCCAGCCCGTCTGCATTTAAATCTTGGTGCCATCACCCACTGGCCGGGTACACAAGTTCAGTTTTGTACAGTGGACAGGCCACGTGAGTTAGTATCTACGGAAAGCACTTCAACAAATGCCTGACACACCGTGGGCCCTGAGGAAGAGGGAGCTACCGATGTTTTTATTTTAGCTAACGGCCGCTAACATTGCCGGAACCCCGATTTTGCACCAGGGGCCGCACATTTCCCTTCATTTTACATTGGCCCCCTGAATTAGGGGGCCAGTCCCACCTTGACTAGCCCTGGCAGGGAGAAGGGGCCATCTGTTTGAGGGGGCGAGAGCGGATGCTATAAGCCAACGCGGCAGAGGCAGAGAGGGGAAGAGGGCGCAGGCTTACAGAGCAGTGGTGGCGGGAGATGTGGGGGGAGGTGGCCGAGGCAGGAAGTGGGCTCAGACCCTCCACCAGCTCTGCCACCTTGCTGCCACCTGCTCACAGCACTGTGCGTCGGGCGCATCCCCGGCCAATAGCCCTTCGCACCAACCCTGACTTCCAGCCCCCTCCATCCGAGCGCACAGCGTCCCGGCACACTGCACTCAGGCGCGCAGCTGCCAAGGGCAGGAGCAGCGCTTCTCAGCGTGGACTCCTGCGGGTGCTCCAGCTGGTCTGTGCTTGGCTCTCTGTCACACTCAGTGCACAATCGGCCACCAGCGCAGCTTCTCCTCTGCAGAGATCCAGGTGGCATCGAGAATGTGCGGAAAGCGAGTCCCGTTGAGCTCTTGCGGTGGGGATGGCTGGAGGAGGGAAGGAGAAGGAGGGCATCAAATTTAAAGCATCGTGGAAGCTTCGGAGATCCCTCATCCCGTGCCCCCAGATGCCGGCACGCCTTCCGTCCACCTGTCTGGTGGATTCTTACTCGGCCCCGCAAAGCCTCAGCTTTGCTTCCTCCTTTTTAGGGATAGAACTTGTCTGCAGAACAAAAGGGACAGACGCGTGTGTATTTTTCCAGAGAGGGCCGGGGGAGGGGCTGGGTAAGAGAGGACGCAGGGAGGGAGAACGGACGGCAAAAGCCGCTTGAATGATGCTCCTCTTTTTCTAGTTGACAAACACACGAAAGGAAGTTGAGGCCAGGAGGGGGAAGATTGGCGAGGACTGCATGGGCCCAGGGTGACTCGAGGAACTTTTACCAAGAGGTAAGAAGGCCAGCTAGGTGTTCCAACACACGTGTGCACACACACACACACACACACACGCATGCATGCACGCGCGCACACACATGCACACGTGGCCATGTGCACACACACCGGTGCATGTGCCTGTGTGCGCACACACACACCGAATGTTACATTACAGATACTCATCCTGTTTCCCTCTTCTCCACCTGCTACACAGGCATCTGTTTGCCGTGATTGTCTTTTCCTGGGCTTTTCTAATTGGCAATTGGATTAGATGGAACTGGCAAGACCCATAGGGCCTAAAATGATCTTTACAAACCGTGCTGAGGCTGAAATTTTGGAGTGAGAGATGATGGGTAAGGAAGACTTTCAGAAGGTTCTCTAGGACATGACACGGTGTGATTTTCCTTTTGCCAACCCATTGCTGGGGAGAAAAGAAAACTCAGTAGAGTATTACCTTCAAGACAAATGTGGGGATTTGCCATCTTGCCAAGGTCGTGTTCTAAATTCAGTAGAAGTAGGGAGAGCGTGGTTCAGGCTGCCAACTGATCCCTCACACCCATCCCCATCTTCTTCTAGAAGTAGCCGGCCCCAAGCGTAGCTAGGAACACGTTTCCGACGCAGAGATGGACATCAGCTCTTGAGGACAGTAGATTGCCTGGGAACGTTCACGAGAGAGAAATAAACTCCTGCAGTTCCACAGTGAGGAGAGCGACAAGATAAAACCGATTGCCTTGGCAACTGTTCCCCCTGAAATCTATCTGTCCCCTTTCTGAAAAGTGTCCTGGTTTATTTAGAAACGTGTGTGCACTCCCGCATACCGCACAGGATCGCTGTGAGGACAGAGTCCCGTGAAAGACTATAGGATACAAATGCTCTGAAAGAGCTAATGTTTTGTGAATATGGCTTATTTGGATGGCGTCAAAGCCGCTCCCTATTTCCCCCTAAAACCTGCTTCTAGCACACTCTCCATCTTGGTAAATGGTGCCTTTGTTCCCCTAAGGATTTAGGCCAAGCCCTTGCTGTGTCTCCTTCACTCACATCCAGAATGTGACAGATTTTTCCAATATCGCCCTCACGGCCTGTCTGGCCGCGTCCCACCACCTGCACTGTGGCGGCCTGGCCTCGCCCCTCCCCACCAGTGTCCAGGGGCCACCGGGCTCCTGCCCAGTATCTCCCGTCAGAGCCTCACTCATATTGTGCCAGACCTGACCTCCAAACCCCTGACGCTTGCCGCCTCACTCAGGGGAAGAGCCAAATTCCTCCCCGTGCCCTGCACCAGCCTCCAGAACTGGGTCTCAATCCCCTCCCCGCAACGCCCCCTCCCCTGCACGAGCTGCAGTCTCCATGCTAGGCCCACAGGCCTCCTGCACGCCTTGGTCACACCAAACAATTCCTACCACAGGGTCTTTGCACTTTCTCTCTCTTCTGCCTCCAATGCGCTTGCCGGGTCCTGCGTGGGTCCCTGCCTCACCTCCTTCGGGGCCTGTCAAATGCCCCTTTCCTAAGGTTTTCCTCGACCAAAGTGTTGAAATGTCATCCTTTCACTCCGGGCACTCCCCACCCCTCTTCTGGGCATATGTGCACGTGTGTGCAAATAAGTGTGCGCGTGTGCTCACATTTCTCCCCATGGGACGTGTTTAGCATCATGACAAGCTGGGTTTATTTGCTTGTTGATTGTCTGTGCCCACACCTTTGGGATGCTGGCTTCACGAGGACAGGCTTTGCCCATTTGGTTCACAGCCTCCTCTCCGAAGCCTAGAGCGGAGCCGGGCACAGAGTCGGCCCTCGGCCAATCCCAGTTCAAGGAATGAGTGCGCGATGGACAGGATGGCGTTTGGGAGCTGAGTGGGGAAGGAGGGGCAGGCCGAGCGTCCGAGGCCGCAGAGGACAGGGAGGCAAAGCTACAGGCTCGCAGGAGGTCACAAGTACAGGCCGCCAGGGCTTGGTGACGGCAGGTGAGGGAAGCAGGAGAGGATCGAGAGATGAGCCCGAGTGCCAGCCTGCGGGCAGAGCAGGTGTTGAGAACCTGCCGGAGTTAGGGGTGCGGGGGCCCAGAGCCAGCCGAGGGGGACAGTGGAGCCTGGTATGGCGCCCATAGGTGCCACGCTGCCAGCAAAGGAAGCACGGCACTGGGAGGGAGGACAGGAGCGTGAGGACAACGGAACCAATGGCTGAGGACCCCCTGAGACGTGCCGGGTGGCCGTGGAGGACACACGGCCTGGGAATCTGGAGATCCGATCCTGCCACGTGGCCTGGTGGTCAGACGCGCACTGCCCAGCCAGGGGACCCGGGGAATGGCCCCAGCACCGCCTCACACGGACCACACGGCCTCGGTCACGTCACCGCCTCTCTCTGGGCCTCTGTTCCCTCCTGTCAGCCTCACTTCACGTTCCCTGCGGGGAGAACGGGATTAGCAGGGGCTAACTTACTTGGTCACTAACTAACTAACGTACTTGGTCATTAATTAACTAACTTACTCGGTCATTCTTAAAGGATTGTGTCCTCTTAAGGGACTTGGCTGTGACTCATTCTTCCCTCCTCCACCTAGAATCCCAGCCTGGAAGCCCCGGGTTCACCAGAATTACCGAGTGGGGACAAGGTAAATGTGTCCCTCACAGTCCTGTGTCCCTCGTCTGCCCTCGTGGCCCCCACTGGGGCCTTTGTTGGGGATGGGATGGAGCTCTCAGGTGCACTGAAAGGAATATCTTGGAAAACAATGTATATTGGTTAAAATCCTTTCTTCCCCGTTACCCCACTTTCACAGACCCTCCAAATTTGATCTTTGTCACCATAGCAACCCACATCCTCTGACAAGAGGATGGCCCCCCCCCAGGGCCAGTAGGGAGCCCCCAGAAGCAGCCACGTGGGAGCTGGGCCGTTTTGGGCACCTGGTGAATGCTCAGTCCCCTGGTGACATCAGAACCTTCTCTTGGCCCCAGGAAGCTCTCAACACCAGGGCACCAAAGACATCGGTCAGATTCACGCACATCCTTTCGTATCATCTCGTAGCTATGAATAGGATAAATACCAAAACCACATAATGCCTACAGGTCAAATAGTGACCAAGGGCAAGCCTGGGTATGGTCTACAAAGCAAAAATGATTTCGTCTCACACGTCCCACCCCGAATAAGGAAGTTCAGCGTCTGGTGGGCCTCCTCGGGTTCCCGTTGGAGCACCAGCCTTGTAGGATGCTGTGAGGCACAGACCGAGGGACATGGGTGGGGACCAAGCCCAAGGGGGTCTGTGGTAGGTCCAGACCTTGGGGACTCACAGAGCCGGTATACCAGCTGGGTTCGGTCGCAGACGCGGAGTCCTAAGGCTGGTTGAAATGAGCAGCAGTCTCCCAGGAGGGGGACATAATGCATCCCAGATGGGCATCCCAAGCAGGAGCAGCAGCAGAGATGATATGCAGGTGGTGCAGATGGAACTTAGAATAGATAGCAAGGGACAGGAGTGAGTGTCAGCTGTGGCCCTGAGGCCAGCTGCCATAGCAGGGACTGTGGCCCGTCCTGCTAACTTCCTTCTTCCGAATGGCCTCGAGACACTGGGCAAGCTGGGACCCTGGAGGAGCTGAGAGGAGGCAGGGAGCGCAAGCGTGGCCTCAGGGGGTGGGGGACGGAGGAGGCGCCACACATGTTCCCTTTACAGGAGGAGGGACATGCTGCTTGGCCATGGGGAGTGTGGTGTAGACCTTCATCAGCTCCTTTCCAGGTCACTCCTTCCCAGTGATGGAAGGGGACAGGCTGTGTAGCCCTGGATAATTCAGCCCACCCTGGAGCAACTCTTACAGAGGGTTCTCGATCCAGAGCCTGACGTCAGGGGGCTCTACACCAAGGGTGATTGTGCACAGTCCCCCTGGTAGGACATTTGGCCATTTCTGGAGCCATTTTGTTTGTCGTAACTTAGGGAAGTGCTACCAGCATTGAGTGACTGAAGGCCAGTGATGCCCCTGAATGCACCGGACCGCCCCCCACAGCAAAGAATTATCTGACTGCAGGTGTCAATAGTGTCGATGTGGATGGAAGTTCATTCTGTCTGCCTCTTAACTCAAATTCTTCCTCCCTCCTTCCTTTCGCAGGTGTTGGTCCCCAATAAATATCTTGGATCCC
This sequence comes from Procyon lotor, assembly GCA_028646535.1. Taxonomy (NCBI): domain Eukaryota; kingdom Metazoa; phylum Chordata; class Mammalia; order Carnivora; family Procyonidae; genus Procyon; species Procyon lotor. The sequence continues at coordinate 157,338,093 of CM053606.1, read as the reverse complement.
AAACTCAGCCTTTGCACCTGTTTCCAGAGAAGCCCAGCAGATATCAGGATATCTCCATTTCCTACGACAGCGTCTGGCATTGTGGGTTCTCAGTGACAATCAGGAATGCCCGACGATAATCTAGATTAAGCGTCAGATCCCACAGCATGTCCACGGAGCGCCAATCAGGAGGCCAACGAGGAGCCAGTATGGTTTTCGTTTCCCATGAAAGGCACCCCTGGAGAACACTTCGGAATCACGAAAGATCCTCAAGTCACAGGTGTTCAGATCTGATGCTCATTTCAAGCCCTGACAAGCATCTCCCCTTGGGAAACCAGCCCACACACTGCCACCTTTGTGGGGACTTGCATGCCTGCTTCTCCATCCCTACCAGTGATAAGGGCTTTTTCTCCTATGGTCCCGGTATCACGAATACCTACCTTAATTAATACCTTATCATATTATAAGTTGTGTTTACACATCTATCACATAAATTCAACTGTAGCATTGGATAAGCCAAAGCTCATATTTTCATATTTTTCTCTCTAGTACCTAACATGGGGGTTTGCACACAGTAGATTCTCAACTTGTATTTTTAAATGACAAAAAAAATACATGAAATTAGAATCCTTTCCTTGACTTCATCTACCAAGAGAGGGACTAAGAGGAGGATAAACCCGAAGTTGGAGCACGAGGCAAATGGAGTTCGGGGTTTACTAGACTCATCCTTGGGTGGTGAGTGCTTTCTTTCCCTCGGTGGTGGGTGGGACAAAGTCGGAGAGTGGTTCTTTCTCTTGGAGAAATAAGACAGTTTGTATCTCCCAGATCCAAGGCACCAACTGTTAAAATGATGTGAGACAACTCAATCCCCATGCTTCCTACAGAATCTGGACAGCTGGTTTGCAAAACCTCTGTTTTAACAGACAGGGAGAAGGAGAGTGAGGAGTTTTGATTTTTTTTAAAATAAAATAAATGGTTTCGAATCTGTCAGATCTGTGTGGGAAACGGGGATGGGAAGACACAGAGAAAGGTAGAGACCAAGAAAAACAGAGACAGAGAGAGAGATACCCAAGGTCTTCTCCAACCCCAACCCAGCCCAGACCCTTCTAGACCCTTCTAAGCAAGCACACTTGGCAAACAGAATTCACTAAGATCAGAATTAGCATAGTTGACGAGACACAAGAGAGCTTAAGACTTCCCAAGGAGAAGGGTAAAGTTGAGATTCTGCTCTATTACTTGGGAGGAAAGATGGCCAGGAGGCTGTCTCCTTTGCTGATACCCTGAGGCCCTGATTTACTGTTCTGGACTTTGCTGGTTTCATGCACATCTGCTTGGCTTGATGAAAGTTTCCAAACATGCCCTGATAGGCACACGAAGGTAAACTCAGCGGGGATTCCTCACTTGCCCGGCTTGAAGTCCCAGGTCTGTGTCATGACCATGAAGACCATTTCTACCTGCCCCTGCTCTCTGTGCCACGTCAGCGGTCAAGCATGCTCCAGGAGTCCCATCCCTCCCCGTGTGCCCTGACCATTCTCTCTGGTGTCCCAAGATGAAATGCTGCTGTTTACCCATGGCCACCAGAATGCCAGGCACCTTCGGGGCAAATAGCTTCCATTTCTGGTTGGCAGAAAGCCCCCGAGAGCAGCATCATTCTCCTGTCTCCTGGTAAGAAGCCTTTGTCTCCCAGAGGCCGGTCACCCGGCCCTACAGGTGAGATTGTGAGGTAGAAGCTCAAACACAACCTCTGCAACATCCTACAAAGCGAAGGGTGACCTGAAAAGGGAAAGAAGCTAAGACCATGCTGGCCAAGGAATATTGCTAAGAATTTAAGAGCATTTCGCTTAGGGAGAGAACACTCACAAGGATATAAGTATTCAAGGGGTGCCCGGGTGTGAGAAAGTCGGGGTTGTGGTCTAGGGCCCAAGACCAATAAGGAGGGTGTGGGGAGACGGGAGACAGAGCATGGGTCAGTATGAAAGAGGACCTTCTTCCAGAATGTACAGAGGGGCAATCGGAGAAGTGGACACTCTCATGGCAGGATGTGCACCTGCTACAGCCAGCTTCGCTGACATAGCCCGGCCACCTGCTCTTGGCTCCACTCAGGGCGCTTTCCAGTGCTCAAATCCAGCCCATCCCCTGTTTTCATAAATAAACGTTCCTTGGAACATAGTCATGTCCTGCTTTTACAGAGAGTCTGCAATTGCTTTCCCACCGCAATGGCCAGGTTGCGTCGTTGTGGTTGTGACAAAGACCCGATGGCCCACGAAACCCTTTCCAGAAAAAGTTGGCCAGCCCTTACTGGAGCTCGCTTCTCTGGGAATCTGTTGACTGTCAGTTGCTGGAGGGAAAATTGAGTAGAGCTGTTGAGTCGGAAGTAAGGATTCCCATGAAAATAATTGAAATCCTTTTTTTTCTAAAAGAAACTGACACACGATTATTCTTCCCTTTAATTCAATTCCTTTCCTGTGTCTTTCTTATTAAACCCTGAGCCTGCAGCTTGGCCTCACCCCGGCAGATGTTTGCACAGATACCCCACTGCACAGAACTTCCTATTTCCTAGGGAATAGACACAGATATTGTGGTAATTCAAAAAAATATAAAATTAAAAGAATCTTGGGAAATTTAGCTTTAGAGGAACGAGAAAGCCCGGGATCCAGGCAGCTGAGGCTGGGGATTCTAAGCAGACAGAAATGAAGAATCAGTTTGAAGAACCTCATGGCTTGAATATACCTTGAAGGTGTAGACTCATCAGGCTCGTATGGGTGCCTAACACAAGACTTGACAAATACTAGATGTCTTGGGTTGAATTGTGTTCCCCGTAAAGATATCTCGATATCCTAACTCCTCCCCTGTGTAATGGAATGGGCCCTATTTGGAAATAGGGTATTGGTAGATAACATCAAATTAAGATGAGGTCATAGTGGATTAAGGTGGGCCTCAATCCAATGACTTAAGCTCTTCTAAAATGAGGGACATTTGGTTTTGGGGTCAAGGTCATGCTGCCCTTATGGAACCAGTTTGGAAGTTCTCTCGTTTCTATTTTTTTTGTAACCAGTCTCAGAAGAATAGGTATTAGTTCTTCTTTAAATATTTGGGAGAATTCCCCTGGGAAGCCATCCGGCCCTAGACTCTTGTTTGTTGGGCGATTTTTAATGACTGCTTCAATTTCCTTGCTGGTTATGGGTCTGTTCAAGTTTTCTATTTTTTTCTGTTTCAGTTTTGGTAGTTTATAAGCTTCTAGGAATGCGCCCATTTCTTCCAGATCACCTAATTTTTTGGTGTAGAGTTGCTCTTAATATGTTCTGAAAATGGTTTGAATTTCTTTGGTGTTTATTGCAATCTCTCCTCTTTCATTTGTGATTTTATTAATTTGGGTCCTTTCTCTTTTCTTTTTGATAAGTCTGGCTAGGGTTTTATTGATCTTATTAATTCTTTCAAAGAACCATCTTCTGGTTTCATTGATCTATTCTACTGTTCTTTTGGTTTCTACTTCATTGATTTCTGCTCTAATCTTTATTACTTCTCTTCTCCTGCTGGGTTTAGGCTTTATTTGCTGTTGTTTCTCTTGGAAAACAGTGTGGATGTTCCTCAAGAAGTTAAAAATAGAGTTATCCTATGACCCAGCAATTACACCACTCAGTATTTACCCCAAAAATTCAAGCGTAATGATCCGAGGAAATACATGAACTCCAATATTTACAGCAGCGATATCTACAATAGCCAAACTATGGAAGGAGCCAAGATGTCCTTCAATAGATGAATGGGAAAAGAAGATGTTGTCCATACATACAATGGAATATTACTCAGCCATCAGAAAGGATGAAGACCTACCATTTACATCGATCTGGGTAGAACTGGATGATATTTAGGCTGAGCAAAATAAGTCAGACAGAGAAAGACAATTATCATATGGTTTCACTCATATGTGGAATATAAGAAACAGGGCAGAGAATGGTAGGAGAATGGAGGGAAAACTGAATGGAAAGTGGAAAGTGATCAGAGGGAGAGAAAAACCATGAGAGACTCTTAACTCTAGGAAACAAACTGAGGGCTGCTGGAGGGGAGGTGGACGGGGAGACGGGATAACTGGGGGATGGGCATTAAGGAGGGCACTCGATGTGATGAGCACTGGGTGTTAAACACAACTGATGGATCACTGAACCCTACATCTGAAACTAATGATGTACCGTCTGTTGGTTAATTGAATTTAAATAAAAAAAAATAAAACTAGGGGCATTTGGACATAGGCCTTGTGAAGAGACAGGAACCCACAGGGTGCCAGCCACGTGACGAAGGAGGTATATATGGATATGAGGCACAAGCATATCAAAAACTGTAGGGCTTAACCAATAACCACCAGAAGCTAACGGGGAAGGAGGAAGAGTCCTTGTCCAGGGCCTTCAGAGGGACCCTGGCTCTACCACACCTTGATGTTGGACTTTTAGCCTCCAGAACTGCGAGAACATATTTCTGCTGCTTCAAGCTACTTGTTTTGTGGTGTTTTGCTAGGGCGGACCCAGGAAACAAATACAATAGGTGATTAATAAATGTTTGCTGAGGGACTAAATGAGCAATGAATGCAAACACCAGATCCAAAGAGGTTCCGAGGCGGGTCTGCAGGTGAAGCCGCAGGGGAGCTGAGACAGAGCAGAGGCAGGCATCTGTGAAAGAGACTTTTCCCGGAGATTTGCAGAGAATGACGGGAGCCCACCTACCCCTCACCATTCGTAACTGTGCTAGAAGGTTAACTGCAAAGCAGAGAAGGAGAGAATGCAGAGTTAGCCCAGATCAGGCCTAAATACACCTGAGCACAGATGTCAAGCCTTGCTTTGGAACCACCACTGGAGAGACACAGGGTAGTCGTTGCTGGGGCCCGAGACACAGAGATTGTGGTTGGTGGTGTTACAGCTGAGGGTGAGTAACGAGGACTCGGGGACAGACAGATGGTGGGATTTGCCCTCAAAAGGCACCAAGGGCAGGCAAGCCAGGCCCAGCACTGGGCAAGGCTGGCGGAGGCCCCGTGTGCCTTATTCGTCAGAAGATGATCAGATTCAGGGAAAAGTCAGCAGGCACGTGATGGGCGAGGGGAGTCCAGGGTCAGGAGATGGGAGGGGGTATGAAGTGAAACTCAAGGATGAGAAAAAGGTCCCAAGACTTGGCCTTGAGCAAAATCGGGTTGGTCTGAGCCTCAGACACGGGGCGTCAGAAACAGACCGGTGGTGGCGCCTGGCAGGTTTTATCTCCCCTAACTCCCACGCTTCCTAGAGACGACACCACCACCCCAATTCCCAAAGGTGTGTGCCCTGGAAATCATGCAGCGGGGACTTCACATTGCTTGGATCTAATGCGAAAGCCAAGTGGGCTGTACCCTCACTACTCTCAGGTCAGGGGCTAAGGCCTCTTCCTCCTAGAATATTTGGAAAGTCCAGAGGGACCCAAGGCCCCATCATTTATTGCCAGCCTAGGGAGCCTGTTAGATATCGTCCCCCGACCCCTACCTCCCCACCATGAAATGTTAAGGCCGAAGCAGACCTCATCCTTCTTTCTATCCCATATATGCATCTGTGCTTTATCCACAAAAAGAGGACAGTATTTTCCCCAAGAACCTGTTTCCCCTCCACCTCTGTGTTGAGTGTGCAGATTGAAAGGTCTGAATTCCATCTTCGCGGGTCACGCTGGTCAGTCTGGGTGACCTTTTACATTAGAACGGGCTTTTCTGATGGGGGGAGGGGAAGCTCACACTGACCTGCTAAGGTCTCCCATGAATTACCTGGGTTATGGCAAGCAGGCAGAAGCCACTGCTCTGCCGGGAGGACGTGATCTAGAATACGAGACTCGTCAGATGTGTGTGTGTGTGTGTGTGTGTGTGTGTGTGTGTGTGTGTGTGTGTGTGTGACACTGCATCTTCCCAATGACGCCATGAGGTGAATACAGCCACTCTCCTTACACAGATGACAACTGAGGTGTAAGCCCGAGGTCCCTCATCCAGCAAAGCACGAAGCCATGATTTCAAGTTGGGGCCCCCACAGCCCTGGCTAGGGAACTTGAACCTTGAAGGGAACCAATCAGGTCCCAAGAGCGGCTGACCAGAGTCACTCTAAGGAGCTGGGACGGCTGAGCTTTCCAGGCTGGTCGTGGGCCTGTCTCCTCCCAGATCCTTCCCCCTGCCCTGCGGGCCTCCTGAGCCAGCTGCCTCTGGGAAACACCGGCAGAAGGCTGGCGGGCTGCAGAACGGGACGAGTGGGCATTTCTTGAAACTTCCTCTTGCTGCTGAGTCTTCAACAGTGGCCTCGTCTCTCATGGGGTCCTTTTCAGGGCCCCTCACCCTGTTGTCCCTGTCCCTGATGACACGGCCCCCACCAGCTCTGTCTTCTGGGTTGAGTATCACCACCTGTCCCCATTTTCCATCTAGGCTTTTTGCTCTTACTAGTCTGGGTGGCCTCATTGCCCTCTGGGTTCTCAGCTGTTCCATCCCTGATGGAACCATTTCCAGGCATTAAATACTAAAGTAGAAAGCAGTCTACTTTAGTATTTAATGCCTGGAAATGGTTTCCTGACTCTCGATACTCTGGCTCCCAAATGGCAGGTTTTTCCAAACCAAGTGTATTGGAACCAAACACGAGTTCATCCACCCGGTGCACACTAAGGTCATAAAAAGCAGACACTGGGCTGTGGTGAAGAAGGACAGGCTACTTACTGGTGCGGTGCCCCCCAGGGGAACAGCAGCCTAATGCTCAGAGTCCCCAACTCCCCGATGGCTTGTGAGTGACAGTTTTTAAGGGAAAAACTCAGAGGTACACAGTTCAGGGTTATGGGTTTTTCTGATTGGCCAGGGGTCGGGTAAACTTCGAGATTGACTTGTCCTTCCTGCGCCGGTCTATCTGGTTTCATCAAGATTGTGGTCAGGTGGTCTTTCCCTTCCCGGGTCCAGGTCCACAGAACATCTCAGCAATGTGTGTAGTGATCTTTGTTCGCAAGAGCAGAGGCCACACACTTTGTGACAACGAGGACCAGGCAGGCTGTTTCATTTCTTGTTCCCTGGACTATGTTTATATCATCTTCTCCTAAGTTCCCTCCTGGGGTTTTCCCCAATAATCTTCAACTCTGGACAATGTTCCTCTCCACAGAGGTAGCTCTGTGGCTGGCTTTCCAGATAATTCTTCACTGACTGGGTATGCTACGAGTTCACCTGGTGCTGCTTTTAACCACCCAGACTTAGCGCAGATCCCAAAGGTTAAGACTCAGCCCCACAAGACTGGCCCCCACTTCAGATGCCAATTGCAAGCAGTGGACCCTCGGGGTTCCCACAACTTTTGTCCAACTTGCTTAGACATTAGCAGTTTCTACCACCCTGTCCGCAGTCTCAGAGGTTTGCTGGAATGGCTCACAGAACTCAGGAAAGTGGTACTGACCAGTTCCTTATAGAGGATGTAATAACCATACATAGGAACGCTCAGATGAAGAGGTATGCAGGGCAGGTTCTAGATGGGTCGAGAACATAGGAGCTTCTGCTCCCGTAGAGTTGAGGCGTGCCTCCACAGGGCGATTTTGAAGCTCTTTGTCAGGAACCAGGGGCAGAGACCCAGTGTATATATCTTTCTTATTATGTCACAAATACCCTCTGTTGAAAACTTCTAGAATTGATTCTATCCAACTCTATCCTGATTCTATGTCAAAGTCCTCAGTCTCCTACCCTCCGTGTCTAAGACATTTACATTTTTTGTTGTTTCTTTGAACTTCCCTGGTATCCTTCTGGGGAAGCCACCCAACACACACACACACACACACACACACACACACACACACACACACATTTTTCTAATGTGTGTATTCTAAATGTATTTTTGTCACCAATAGAACATTGACCAGTTCAGTGTCTGAACCCGAACTGTGCTCCATAAACCATAAAGCATCTGCAAATCCCCATCTCCCATGGGAAGTGCTCAATACACGCCTACAGAATATTGAATTGTTCTCATTATCCCTTGGCTGACGCACACACAAGCATGCAGATGGCTGGACTGAAGTATTAATTTATGTTTTATCCTCCCCATTACAGATAGCTCATTCTTCTTTGTCATAGCCTCGCCACATTGCCTCAAGGCCCCATTGAGGCTGTCAAAAACTGAAGACGAGCTGGACACACAGAATCACTACTACGTCTCCTGGCTTTGAGGGGACGTGCACACGCTCTTTCCAGGAATGGTATGGAGATAAACATTCAGGATTTTTAATAGTAGAAAATCCCGTAGACCTGGTCCAAAGGGAATGGGAGAGCCCCTGGAGGATAAAGAGAGAATTTTTAAGGATTTCCAAGGTGGGAAAGACTCTTGGGGACTGCTTGCCCAAGGCCCCCCGGAGAGGGAGTTGCAACAGGATGGCAAGGAGGCCGATCACGCTGTGTCTTGGTACCGTCTCCAAATCCAGGAGCATCTTATGTAAAACTGCAAGAGGATGGACAAGATAACCTGCTCTCTTTTTTTAAAAAGATCTTATTTCATGAGTGCATGTGCACAAGTTGGGGGAGAGGCTGAGGAAGAAGCAGACTCCCTCTAGGACCCCGAGATCATGACCCAAGCAGAAGGCAGATACTTAACGGACTGAGCCCCCCAGGTGCCCCCAGATAACCGGCTCTTCAAAGTTCCCCATGCTTGCCTGCATTTCCAAGGGCCTCAGCAACCTTGGCCTAGAAAAGCCCTCTGAAGGCACAGGACTCTCATTTCCTACACAAAGAGCCTGAGACTCAGGTGTGACATGCCACCCTGATGTCACCAGCCAAGAGCCGCGAAACAGTGCCCTGCACTCTGCCTCTTGACAAGGATCTGATTAGAATAAACCAACCTTTTCTTTCGAAACTCTCTTGAGCTGCTAACTATCAGTCATTAAGCCTTTGGAGAGAATGATTTTGGTCAAATTCCGTTTCTTTCAGCTACACTGTGAAGGTGAGGTACTAGAGGAGATGGGGTAGGGGTGGGCAGGTTTGCTGTGAGCAGAGGCCAGCTGGGGTCGGACAGGGGAAGGGTGGAGAGGGCGGCAAAGACTCTCAAAGTTCGAGACAGCATGAAGAAGGTTGCAATGGAAACCAACAAAGGAAAGCAAAACCAGGATCCTGACTTCCTGGGCCCTTGTCCCAGCTTGACCACTGAGCAGCCACGCCTTTCTGGAAAGTCGTCCTCCTTTCTGAGGGTTGGCTTCCATCTCTGCAGTGGAATTAGAAACCCCCTCGTCTGCCTGCTGCCCCGGGGTGTAATGAAATCCGCTGGGTAATGAAAGGCCCAGGCGAACGTGCGGGGTTGGCACTTTGGGGATGAAAGGCAGAACAGACCAGAGCTCCATCACCTGCTGTTCGAGCTGGTGGTTCTGGATTCTCTTGATTGGTCTCAGTGCCTCGCCCACCTGCATACAAGTCCCGCTCCTACAGGGACCCAGGCTCATGACGAGCCAGGTGCGGTAGTGTAAGAAGCTGAAGATCAAGCAACAAGCCCAGCTCAAGTTTTCTGTTCTTACCCGCTGATCTGCCCTCAGTTTCCAGATATTCTCAGCCAGCAGGGGATGCTCCGAGAGGGAACGACCTCTCCATCTACAACCTCTAGGGAGTAGAAGGGATGCTTGGACAACACATGGCTTGCAGTGGAAGGCAAATTCACCTGAGGTCAACCGTGGTCCAGCCCAGTCTTGACCTAAGCAGGGAAAAAGGTGGGGGACCGAACATGTATTGTGTGTCAAGGATGCGTCTTAGAGGAAGAGACACACCAGCTGTCTGGGAGCTTTTCCCGTGGGTCCGGCCCCTCACTGCTCCTTGACATTCTTCACTTTATTTGCTTCTCATAACAGACTTGCACAGAGGGAACTCCATTCATAGTTTACAGATGAGGAAATTAACACAAAAAAACCCCCACAAAAAACGTAAATAGATTTAGGGAAGCTGCCAGTTAATGAGGGGCAAAGCGCCTCAGACCGCCTGACCTACAAACCCAGGTGCCCACATGACAATAAACCATTGATTATGTGTGCACTATGAGGCAGGGGCTGAATTCAGGGCTTTGCACACGCTGTCCCATTTCCCTCTTGAAACGGCTCCAGCCGATGGGCCCATGAGCACTCCTATGTCCCTACGAGCAAACTGTAGCTCTCTGAGATGACATCCCTGAACCAATTTCATGCAACCAGATCCTGATGTCAGAACCTGAGGCTTAAATGTGAGGGGCACCGACCCCTTTGTCCCACACTCCAGCTGGTCTTTCCTGTGAGGGGTAGAGAGAAAGTGTGGGTTCAGGTGATCAGAACTCCCAAATTCAATGGGGTTTTCTTTCCTATGGAAAGCAGTACAGATGCTAACCCAATATTGGAGGCTTCCTATCCTGCCTTGGGCTTTCCAAGGGCTGCGAACGGGATAGCCATCGTCTCAAGGGAGGTGGCAGAAATCCGGGGTCCCACGTTTCGATGCCCTGGACAGGCAAAGTCACTCTTTGGGAGAAAACGTCCAACCACCTGCCCAAAGTCATATTTTCTTTTATGATCTGCTCAAGGTACTGACCATGTTCTCCTGTCAGCCTCTTAAATATCCAAGATGATAAAGACCTTAGAAGGACTCACTCTGAGACTCAAGTTTTTCAAAGACACACATTTTTTTTTAGTTTTTAGTTTAGTTTAGTTTTGGTTTGGTTTCATTTCTGTTTTTTTTTTTTTTTTTTTTTGCCTTTGCCCTTTCTTGGGTTTTACTACTCACTGGTCTCATACCACGTATTACAGATTCCTCCGCCCTGGCTGTCATCTGCTGGAAATTTACATCGGCACTCACTGTGCGGTGATGGGACACCGTGCTCTCCGACAGCAGAGCCCCAGACCCATGTGGCTACTGAGTACTTGAAATGGGGTGAGGACAAGGGAGGAACTGAACTTTTAATTCTATTTTAATTAAATTTAAATAGCCACACGTGATTAATGGTGACAGCGTTGGACGGCATGCACCTCGGTAATTACTAAGAAAATATCACCCGGTTACTTTTGTATACACTTATTTTATTGTAAACATGGAGTGATTTTAGTTTGTTTACCCAGTGGGTTTACCTCTTGGCCCCAGTATTTTGCACCGTGGGGATTCACAGTTGTGTAAACACTCTGTGCACGAAATGAAGGTCAAGAAAGAGGCCACGTGTTTGCTTATTAGCTTTACGCTGTAAAAACTTCGAGAGTCATAATTAAAAGATTAAACACTCAGAAATGCAAACAGCCTTGCAAGCATTCACTGCCTTCCTGCTGCCTAACACCATCGAGATGGAAGGAAGAAGTGTAGTGATCACATCAAGTCCGGTTGCTTGGTCTGCAGAAGTGTGCCAGCTGGGCTTTGAGGGGGGCTGGGGTGGGTTCTCGATCTGACCACGTTGCCATCTCCCGTCCAGCAAGTTCTCTCTGCTCCATAGCCCTTCATCCCCTTTCCCTCACTTAAAATTGTGCTTTTCATAGGTAGCCCTGACCTGGCTCAGGAAGGGTTTCTTCCTTATCATAATGAAATGACTTCTCATGAGACATCCACATCAGGACGTCTCTCTCCGGAGTTGCCTCCTGTCTCAACAGGAAAAGTCAGGGACACTCTAGTATTTAAAATACACAGATTCCTGACCCCAATTCACAAACATGGGTCAGGATGACCGCAGCAGGCCAGGACAGCTGTGTTTTCCCAAAGCTCCCCAGGTGATTCTGATGTGCAGCCAGATCTGGGAAATGCTGGCTTTTAGCAGCAGGGTCAGACATGGAGGCCTGTCCCAGCCACGGGGGCTGCTGGCTGGGTCCGATTATCATAATCAGAGCCACTAACTGACACTCTCCTGCATCCCCAGCTGCGGCCCACGCTGGACATTTCATGTAAATTATCCCTGCATCACCCTCGGGGGAGGGGCTTCCATTCCCAGGAAGAGTCAGAAGCTTTGAGAAATTGACAAATGCTCACTCGATCTCTGATCTCTGTACAAATAGGTATTATGTAGCCGCTCTGCTTGGGGGGGGGGGGGCGCTGTTCTGGGACCCAGAGGCACAGCAGTGAATAAAACTGATATCTCTGTTCCCAGAGAGTTTGCATTCTAATGGGAGGCGACAGACAATAAATTAACAGACAAGTTGTTGTCAGATGGCAAAGGGCACGATGAAAGCTAGCACGTCGGGGTGCAGGGATGGGGTAGACAGTGAAGGGGGCTCTTCAAAGGAAGAAGAGCCGAGAAGGGGAAGGGATCACTTGCCTGGAGGAGGATCTTCATAGGTGGGGCATCGTTGGTGGGGCATGTGAGATGAGTAGGAGTTCACCAGAAGAACAGGGCTCTTAGCTCAAGCTCAAGCTTCCCCCTCTCTGAACAGGCTGAGGAAATGCAAGATACGATCCAAGCAAGACAAGCAGCCTAGAGAGGCCCATTATCTTTCTTTGGCATGATTTTTCCCTAATGCTTCTCAG
>CM053606.1:157285423-157325169 GCA_028646535.1 Procyon lotor | reverse complement strand
TGGGTGGTCCCAGGATCCTGGAAGGAGGAACTGGAGGCAGGAAGGGAACTCCCTTGCTCACGGGGCCATACCATTGGTGGGAGCCCAAGTTTAAAACATTGTGCTCTGCTCCCCTTCTAAGAGGCAAGAATCAAGAGGAAGATACTATTAAGACCTCTAATGTTTTCAGCGCACTTGGGTGGCTCATTGGGTTCATCGATTGCCTTTGGCTCAGGTCCTGCTCCCGGGTCCTGGATCATCAGGTTCCCTGCTCAGCGGGGAGTCTGTTTCTCTCCCCTCCCACTCCTCCCCCTGTTAGTGCTCCACCCCGCAAATAAATTTTTAAAATATTTAAAAAATTAAAAAGACCTTTACGTTTTAGGAAGCGTCTTTGAATAGCCTCAATTATCAAGGTTTCAGGGTCTGAGGCTTATGACTTACTGCTCAGTGCTCACAATACTCACCTTTCCTGGGTCTCAGTTTCCCTTTTTGTCATGCGGATGATACTCTGCACGGTTGATGTGAAAAATGAACAAGTCACTCAATAGATGTTAACTTTTGTTCCTGAGGGGACCAGGTTCGGTCTTGCCGTGTGGGGGCTGGCCGTGCTCCCTCTTGTCCTTCTGGACTATTCTGTAATCAGATAGTACTGTTTGAATATTTTTTATCATACAAGTTTTATCCTTCCAAAAACATCTGGGGATGTTTGGACCATTTCATCTGACTTTGTGTGTGTATGTATGTACATGTGTGCACGTGTGTGTGTATTTTTCTTCCTCCTCTAAAATATGTAAAAGTTACCTAACCAGGTCTGATTTTGGAGCCCTTCAGAGAATATAAAATACAAGGTAAAAATCTCAGTAATCCAGAGAAGTTGAGAAGGAAAGAACATTCATTCCAAATTACTGGAGGAATTAAAAAGTGGGTTTCAGATGACTTTTGGTAGGCCCCCATGTGGGTCTGCAAAGAAAATCCTTTCTTTGAATTTCACCAGCTACCTTCAAAAAATTCAAACCCAGATAGATATCATTGTGATAGATTTTGCTACATTAAAAAAAAATCCATTTGAGTCCACATTGAACTAACAGACCGGAGTGGCTAAAAATTCCCTTCATGAATATTTACTTAGCAGAGGGCTCTTGAGAAAAACCCAACCAAAAAAATAAAATAAAATAAAATAAAGAAAAGAAAAGAAAAAAGAAAAACCACAACGAAAGCAAACCCAGCTTCTTCTCTAAATGAGAGGGTGGAATGACTCCAAAATATTGTTTCATGCTCGAAGAGCCTAAAACAACTCCACGTGACAGATGAAAATCCATCTAATTGGGCATTTACCTTTTCAGAGATAAAAGGCTCAGCGGAAAGAAAAGAAAAGGAAAGAAGAAAAGAAAAACCTCTTTCCTTGGAAGGCTAGACTGGAGCCCAAAATAAACCCCCAAATCCCTTGCCCGGCAATGAAGTGCTGTGTACCCCCCTTCATGTCCTGAGTGTCGTATCCTTAGAGAGCTGCCTGCGGTCTGAGAGCTGAAACCCCCAAGCTCTGCGTTCACAGCCATGGGCATCTGCAACCCTAATACTGTTTGGACTCCAGCTCATCTAGGTGCTGGGCTAGGATGAGGGTCGTCCCCATGTCGCAGTGGAAGTGACTGACCCAAGGTCACACAGTCTCTGCACGCAGATCTTCCTTCCATGTGCCCGAAATGACCTCTCTGCCCAGTGGGAAGGCATAAGCCCATGCTTCCAACAACTCCGCTCAGCCCTCACAGCCCCAACCTTCTCACCTTGAACTGTCCAGACGGTTTACTGGTCCCGTAGAGTAGGTCCCCATGAACTAGAACCGGAAGTCGACTTGGCCGAGAACCAGCTTTGGCATTAGGAAGCCGGAGCGCTCCCCCCGCCAGGGGAGGCCTGGGGGAGGGGCCCAGGGAAGGTTCTACCGGTGAAGGGATGTGGGCCCAGGGAGGCAGATCACCCCGGAAGCCCCAGAAAGAAGCTGTCAACAAATAACTGGAACGTTCAGTTAGGTGATTTCCCAACCGGGTAAGTTATTTTGTACGTAAATAATCTTGTTAAGATGAGGAAGTCAGCGAGCACAAGAAGTCAAAGGCAAGGAACAAAGGGATAAACAGGATTTAGAAAGAGGGAGAGACACGACCGGCCGAGCGTGGGAACTGGGAATCTTGCTTCTGTGTCTTTTGCAGGGTAAACTCGTGAACTGTCGGGGAGCAAAGAGGTTGTGTGTATTCTGCCCTTGAGATGGAGTTCAAAGAACCTTCCCATTGATGGATTTTCTAGAAAAACCCAAAAGTTGACCTGTGAAGGCTATGGGATGGCTGTGTGGGGCTGCCTGTGGCCACTCTCTACCCTCAGCCTCTCCGTGGGGGCTGGGCCAGGATGCATGCTTTCCATCGGAGGACTTGACCCTCCCTTTGATAGGACTCTCCTAGCCTCCGTAACAACCCTATAAAGTAGCTGCTCATACTTTTCCCCTAATCCCATTTTATAGATGTGGAAACTGAGGCTCAGGGAAGTGAAGCCATTTGCCCCGAGTCATATAGCTAGAAAGCAGCAGAGCCCATATTCCTAACTGCCAAATCTCAGCCTGTGTAATTCCCGGGATCATCGCATATCTCTACATCGGGGAGACTCGGAAGGTGGGAGCTTCCGTAAGGGGCGCAGATGGAGAACACGTGACATGGGGTATCTGTCCCAGTCCACAGGTGGGGCTCCAAGGCTCTCCCCTGATTCCCACTTGGTGCCGGGTGGATGGGTTTCTTCAGCTAACCCGTGGCTGTCGGGTGGCTAGAGTTTAAGTCTCTGTGCGGAATCCCCGTGTTGCTGATTACGAGTGCTCATCCTCTGGGTGGTTGTCCTACATGGAATTCAGAGAGCCCCTCGGTGCCTGGGGATTGAGGAAGGGCTGGGAGCCAGCTGCAGAGACGGGGCTGGGAGCAGAAAGGCTTAGTCAATCAGTCACCAGGCGTGTAAACCCACCCAATTCCTCCGGCCTGCTCCGAGTGAGATGATTAGTAAAAGTTGCTTCTGCAACATTGGAAAATTCCCTTTTAATAACATCGTCGCGATGGAGAGAAAGGTCTGCTTGTCGTTCTTCCTTGAAAACACTGTTAATCCTACCACCTGGTGGAGAGTCTGATGAAGAAAGACGGTTGCTTGGGAAACAGAAGCACTGCCACAAACAAGAATGTCCTCGTGAGGGGGTATTCCTGGCCTTTCCTAAAGCAGAATCTGAAATTCCAAGCCTCAGTCTTTTGGCAAAAAAGGAAATTAAGCCAAAAGGGGAGTTGAGAAGCCCTTGAGATCATGCCCCACCGCCCAAGAGAAATTTCAGATGAAAACCACGCCTCTCAGAATTGGTGCCAACAGAAGATCTGCCGTTGTTTTTTTCTCCTTTACTTGTGGCCGGGAACAAACCGAACTGAGTAAAACCGATCTGCGAACTCTAGGATTAGAGAAGTTAAGCCGATGTCTCTGCCAGGCCAAACAACAGTTTTGGGTATCGGAGTCTGTCTGCCTCCTTGCGCGTCTGCCCTTGAGATGAAGTAAAGGAAGTTTCTCTTTCTCTGAGCAGGAGCCCTTGTGTCAAAAGCTGTGACCTTTACCGGAGGGGGTGGAGGGAAGGGGCGAGTGAGTAGATCGAATGATAACAAATGACAGAGGTTGCGCATTTGCAGAGCATGAAACAAGAAGGAATTGTAGAATCCCAGCGTTGGCAAAGGAGCTTAGCGGTGCCCTTGTTCAACCTTCCCCTAGTCCAACATTTCAATTATTCATCTACTGAGTCATTCATTGATTTGCCCAATAAAAAACACTGGCTCTGTCACTTCTTAGCTGTGTGACCTTGAGCGAGTTGCTCTACCTCTCTGTGCCCTCCAGGGTGCCCAGCCTAAGGGCCTGCTAAGTGTGTGCTCCCATCGTCATCAACATGCAAGTTTAGAGACCCCTTGCTCAGTCTCCCACGAATTGGCTCCTCACTTCTGCTCTCCATGTGGTGGTTTTTCTATCCAGTTGATCACGAGATCTGTGCCCCGCACAGTGGCCCTTTGTCCTCTGGACACCTCTGTGGATGAGGCTGCTCTTCCTTACACAGAGCTTCCAACCATGGAGGGCTTCCCGGAGGAGGTGATAGGATGCAACTCTTCGGGGCTATCTGAATTTAAGGCTGAAAGCATGGGCTGGGCTATGGTGTGCCCGCTGGACCCTAGGGGCAGGTGAGCACACCTAGGACAAGGCACTGTGCGTATTCCCTGCCCCCTGCCTCACAGCTGAGCAGACGGCTCAGACAGAGGCCTGACCTGTGCAGTTCCCCAGCCTGTTAACGGGCAGAGCCGGGGCTGGAAGGCAGCCCACAGTTACGAGCTGCCAAGTCCTGCCTTTCCCGTTGGGTTTCCTCCCAGCTTGGGAAGCTCAGGGTGTCCTAGAGAGCGAGCCTGCCGCACCCTCCGCAGGCCGGCAGCCGGGGACCCCTGCGGCTGGGTCTTCCATGTGTCCCCCTGCAGCAGGCTGCTGGCGGGGCACTTACACCCCCGTGTCCCAGCCCTCCCCCCCCCCCCCCACCGTGCCCACAGGCTCCTGCAGACCTTCCTCTGAGCAAGTCTGTGCTGGGTTTTGTGAATTCTGGCGTCTGTTTGTCCTTTTCTCCTTCTTGAGTTTCTGCCCAGGAAACACCATGTGCTGGACGTTTTGGACTCCTTTAACAGAAACAGGGCTCTGTGGACATTGCTGTCATTGGTGTTGGGACAGTTGGGAAAACCCAAGTTCATTGGCATTGGCTGTTTGACCTAAGGTCCCCCAGGTTGGGTCGAGTCCCACCCCAGCCCGCTGTCTCTCCCGGGCCCCAGTGTGTCGGCTCTCACTGCCCTGCCCGAGCCAACAGCATGGCCAGCCTCCCTCCCAACTCCCTTCCCTTTGTTCCTGAGAATCAGATAAAAGAGGCCAGAAGAACAAAGCCCCCCCTTCCCAAGCCTTTTTTCAAAGGACTATAAATAGGACAGTTTA
The DNA here is from genome assembly GCA_028646535.1 of Procyon lotor. Taxonomy (NCBI): domain Eukaryota; kingdom Metazoa; phylum Chordata; class Mammalia; order Carnivora; family Procyonidae; genus Procyon; species Procyon lotor. Next base: position 157,320,174 of record CM053606.1, on the reverse strand, counting down.
GGGTGGTGTCCCAGGTCACATTCAGCACGGACAGACTTTGTGTGAGGCCAGCCCTGTCCTCCAGCTCGAGGTTTCCAGGGTTCAGCACAAGCTTCCTTCTTCCCTCTCATCCACAAAATCTTGTTCAAAAGTCCATAGTCAGGCTTCCCGAATTAGGCCTGTGCTTGCCTTGCAAACAAACCCGTGCGTCGTGGTTCCCAGTTCCTCCCGGATCTGCATGTGGTTCTGGGCAGCACCAAGGAACCCGTCGGGTCCAGAGGAGACGGCGCAGGCTCCCGGGTCTCCCTGCTCTGAAGGCAAGTTCAGTGTCCCCAGCAGGGAAGCCCTGGGGGCAGAAGGGGCAGACGGGACCAGAACATGGGCTCTGGGGCAGCTGTGGGACTGGGGCAGGCGACTTCCATGTCTGAGCCTCAGTCTCCCCACTTGTGCTCTTGCCTTCTGGCTGGGAGTTGAGAGAAATAAAACAGGAGAGGATGGGGGGGAGCCCCAGAGAACAGACGGTCTTCCTGTTGGAAGACGGTAGGACCCGGTGACAGTGGTGGTCTGGGCGGAGAGGGCCAGTGCCCAGAGGACCCCACGGAGGAACCCTGAGATGGAACCGGGGCCCCTCCCCGTCATGTGCTCAGAGGAAGGGGGTGTAAGAGAGGAAACCAGCAAGGCTGTGGTTTGGGAGCCCTGCACCGCCTGCATTCTTTCAGTAATGAGGGGCAGCCGAGGTTTCCCTTGCTGCCCGTTAGGAGGGGTTCAGCCAGACCCACGTGGGAGGAACCCCGGCAGGCAGAGGCTGGCAGTGGCCCGCGGCGGCTGGGAGGGAGTGGCCTGAGCACCACGGCTGGGGCTCGTGGGAGTGATCGCCAGCTGTGTTGGCTGTCTGCTCCCCATGTGAGCAGCACCCATGTCTTCATCTCTCTGGGCTCTGAGAGCTGACCGTGCTCGGTGCCGGGAACCCGAAGTTGAAGCTGCTTGCAGAGAACTGGGAGCCCAGAGCAGAGGTGCAAACCAGTACACTGTACCCCCCCTACTTGTGGATCTGTGGGGGGGGGGTGTGCACAGGGGGACACGGACTGACGACCTTCTAGAGCCCAGCCTGGCTAGAGGAGGAGGAGGAGGGCCGTGTACTTGGAGGAGGCAGCCCTGGCTTTGAACCGCACCCCGACCAGTTCCCACTCGGTGGTCTGGCGCAAGAGACCCGACTCCTGCAGAGCCACAGTCTGCACACCTGTGAAATGGGGATCAGCCTACCCCCCCTACACACACATACCCACAGAGGACCACTGCAAAGGCTGCATGAAGTCATGTGCGCGAGATGCTTAGCCCCAGGCGGGCGTCCTTGTCCACACTGATCCTTTCTCAGTCAGGAGTGATAACCTCTCCCCGGAGAAGCACTTGGCCTCCCCTCACCCTGCACCCCTCACCGAGCCTGGATGGCAACCCTTCTCCGGGCATCCCAGCTCCCACTCCAGGTCTTTCTGGGTCATCTCACCACCAGCCGATCACGGCCCCTGCACCTGCCTACATCTGGGTCACCTGTCCCCTCTGCAGACATATCTGCCATCCAGTTTCTGTGCTGATGTCACTCTCCGCGGTCTTAGTGTTCTGGACCGGAATTCAGATTAAGAAACCACCCACCTGTGTGCTGACTGTCCCCCTCGCCCCTGTGCGGAGAGGGGTGCGGCTGCTGGCTTGTGTGCCCGCACCCCTCCCCACATTTGGAGCGGCTCCTCACGGCTGACCCCCGAGACTGTGCCCCACCCTGGCAGGGCATGGAGCCTGCAGGGCGCCCCAGAGCAGGGCTCAGTGAGCGCCCATGCGAAGTGCACCGCCCTAGTCCAGGGAGAAATTGGTTTAAGGCTCCGATCTTGGCCGTGACCTTGAACAAGTTGCTTACCCTCTTCAAGCCTCCACTTACTCATCCGCAAAATGATACACATAACAGCTGACGTCACCTCACTGAAGATTAGCAGAGCTTTTGAGAACAATGGGCTTAGTTTGGAAAAATGCCAGCCAGCCCTTTAAAGTGGTGTCTGCCTCAATTTCTGCTACTAGTTTTACCTTGTTATTTTTGTTTTTAAAGTGATCTTGTGTCGATTTTTACCCACCTATTGTTCAGTACGGCCTTGCAAAATAGTTGAAGCAGGAACGGTGCCTGTGTTAGCTAGGAGCCAGCTTAGACTTCGAGGAAGATTGCTTGCTGTCACACATCCACGCTTGCCCAGTGTCTCCTGGTCGGCGGAGCAGCCACTGGGCACCTTATTTCGGGATAGGACGTGACCATGAGCCTCTGAGAAAAGACGTCCGTATATTAAAAGGGCAGCACTGTTATTCCGCGGGGCCCCGCGTTCACAATTACCCAGATGATCGCTTCTCAAGCGGAGGGAAAGGCTGGGATTTCTTAAGCAGTCTAGGAGTGATGAGGAATTTTGCGTCTGGTCTTCTGCTCCACTCTCCAAAGAACCCAAATTGGAGAACAGAATCTCTGGGGAGATTTATCACGTTCTTGTGCCTGATGGCATGGGGGGGCCTGCCAACGGTGATGTTCTGTTAGGGGCAAACGCGGAGTGATTTATGGGCCCTCTTCTCCTGTGCAGTAGATTTGGTGGACAGGTTTCTTGCTTCCCAGTCTCCGGTTTAGCCTAGCAGTTGGCTGCTGGGGGCCTGGGCCGGTCCTGGTGGCCTCCAGTTCGTAGGGATAGAAAGGAAGGGGCGAATGGCCGAGCAGAGAGGAAGGTCGGGGAAGCAGGTGAGATCCAGGGAGATGCAGGATGGCAGGGCACAGGAAGAGAGCTGCAGTGTGGCATTCCAGAAGAAATTTTCGGGATGCGTGTTAAAAAGCAAAAGGCAAGGGTGCCTGGGTAGCTCGGTCAGTTAAGCATTGGCCTACGGCTCAGGTCATGATATCAGGGTCCTGGGGGGGTCAAGCTCCCTGCTCAGCAGGGAGTCTGCTTCTCCCTCTCTTTCTCTCAAATAAATAAATAAAATCTTAAAAAAGAAGAAAAAAGTAAAAGGCAAGGAGAGTCTCAGTAGATCGTTAAGCTGCTCCCTGGGACAAGCAGACACAGAACATGGGATAATTATGTGTTCTGTGTATTTAGCACCCCTGCGGCGGGCCAGGAGCAGAGACACCTAGGGCCTGGAGGATGGCCGACACCTGGGGAGCGGTTCTAGCTCATGGAAGTCCCACAGTTGCCAGTGTGCCGGTCGGGCTTGGGAGTCTAGTGCAAAGGAATGAAGACACACACGGGAAGCCTTGGGCAGCCAAAGGGAAGGTGGCTAACTGGGCTTGGCGTGTGGAAGGGAGTTGGTGAAAGAAAGCATCTGGGGTGAGAGATACATGAACGGATTGTTTTGCTCATTCATTCTCTCCTTCAGGAGCTAGGAACTGACTTTCTCCTACATGGCAAGCGGTGTGCTGGGTAGTGGTGGCAGAGCGGCATGTGGGACAGGCACCCTTGTGCTCCTGGGGGGTTATCAGGCTGGGGACATCTGCTCGCTGGGAGTGCAAGGGATTCTGGGTAGTGACGGCACCTGGCCTCATTTGGGCGGTCTGCAGAGATGTCCCTGGGAAGGGATGCTGCTAGAGAAATCTAGGGGTGAGGAGGCAGTCCAGAGGGAAAGGGGACAGTGTGAGCTGGGGAGGGGAGGGAGGAAGGTCTGGGTTACAGCTTCCAAGGGTCCCTCGGGGGGCCGCCACGAGCAGGGCCTGACCTCAGAGGAGGAGGCAGGGGCAGATCCGAGGCTGGGGCAGTGAACTCTCTGTCTTAATTCTTCTTCCAAATATCAGGGGCTGAAAAAGGAAGTTTCATTCCGGGAGCCCTGACTTCTCTGGCTCAGGCCACGTAGTGTGTCTCCCGTGGAAACACCCCGCCCCCACTCCCACCCCCCCAGCGAGCTCCAAATAGAATCTATTTATTGTCAACACCAGGCGCCTTTAGGCAAATCTTGGGTCAGTCTGTAACTAAATCTTGTTGACTTTACCTCTAAAAGAGCTCCTGAGGGATGCCTGGGTGGCTCAGTCTGCAAAGTGGCTGCCTTGAGCTCAGGTCGTGATCCCAGGGTTCTGGGATCGAGCCCTGCGTCGGGCTCTCTGCTCAGTGGGGCGCCTGCTTCTCCCTCTGCCTGCTGCTCCCCCTGCTTCTGCTCTTTCTCCCTGTGTCTTTGTCTTTCTCCGTCAAATAAATAAGTAAAATCTTTAAATAAAATAAAATAAAATCGCTCTTGAATCGTCCATCTCTCCTCCATCCCTCGGCCACCCTGCCTTAGTCCTGACCCTCCATATCTCAGGGCAGTCACCAGCTTCAGGCCGATCTTTCTTTCTAAGTTGCAAGTTTATTGTGTTTTATCGCCATCATTGGCTGTGTAAGGATTACTTGGCGATTGTGTCAGTGAGCTTTCACTGCGTAACAAATAGCTCCATGCCTCAGTGCCTTAAACAACAAACATCCCTTATTTCTCTTGATTCTGTGGGTTTATCAGACACCTTTTGTGTCTGCGCCGCATGGCTGGGGCTCGGGGGCGTGGCCCGTGCCCTGGGGGCTCTGCCAGGCTGGCTGGGATGCCTCGGGCCTCTCCCATGCCTCCAGGGGACCGGCTCAGCTGGGGGGATGTGGCTGCAGAACGATCCTTAGCAGCGAGAAAGGGGGATATTTTGTGCATAAACACTGTTGATATTTGTGTCTTTTGTTACTGACCCACTGGCCAAAGCAAGTTACATGGCCAAGTTCAGATTCAGAGGGTGCAGAAGTGGACCTCAATTCCTGTGGGGAGGGGGAGCAAAGCCACACTGCTAAGGTGGCCTGAGCGGATGGGGGCCCTTCCTCTCTGCACCTGTCCCAGGGGCTAAGAGGAGGACTGTGGAATTGGACAGAACGGGGGTGTCCCGTGGGGTGGGGGGGAGCTGTTCTGTGCCACTTGCTGCCTTTGTCATCCTGGTCAGGGCTGCTCACAGGAGCTCTCCAAGCCCCAGCTGTCCATCCATAAAATGGGGAGCGTTACTGAGACCACCTCAGGGATTTTGTGAGAAAACGTGGTCAGTGTATCTTTCAGTGCTTGGGACGCAGTAAGAGCTCAATCGGGGTAGGGGGGTGGGGTGGGGAGGGGGTGTGTGTCTCTGTTTTTACTCTTCAGGTGAGACCTTCCAGAGCCTTCTCCCACCCAGCCTCAGCCTGGTGGTGCTTCCCAACCCTGATCTCACACATTCACTATTTACATTTTTCCCTGTCCTCTTCCTCAGAGACTGACTTCCTCCTTCCCTCCCTCCCTCCCTCCCTCCCTCCCTCCCTCCCTCCCTCTCTCCCTCTCTCTCTCTCTCTCTTTCTCTCTTTCTTTCTCTCTTTCTCTCTTTCTTTCTTTCTTTCTTTCTTTCTTTCTTTCTTTCTTTCTTTCTTTCTTTCGTCCTCATATTTTATTTATTTATTCATGAAAAACCGAGAGAGAGAGGGAAGCAGAGGCAGAGGGAGAAGCAGGCCCCGTGCGGCAGGGGCCCTGATGTGGGGCTCGATCCCAGGACCGCGGGATCACGACCTGAGCCGAAGGCAGACGCTTGACCCACTGAGCCACCCAGATGCCCCCAGAGACACTTTCTCCAAATCTTTCTTTTTGCCACACAGCGTTTCCTTTGAGCGAGGAACAACCAAAAACTCATGTGATCTTCTCCTACTGACTTGGTCATATCTTCCTCAGCTCTCCCAAATATCACTCACATCCTCGTATATCACATTGCCCCGAATTATTTATTCATCTGTTTTCTCCACCACGCTGAGCTTCTTGAGGGTGTGAACTATGTTCTCCTCACCTTTCTGTCTCTGGTACTTGGCTGCGGTCGTGGAACAGGACAGGTTCTTTTTAAAAAAGAAAAATACTTGATGTATAACTCGCTGGGTGCGTGAGTGGAGCGATGGGCGGATGCCTTTGCATTGTCTTGAGTCGTCTTCAAAAGGCAGCAGATGAACTAAATGTCAAAACTGACTGGAACTTTTCTCGCTTCCCTTCCAGCTGGAACCATTTTCAGAATCAAACTTTCTGACCTGGAAATGGGAGCTGTGGCGAGCAAACACATTGAGCTTTGTGACCAGGACAGTTTCCTCTGAGGGCCAGAGATGGACAGTTCCTCAGCCTCCTGAGGTAAATGACGACCCTCTCCCCGAGCACAAGTGAGAGGTGTTGTCTTTTCTCGTTACTAACATAGATTGACTTGAGTTAAAAGATTTTCCTCTATGTCTTGGTCTCTTTGTAATTTGGCCTTCTCTCCCAGGGATATGCCATTAAGAGGGAACACTTTCTACCTCAGGGGAAAATGCAGGGTCATTAGAATATCAAGCAATCTTATTTTCTTAAAAGGAAAGCCTTCTGTGTTCTCATTAAACAAGTAAGTAAAACCTGGATTAGGAACAGCCTCTTGTGACCAATGGCTGCCACCCCAGAAAAGGTCTGGAAAGACATCATACTGGAGTGAGTGTCAGCAAACAACTCTGACCCACAGGACAAAAGTGGCCCGGTCATTTTTTTTTTATAAATAAAGTTTTATTGGAACCCAGCCACACCACAACAGCAGTGGTGACAGACGGCTGTGTGGCCTGAAAGCTGAAAATATTTACAGTCAGGTCGTTCATGTGTGCCAACCCCTGGTCCAGAGCTAATTAAATTTTAATTTGTTTAAATTTATCACAATGAAAAATTCAGCCCTCAGTCACATTCCCCACAGTCCAAATTCTCAATAGACGTATGTGACTTGAGGCTACGGTTTTAGACAGTGCGCACTGGAGACATTTCCATCAGTGAGGAAAGCTGGCTAGGGAAAACTGTGGTCACCCTGGGATGTCTCTCTTCGCTCTGAGTGTCTAACTTAACTTGGATATAATTGCAACCATCGTAGAAGCAGGACGGTTGTTCTGTGTGTGTGTGTGTGTGTGTGGCCGTTCCGTATGATTATTGGTGAGGACATCTGTCTGTTTATCTAATTACCTATCCATAAAAAATGGAATTACTTCTAAAATTTCTTTGGCCAGCCAACCTGTGGCCACTGTATATGAGTCTATGTCAAAACCAAGCCCCTTGGACCTTGAGGTTTATCAGTTTTATGTATGAAGATAGATGATACAAATATGAGCCTTTCCATGGTCATAGGAAGATTAGACACAGTATGGGGCCTCCTGTAAAGGGGACAAAGCAATGGCCATAGCGTTCCCCATGGGCTGAAGATGGGGCAAGAGAGATAAGAAACAAGGAGAGGAAGAAAGTGAGCTAAAGTTACAGTGCCCATGAGCCTCAGAAGAATGAAGAATACAGGAGACAAAAGATGACAGGGCATGGACTGTGAGTTTTCTCTCAAAGAATGTGCTGAACAGAATCATGACGATGGACCTTATCCCATCTGAGAATCGGGCTGAGCACGGCCAGTTCTATAATAGCAGACCCATGGGGAGAAGCTTGGACTTGGCAATAGTCCCGCCATCTTGGATGGGTTAGGACTGGGGGCATAATCAGAGGTTCTACTTGTTGAATGAGGGAGTGCACAGTGCCAATTAAGAGGGCCAGTCACAGTCTAATTACCAGAAGTAATTAGAAGTAATGATAAGAAAAGGTATTGATTTTTAGTACATAGTATCGAGCACATCAGGGACAACCATGGTGATGATGACAGTGATATTAACAGTGATGATATCATCCATCCATTTTAAGCTCATTACGTGCCACATACACCATTCTGGTAATAATAATTGTTATTGTAATAGCTTCAGATTATTGTGCTAAGCACTATATTCACTTTTTCTCAGCACATGAACCCAGAGCATGCTTTTCAATTACATTTTTTTTTGATTGCTCGATTTTGTTATAACTGCACATTTACAGATAAGTTGCAAGAAGACCAAAAAAAATTCCTGGATATCCCTCACTCGGATTCCTTAAGTCTTAACATTTTCCTGTATTCGTTCTATCCTGTCCTCTCTCTATTTTTTTTTTTTTTCTGAAACCTGAAGATTCTTATAACTACGATACAACCAAGTCAGAAACTTAGCATTGGTTTGCTGCTGTTACCTGATCCTCGGACCTTCTTCTGATTTCACCGAGGGTCCCCCAGTGGGATCCTTTCCAGCAAAAGAAAGCCCACTGGGCACATGGCCTTCTTAGAAAACTTCCTTAGTCTTGTGTTTTGTGACTTTCGCGTTTTTGACATGTTTAAGCCAATCATTTTTCAGAGTGTCCCTCGGTCGGTGTTGGCCTGATGCTCTCTCATGATCAGATTTACACTTCGTGCTTTTGCTGGGCATCCCGCAGAATTCAGGCAGTGTCCTCGGTGCCTTGTAAGTGGAGGGCCAGGGCTGGCCTGTCCCATCAAGTGATGTTGGCCTTATTCCCTGGTTAACGATGGCATCAGCCGCTGGTCAAGGAGCCTGCCTCCTTTCAGTGGAGAATGGTGTCTAGAAATGCCATCTGGTCATGGGGTATGTTCGTGCTACTGGGAGAGCCTTGCCCTTGGGCCCTCTGAGCAGACAGAGCTGGCAAGTAGGGAGTGTGGCTGTGTGTGCATGTGTACTGTGCCTACACAAACATCCGTATTTATAGACCTGTGTATACATATCAGCTCATACATGTGTCCCATCCCATATACGTGTGAATATGCAGAGAGAGGCGCGTCATCTAGATCGTTTCTAAATCACCCCACGTATATATTAAAACCATGGTGAGTGCACACTGATGACTCTAGCCACAACATTCTAGAAATTCACATCTGTCTCAGCGATGCTGGCCCAGTCCCACGGCCAATACCGCAGACTACGGCATTTGTTAGACCACGGGTCAGGCCCTGTTCCAGGCCCTTCCCTTGCTGTTCCTGCTCCTCCCGACCCAGCAGCCCGAGTACTGATGAGGAAACAAGACTCCGAAAAGATAAGTAACTTCTGCCACGTTGTTCAACAGGCCATTGTGGCAAGCTTACAGTGAGGGCCCATTCGCCTGTTGGCATCTGATCTGATGGGCTGTGGGGACACCAAGGCCCCAGAGGAAAACCCGAGCCAAAGGTGAGGGGAGCGTTTTTCCCCGCGGACCCGGAAACGCTGAGGCTCCTAGTGGCAGGAGGCGATGGTGTGTTGGTGGACGCCCACGTCCCTCACTCCCAGCAGGTGTTTACCGTCTGCCTCTGGGCATCTGCGTGCATCTGTGTAGGGCCACGTGTGCCCGTGAGTGTTTTCCTGGGGGGAGGGGCGGGGCCCAGCTGTGGTCCTGTGCTTGCAAAGCCCTCCATCGGGTTGCGGGCGTGAATGCAGAAGTGGGCCTCTCTGCGGAGAGGGCATTTCCTGTCTTGCTGTGGGGTATTCCCGGCCGAGCTGCCGCAGCCCGGAGGCTTTAACTGAAAATACGTTTGTGTTCTCGGCTCCCAGCAGAGCACTTGTAGGAGGTGAATTTGATAGATGCTACTTCCGATCGTGCTTCAGCAGCTGTTTTTCAGCTCTTTCTGTGTGCCAGGCCCTGTCCTGGGCAGACAGAGCCCCTTGGAGCTCACGGACTAGCCGAGAGCAGGGAAGGGCAAGGGGAGATGGACAGTGAGCCGAAACGTAAATATACATCAGCGGGGCAGGGCGGGGTGGGCTGGGCTGGGGGGCATGATGCAGGGTGCTGGTCCCCGAGGGGCACTCGGAGGAGCCGTGGGTGGAATCTGGTTACACTGCCCAGAGGAGAGAGCGCAGCAGCCAAGACGGGGAGCCCGGGCTGCTGATCAGAGGACGGACCAGAGACTCATCACCTGTCTGCTCCCGTGCATCTTTTCAGGCCTGAGGAGTCAGTCACGCACGTGGGCACCCTCCTTCAGAACTCAAGCATTTCCTCCCCAAAAATTAAATGTTATCAGCTGGCCCAGAGGCGAACTGGAGGCCAAGGCACCCTGAGTGGATAAGAGGCGGTCTTGGCGGTCACAGATATGGAAACGGGCAGCAGTGAGATGCGGGTGGGATTTGTGTTGCTGATAACCTTCAAGAGAAGAGCAACAGTTACGGACACAGGGGCTGTTGCCCGGGGAGAGAGGAGACCAGGGAGCCAGCTCCGAGGAACTGAAGGGCTGGCAGGTGCGCAAGGGCGAGCCTGTGCCGGGCGATTGAAGGAGGGAATCCACGCGGGGTGCGGTTTGCAGAGAGGTTTCAGTTCGGGCCGTGGTGTTCCTGCCTACCTTCTCATTCATTCATTCATTCGTTCATTCGTCTGTTCAGGCAGCAGACACTCCTGGGTCCCCAGCACCGTGCCGAGGACCTGGGATAAAACAGAGTGAGACAAGAGCTCTGTCCTCGAGACAGCAGTAAGTCAGCGGGAGAAACAAATTAACACGTCGGTGGTAGGCACAGATGCGTTCCGAGTTTGGGGAGGCCTGCAGCTGATAAAATTTAGGAGTTCTCTTTAAGAAATAATGATATGAGTTATGGATTTAAAATGAAAGAAAAGCCCTAGGGGCATCTGGGTGGCTCAGTGGGTTGAGCATCTGCCTTCCACTCAGGTCATGATCTCAGGGTCCTGGGATCGAGCCCCGAGTCAGGCTCCCTGCTCAATGGGGAGCCTCCTTCTCCCTCTCCATCTGCCTGCTGCTCCCGCTGCTTGTGCTCTCTCTCTGTCAAATAAATAAATGAAATGTTAAAAAAAAAAAAAAGGAAGGAAGGAAGGGAAGAAGGAAAAGAAGAAAGGAAGAAAGGAAAGAAAGAAAAGGAGAGGAGAGGAGAGGGCAGGGGAGGAAAAAGGAAAGGAGAGGAAAAAGAAAAGGAAAGGAAAAAGAAAAGGAAAGGAAAAAGGAAAAGAAAGAAACACTAGCCCTAGTTAAGTGGCTTGCGGCTGGGGCTGGCACTTAAGCCTCCCTGGGTGGGCCGGGCCTCCTGCGGGGTGGGGGAGAACGCTTTCTCTCCAGGTGCACCTGGAGCCACAGGGGTGACTGGGCACAAGGGGTTCGTTAGAGCAGGAGGCTGAGGACAGAGACTTGGTGGGAGGGCTGGCAGTGGGGATCCCGGGGGCTCTGGTAGGGGAACTTACCAGCTGGGTCCTCGGAGCCTTTGTTCTTGGGCTAACCGATGAGAGCTAAAGACGTTTATTCTTCTTAGTGCTGCTGGGACTTTCAAAGGCACTTTCCTGGCCATCCTACAAGGGATCCACCTTCGATCCCATTTCCGGGAGTGTGTTCTGAGCAATCACGTGAGCTTCGGGAGCGGAGGTGCTGGCAGAGAGTTTGCCAACACTTACAAAGGTCTGTCTGGAGGGCACGTGCTCATCTAAGAGCCCCAAGCATCGACACATCGACACATAACTGCCCCCCAGCCACCCTGGGAGCCGGCCGCTGTCATTCTCCTTGTTTCACCGATGACGGAGGCACAGAGAGGTGAAGTAACTCAGCCACGGAAGCTCAGCAGTCAGTAAGTGGAGGAGCCGGGCTCTCAAGCCGTGTGGTCTGCCTCTGGCGCCCAGGCCCCTGGCTGTACCGCCTGCCCGTGATCCTTGCTGCCTGGCTCTTTTAGAGCAGTGCGTCAGAGCCAGCCCGAGTGGCCAAGGTCAGAGGGCCAGAGGACATCCCCAACACGGGATAATGCGGGATTGACCTGCACAACGAGCTTTACCTGCACGCCGCAGGGCTCGCTAGCCGGTGGAGGTGGACACGCAGAAAACCAGAGGGAACCGTAGTTGCGTGTTCACAGGGCGTGACCCCTCCCCCTCCCAGACAGCCCGCCGGGCTCCTCCGTCCACACATCGTTTGCAAGCGCTTTCTGAGAGCCCGGCACAGGAGGGCCAGCGGTGAGGGCGGAGACCTGGTGAGCAGCACAGGTCCCTGCTCCTTCTACTCCCTCTGCTCACACCTTCTCCCACCTGCAGGGCCATATCTTCCAGCAGCAGCCCTCCTCGGTCCCTCACTGGTCCCAGTGCCCTTGGAGCCCCTGCCTCCCTGCACCTGTCACCTGTCTGTGGAACTGAGCAGGGACCCACAGACCCTCTGGACTTCAAAGCACATGCTCTTCACCATGGTCGCAGGAGACTCTGCAGGCATGTGTCGCGTGATTAGCATCTTCCAGAAAGGTCCGGCACCCACTTGAGACTCGAGCAGTGGGCAACGGTGCATACCCTCCCTGGGGACTCAAAGATCCAGCCCTGCTGACAACCAGGCTGCAATTGGGGGAAGCAGCAAGTAGTTAGGGACCGCGGGTCCCTAACCTGCTGAGCCTCATTCCCCTGGGAAAACGGGGCCAGGCCCACGCAGCAGGGGCGGGAGACCCCTTGGGGATCTTCGAGCTTTGAGGTTTCACCGGAATAGGTCTCGGCATGAGGTGGGGCCGGAGGCTCCTCCCTCTGCATCTCTCGAGCTCTGCCTCCTGGATTCCCAGCTATAAGGGACAGTCCCAGCCCCCACCTGCGAGGGCCTGTCAGAGTGAGAGGTTGGGCACAAAGCCGGGCCCTGTGCCTGGCCCGTGGTCAGTGTGACACGTCACTCGTGTTGTTCCTAGCCGAGCCACCCTGGTGGGTGGTGGGCGAGCTGTCACACAGCTCCCTTCCCGCCAGCTCAGGGCAGGTGTCCGGCTGTTGCTGAGACATTTCTTCCAATGTCCGAATGGACGTTCTGGAATTACCCCTGTGGCCAGGCCCGGAGGCCTTGACGACACTCGTGCCACAGGAAGCGGGGGGTGGTCACCAGACCATCAGCAGCGTGGAAATTTCCTTTGTGCTTCCGGGAACCAAGCCCACAAACTGAGTCGGCCTCGAACGACTAATTTTTATTCCAGTCACGCCTGGATGATAAGCATTTGGACATTGACCAATAACCTTTGTTCCTGAAGGGCGTCCGGTCACGTCCTCCTTCTCTTCAGTGTCCATGGCCCTCTTGGCCCTGGGACAGAGTCCAGATGCCATAGCAGGCTGGACAAGGCTCACCGTGACCCGGGCCCCACCCAGGACCCCAGCCTCAACACCGCTGTCCCACAAGCCACGGAGGAATTTACGGGAAGATGCTTAGGGCCCTTCTGGACCCACAGCAGGCCGGACCCCCTCCGCTGCGTGTCAAGTACTGTTCTGGGTCGGGCTTTGCTGTTGGACGGCTGGGGGCACCCCCCGCGGAGCCCCCCTGGGCTCCTTATGGTGAGCTCTCGGGACCCCAGATCCGAGCCAGTGAGGGGGCTGGGGTCCCGCCTTTCCTGGGGTTGAGGGTGCGCTGCCGGGTTTTGGCAGGCTTGCTCTTTACTGGTGAACTGAAAACATAAAGGCAGGAATGAGGACGTGGGAAGGGAAGAGCGGGGTCACTTCCAGCTGCACCCCCCACCCCGCCCTGGGGCTTTCTAAAAAAGGAACTGTGTGGGCAGGGCAGTGTGGTGTTCTTCTTGGCCTGTAGCCGGTGATGCGTATCTTTGAGAGGGCTGTCTTTGTTATCATTTATTTACTTATTTTTAATTTGAATTTTACTTAGTGACCATGCAGGGCAATATTGGTTCCTGGAGTAGGATTCAGTGATCCATCCCTTACCTACAGCATCCGAGGCTCGCCACAGCAGGGGCCCTCCCTAATGCCCACCACCCGTCTAGCCAGAAAGAGAGAGGGAGATGTCTTCAAAGTGAGTGTATCGGCAATCAAAAGGTTAATGTCAGGCACTTGGTTGTAGCACAATCGAAAAAGCTAACTGTCGGGCACTTGAACTACAGATCCTTAGTGTGGATGTGGCTTCGGCTTCTAGATGCCTGCATACGTCTAGATCTAGTCTGTGTTCATCATAAATAGCCATTCGTTCTAAGCGAAGTTAACTTTCGCGTCTCCAGGACTCGGATGGTGCTTGTCCGCCCACCCAACACCGTCCTCTTTGTACCTTCCTGTTTGAAATCGTCCCTTTTCAAAACTCAAGTATCACCCTTTCTGGGAATCCCTTCCTTCCAACGTGTCCCCTCCCCACCCCGGGTCCCTCCAGAGCGCCCCTGAGTGTGTCTTGACCGCACTCGACCCCTCAGGCGGGGCCTATGGGTGTTTTCCTCATTCGACTGGCGGCTCCTTGGGGAGCAGGAGTGGGACTCGCTCTTCTCAGGGACTTACTGAAAACCCGCCTGTGCCTGGTCCAACTCTGCATCTGCAGGGACAAGGGACGGCTGGACAAAGGCAGGCACAGCTGACTGCCGGTCACGGCCACACAGAACCAGCCCCCGCCGCTGGGTTGACCCACAGGATGTCCAGCCAGCCAACGGCTCTGCTGGGCTAGACACAGGCTTGGGCCCCCTTGGGGATTATTTCTCTCTTCTTCAGTTCCCCGGGGCATCAACCGGCCTTCTACACTTGCTGTGACTTCTGCCTCCAGCCTCTGAAGAACTGGAAATGGGGAGGATCCCACATCTGGGAGCTTGGTCCTTCCACTTTGGGACTAGGCACTATTCCTTTGCTGCTACTGCTCAGCCTGGATGCTCGCCCAAAGGGCCTATCCATGGTGTGCCTGCCTCTGGATCACTTAGGCAGGTGCACCTGCTGCGAGAGCCGAGCACCCCCTCTGATCTGGATAATGGGGAGAAGGAAGAAAGGCGGACAGGAACTAAAGCCAGCCTGTCTGAAATCCCATCCAGTCAGCAAAGTCTTGTATCCGATGACGTCCTGGGGCCATGTCGCCTTGTTGCTCAATGACCTCCATGTAAATACCTCTTCACGGGCTCTAAAAGTGCCCTCTGTGTTGGGGGAATGGTCAGCAGGAAACGAGAAGGGAGGGAAGGCTTTGGGGCCAGGGGCCATGGATTTGCTTTCTGTCGGTTGACTGGAATGGAGTTGGCTCTCGGCACTTCAGAGACAGTTGGACAGTTCCCCGGAGGTTGGACCCTCTGTGGGGGCGGGGCTGGGTCCTTCCCCATTTGGGTCCCCGGTACCTGGCTGGAGTCGGGGTCTGTCAGGGATCTGGAGGTCGCGGGAAGGATTGTCGCATTGCGCGGCTGGGTGAGGTTTCGTCAGATGGTGGTACCGGATGGCTTAGCCATTGCCGTTACCGCATATTTCTCTATCGTGATGATACCGGCAACATCAGCATTACAGACTGCTCTCTGTTGAACATCTTTATGCTTTTAGGATTTTCCTTCGTTTGAACTGAGTTATTGAGATAAGTTCCCAGGAGAGAGATCCTGAAGATGTTCTCGCTGCTAGTGTTGTGGGACAAAGGCAGGAAGGCAGGCGGGAAGGCCATCCCTGCTGGGACTCGGGAAGAGACGGGCGAGGGCGTGGACTCAGCGGCAGGTCTGAGTGGACTCAGTGGGGTCTGACCTTGGCAAGGCGGTTGGTCTGCTGTCAGTTGGGCCCTGAGTCCAGGTCCAGGAGCGGTGGGGGAGGGATGGAGAGGCTGATGAAGGGACAGGAAATTGGGACAGAGACACTTGCCTCTGTTAGGAGAGGGAGCTGGTCCTTAGGCCCTTCCTTTTTTGGGAGCAGCGTGCGACATGGTGGGGGAAGGAAGGCCCTCTCGGCTGTGTGCAGGTGGGACTGGAGCTGGAGTCCTAGTTCTTTCCCAGTGCATGCGCATCTGTAAAACTGGGATATTGGTAGTTCACAGGGAAGAATATATTCCTGCAGCACGAATAGGGATGTTGATATTCTGGATGTTGGCAATATCTGCAAATCCTTTGCTCTGGTTCCTGGATCCTATAGGCTTCAGGAATTTGGCAGAACTCCAGGGTTTGCAAGTGCCATGGGTTTCCCTGAAACTCAGAGTGCCACGGGACCATGAGGGACACGGGATGCCCACATTCCATGGAACCTCGGGCTCCCAGCATTCCAGCATCCAGCGGGAAGCCAGAGAGCTGTGACTCAGAAGTTATCCCTCCGCAATAAAAATGGTCAAGAACGGCAAATTAATTGACAGTGGCGGCGCCAGCAACTACCTGGGTTCTAATTAGTTCCTCAGTGGTTTGAATGGATGGATATGAGAATGAGTGAGGGAGGGAGGAGGAGATGGCCTTTCAGAGCTGTGCTTCGCAGCGACACACACACACATGCATGAGCACCAGTGAACACATACGTGAACACCAATGAACACACATGTGAGTGGACATGGGTGAACACACCTGAGTACCAGTGACCACACACGTGAACACACGTGAGCACATGTGAGTGCACACATGTGAACATGGACAAACACGCGTGAACATGGGTGAACACACATGAGCACTGATGAAACACACACACACGCACGCACACACACACAGTGGGGAGAGGCGTATTGGCCGGCACGGCGCCTGCGGAATCTTCGGGCATTTTGCAAATTGGGGCCTGGGGTGCTCAACCTCCCGTGTCAGGCAGAAGGAGTCCCGTCCAAACCGCCGGACCCTCCTCAAGACCCCGCGGGTCGGGCCGTGGAGCCGCGTCACCTGCTGTCTCCCGGCAGTTCTTAGGCTGCTTGTGTTCCGGACTCCTTTCCAGTCTTAAACGTGACCCATGGCCCTGAACGGCTTTCCTTTACGTGGCTTCTCTCTCGTAACGTGTGTCAGGTTAGTCGTGAACGTTGAGAAGTGCTTTTCAGATACGTGCCTCCTTTGAAAAATAGTAACAGATGAATCCCGCGGCCCCTGCAGATGACGAGGTACGACTGTGTGCCAACACAGAGCGTGGGTGAGAATACCCGGACCGTTGTACAGGTCGCTCTGGCGTCTGGCTTGGATGAAAGCAGCCGGGGTCTCCGTCTGCTCCTGCCTTCGACCGGTGCTGACCTCCCTCGTCACTGGCCTCTGGGACACTCCGCTGTGCATTCGTAGGACAGGGACAAGGAAATGATGTCTGAGCAGTAGAATGAAAATGGTTCGCATCATGAACTCCCTGGAAGGGCCTCGGTGACCCGCGGGGGGTCCCGGGAACATAATTTCCGAAGTGAAATTTCAGAAGCAGGCTGCCTGAGGGAGAAGCGGGCTCGCATCCCAGGTGCACCTGCCTCCAGGTGAGTGGCCTCGGACAAGATGCTTAACTGTTCTCTGCTTCACTTCCATCCTCTAGAAAATGGGATCATAGAAGCCACTGCATAGGATTTCTACGGGCATTAAATGAGTGGATGTGTGCAACGCTCGGAACAGTGCTAGGCACATATTAAATGCCATTTGTGCTGTCTAGGAACACATATGCAGATGTATGCTACATGTGTGCATGTATGCATATGCTCTATGCGAGTGTGCATACGTTTGTGTGTATATGTTCTATCTAGCACGTACACTATACATGTTCTAATGCCAATAAAATATTTTTTAAAGTCACTACGGCAGAAGTCACCCACTCTACCTCATTTCTAAGAAATTAAGTTTTCAATACAGCTGTTACTTACGGCGACATTTCTGTCCCCTTGCCAGGCGGGGGACCCTTTGGACACAGCCAGGGTTGTGTGCAGGGAGTGGTGCCTCATGGAGCAGAACCCTAAATGTGGTACCCAGAGGAGAGGTCGCTGCTCCCGTCCTCTTCGCTTCCCTGGAAACCAGATCAAGGGCTTGGTGACAAGTTTGGACGACGCTCCTCATTTTCTCTTCCTCTGTTTGTTTGGTGACGTGGCCGTCTTCTTTGAGCCGCCCCATCGAGAACATCTGGCCGCTTGGGCAGGGCCGAAATCAAAGAAGGAGCCCACAGTGCCCGGGGCCCGGGGATTTCCTGAAACCCCGCTGCACGTGATGGGCAGCACTGTGCTCGGTCAGGGGTGCAGCTCACGCTGGGAGCCTTGCCCTGAAATACTTTTGTCTGCAGGCTCGCGGTATGAACTCTGCAAAGGCACATGCATCCTCTTAGCCTTTGAAAAGACACAGAAGTTCAAAAAATAAAAAGACAAAAGGCTGGCTTCGATCCTGTCACCGTAGCAGGGGACCCGCGTGAAGGAATCCGGGTGATGTCACGCTGAAATGCCGGCTCCCCTTCCTCCTGCTCCGGTGGGGACTGTGGCTCCCTGCTCTGGCTGATTCCTTAATTCAGTTAACGAGTATCGACTGAATGCCTCTTCGTGCCAGGCGGGCTTCAGAGCGCTGGGAATGCCTCAGTAACTCACAAGCAATCCCTTGCGAAATGTACATCGGGTGGGGGGACTTCTGGTAAATTCCAAAGTTAGCAAATGGAGTCTAGCGTTCGTAGGAGGGTGAGAAGTGCTGGGAGAGAGTCAGAGCGGCCAGTGGGGGGTGGCTGGGGCCGGCAGCTCTCGGAGGCTTGGAGGAGGTGACAGCCTTGTCTGCGCGGTACTGAGGGACAGCCACCACCAGACCCTAAGGGGGCAGGAGCATGCCTGGGGATCTGAGCAGTGGACACGGCGGGGGGACCCCTACAGAGCAAGTTTGGGGCTAGCAGATGGTCAGGGAAGAAGGAGGGAGGCCCGTCATGGTAGCCTCCTTGGCCTTTAGGTGCCTGGCATCTCCCAAGCGTGACACTGTGCCTCTCGATGGACAGCAGGGACATCCCACAGCTAATCCCCTAAACTCCTCCAGTGACAACGTTGCCTCCTGTGGGGAACCACACCTGCACCCCTCACTGGGCCTGACCCATCCTCTGGGTGCCCGTGTCACCCTGCGTAGGCCTCTAGCCTCCTGTCCTCGACTGCACGGTAATCTGCCTGCCCGTCTTTCTCTCCATTTCCCCATTTCCTACCTGCCAAGTGGGACAGCCCGCAGCTCCTGAGTTTTGTACCTCTTACCGTTGTTCAGGAGCACCCGCTCCCAACATCTGAGCTCCCAGGGCCTTCTGAAAATGCTGGCTCTCCCCTGGAACCCTTTTCGTCCTTTACCCAGATGGCCCCATGTCCTCCCTCCACAGAACCCCACTCCCATTCTGTCTCTGCCCCTCCTGGGCACTCAGCTCATCCTTCCTGGCATCTGCCTGTCAGATTCCCCTGCTAGATGCCAAATTCTACTGGGTGAGAACTGGTGCACCTCTGAAACGGTGGCCTGAACTCCGGGCGTGTCACCTGCACCAGGCTGAGAGCTGGGAAGTCCTTCACTGGCTCCTCTATTCTGTCTGGATGGGGACCAGTGGCTACGGGTTTGCCCCTGAGGCCTTGGTGCACCCCGCGTGCCCCCCCACCTGTGCTGCACGTACGACCAGCCCCGTGTTTCACTGACCGTGTGTCGTCACGTATGCTGTCCCTGTGCCAAGAACGCCCACCCCCATTTGCTCACCCAGCAAGTGGGTCTGCCCAGCCCCGCCCAGCAGGAGGGGCGCCTCCTGGGTGACTGTCCCTCGTGCCCCATCTGCTTTCATGCTGGCCCCGGCCCTGGTCCCTGTTCCCATGGAACGTTCTCTTCTCACCACCGTCGGGTGTGCCGGAGGGATTCCGGGCTTGCAGGGGCAGCAGACTTGATCTCTAAAGGGCCAGAGCAAAAATATGTTCAGTTTCAGGGTCTCAGCTTGACTTGAACTCTACCCTCGGGGAGCAAAAGCAGCCACAGGCCATCCTTAAGTGAAGGGGCACAGGGATGTTCCCCTAAAGCTGCATTTACAAAAACAGGAGGCGGGCCACGTTTGACCCATGGGCTGTTGTTTACTGACCCTTGGTCTCTACTCCTTCTAGAAGGAAAGATCTGGATTAGCGCGTGTGCCCTGTCTGCTGATTGCCGGGGGATGTGTCGGTGAGCACAGGGGTGACCTTTCCACAGCTGCTGAGCCTAGTCTTCTGGGCTAGACCTGCCTAAGCTGGGTGTCTCCCCCACCTCCCCTAACTCGGTCCCCTCCTCCAGCTGCACCATTTCTGGAATGAGTTTAATGAGCTCTGGGTGGGGATGAGCACAGTCCCCTTGAGGTTCCCCTGGGAGGATTCGGCTCAGCCCTCTAGACGCTGACATCCGGGGAATGCCTCCCTTCTGGAAACCACAGATTTCTAAGCACCCAACCTTGACCAGGGCCCACCGGGATTGACGTGTCCATGAGCAGGGGTGGGAGTTGGGGCAGATGGAGCTTCCTGGCTGCTGTTAGTCCCCCAGAAGGGAGGCACTGAGGTGTGAGACACTGCCCCCCGCCCCAACAGGCAAGCTGTTTCCTTCCTGCACTGAGATTGTCCTGAGCTCTGTGTGGCCGTAGCTTGAGTCCCGGGGTCCACGTGCTCCACATGCATTATTTGCACTTAATTGTCTTAACAGCCTATGCCCTGGCAATTGTTATCCTCATTTTATACACGGCAGAGTGAGTCACAGAAAAGCGACTTGTCTGAGCTCGCAGAATGCAGGGCGGAGTTGAGACCTGAACCCAGCAATCGGACGCTGGGGCCTTTGCTCCTGACCCCGGTGCTAACTGATGTGCGTTGGTAGGATCCAGAGCTGGAGGGAAGTGCATGGATCAAACAAGGTACCACTCCAGCCCGCTTTTCATAGCTGAGGACACCATTGCACAGAGACCTGAAATCATCTGCCCAAGATGGCACAGCATTAGTAGTAGAGACAAGATTTTTTTTTAAGATTTTATTTATTTATTCGAGAGGGTGAGAGAGCATGAATTGGGTAGGCGAGAGGGAGAAGCAGACCTCCCGCAGAGCAGGGACCCCGACCCGGGACTTGATCCCAGGACCCCGAGATCATGACCTGAGCCCAAGGCAGACACTTAACTGGCTGAGCCCCCCAGGCGCTCCTCATTGTAGAGGCAAGATTTAAAGCTGGGTGATTTGATTCCTAATCCAGGGCTTTATCCACATGCTCAAACCCCTTCTTGGATTTTTGACCTATAAATAAACAGAGGCAAGGTCCCTCCCTTCACCCAGAGTAAAATAACCCCTTACCTCATCCTTTACTAGAAAACAGCCCCTTCTCCTGGGGGTGATGGTGCAAACATGAGCCTTAGCGGTTGTGGATGGGTGTCCTGGAATCTGCCAGAACTGGGGTTGTGAATCAGTACTTGGGTGGGCTTGGGCAGGTCCGCTTGCCTCTCTGACCCTCTGTTTTCTCTTCTGGCCCCTGGGGCTGCGAGGCCCACCTTGCCTGGGGGTCTTGAGAATTCAGTCCAGTGAAGTCCCTGGGTGTCCAGCCATCCCCACTCCCTGGGTTCTCAGCAGATGCGGCCCCTTGTCTCTATGTCCTGACTCCCTCCTGAAGCCCCCCACCCACCCGCAGTGCCCCGAGGAACCGCAGCACTCCTGCCCACTGCCCTCAGCTGCAGAACTTCATGCACTGTCTCCTTGGGAGCGACCACTCTGACCTCATCCTGGGCAGTGGTTCAAGTCCAGGAAACCACATCGGGCTCTCTCCACCCCGGACGCCGTGGCAGCTCCATTTTTTTGTTGAGCCCTGTAATTGGCAGGGTTTTACGGTCGTTTCTCTGTGCCCGAAAGTCCCAGTCTTCTCTTGTTTCTCTCCGACGTGTAATCTTTCTCAAGAACCCAGCAGTCGCGAGGCTCCTGGCCCCTCGGTGGAGGCCTTTTTCTCAGGAGACAGGTGTCTGGGTAAAAAGGAAGACAGTCGCTGGTTGAAGCAAACACTGTGATTAGACAGACATTTTTACATGAGAAGTCCACACGGATGGGCTGGCTCTGGGGAGGGAGGCCTTAAAGTTCTTCCTCGACGCTGTCTTCTTCCTCTCGATCTAGAACAATCTACAGGAGCCCAGCCCCTGGGTGCTGGCTGGGGACTGCATGAAGGGAGAGGGAACATCAGGGGCAAGGGTTTCTGGCGTCTGTCCAGGGCTGGGGCCAGTTGGCATGTGCAGAGCCAGGAAGGGGCGCTCGTCCAGCTACGTGTGCCCGGAGCCCACACTGGCCTTCCGACTCTGCAAGGCCTTCGGAAGAAGCCAAAGGATCTGCTCGCCTGCAGAATGATGCTGTGTGCTGGAGGTGGGGGGTTGCCTGGTGGTCACGGGCTCTCTCCCGGGGGGGACCGCCTGGATCTGTGTCCTGGCTGGGCCTTGTCCAGCCCAGGTGACCTTGGACGAGTCCTTCACTTCTTCATGTTTCCGAGTTTCCTCTGAAAAACTGAGATGATTGCAACTTGTTCCACCCCTGTTAAAGACCGGCATTTTGGGAGCGATCCACAGTCCGTTATGTGGGGAGAGTGCTGACCATGCTGCCCCCCCTTAGGGAAGCCCTGGGAATCCCAGGGGACTGGACTGTGCGTATGACACAGAGCAGGCAAGGTGATGGGCCAAGCCTATCTCCACCCCCCACGGTGTGCCTCTTTTAGGTCTTGGCATGAACCTTTGGGCCCCGTCGAAATGTGACTTTGCTTCAGCCTGGCCACTCCCACTTTACGGGGTTCACGGGGGTGGGGGGGGTGGGACGGGACACAGAGGAGGAAGACCCTCGCCCAGTGGTTCCAGCCAAGATTTGGCAGAGCCAGAGTCAGACTCCGGTGGTTGTGACCTGACGTGTGCTGGGACAGAGGCGTCCCCGGGGAAGGGGTCTGTTCCTCTTCTGGCTAGTGCCGGTCTAGACGCCCCATCTCTGCCTCTGTGGTGTCAGGAAGGGCCAGCGAGCCCTCAGAAGGGGCAGCGCCTGCCCGCACCCTGCGCAGCCGCCCCTCCAGTCTGTTTAGACGCAGGAGGCCCCTGGAGCAAGGAGAGGGGGTGGGCGGGAGGCCATGGAGGAGGAGTGGGGGTGGGGCACAGACCCATCTGTTTGGAATTAGACAGGCACTGAGCACAGTTGGCCAGAAACCGGCTCTCCTGGGCCAGAAAGCAGTGCGGAAACATCCTGCCAAATGTCCAAGCAGAGCCAGCTTCTGGGAGTCCATCCCGGTCTCTTTGCTCCAACGCCCATTTGCCCGGCACCTTGTCTGTGCTGGACGCGGTGCGGTGGGAGGGGGACCTGCAGTTTGCAGATGAAACCTGGTCCCCTCGGAGCTAACCGGCGAGACCCGCAGACGCTGACTCTCTGGCGTGGATTGGAACCCAGGCTTTGGATGCCAGCGTGGCTCCTGGGCCGGCTTGTGCTCCAGGGTAGAGCACTGCAGATCCGGAGGCCTGAGTCCCATTTCCTGCTCTGTCCCTGACCAGCTGTGCAGCCCTGGGCAAGTGGGATGACCTCTCTGAGCCGGACCTTCAGCCCTGACATATAAGACAAGACGTTGTGTTATGTTCCCACCGGGAGGGGTGTGAAGAGATAAACCACAGTGAGCCTGGGCCACAGCTTTCCAAGTCAGAGAGGGACCTCTCTGTATTCCTAAGTGACAGTGACACCATCCCATGGACTTTCCAGCTGGGGAGTGTGGGCCTGGTGGGGCCCTCGGGATCATGGGGGTCCAGGAGAGTCTTTCCAAGCCCTCATTCCTGGGAGCCATTGTTTTTTGGTTTTGGGTTTTTTTTTTTTTTTTTATTTAAAAATTTTGCTGGGTCTGCACGGTCACACATCCTTTACCTGCTGTCCCTGTGGGTCTTCTTGATTGCTCCCCATTTTTCCTTCTTTGCTTGGGGCCTAAGCCTCTGGAAAAATGAAATCACAAATCCTGGGAGGCTTTCTTGTTACATACAGCCCCTGGAAGATTGCTAGGTCAAGGTTCTGGGGAGACGCCAGCCTCCCCAGCACTGGGCTGCAAGAGAAGATTTTAAAGGTGCCGTTACTGGTTTAGGGCTTGTTTGTAGCAGTTTTATTTGACTACCATGAAAGTGACCATGACCCCTGAAGAAAATCCTGAAAACAGAGAAAAGTGTAATGGCCAGGACGAAACAAGACAAAACAAAACCATCCCCAAAAGTACTGATTTTATTAGCACTTTAGAGTATTTCCTTTTCTCTGTGTGTTTGGTTCCTGTATTGTTAAGACTGTAGTTCTGATTGTGATATTGTTTCTTTAGTTTGTTTGTTTTCCCAATTTAACAGTACGGCAGATGTTTCCCCGTGTTATTTTAAATTCTTCAGGGGCGTTACTAGCGATGGAGGCTTTTCCGTCACAGGACGGATGTTTGAACACACCTCGCTGATCTTAATACTCTCCTTAAGCTGAGGCACGCTGGAGCTTTCTGGCGTTTTGCTATTAAAAATAACAGGGTGATAAACCCCTCTGGGCACAAGACCTCGCTGCAAGCCACTTCCCGGAGTAGGGATTCCTGGAGGGGAATTACAGAATGGCAGCAAGGGCTCTGTTTGAAGCCTTCCGTGCCCCACGTGAATGTCCCTTTGTTCTAGACACAAGGCTGTGGTCCTGCACAGCTGGTGAGCAAGCCCCCCTCTGCGGGGAGGGGGACTCATGTCGCCCCTGAAGCCGGGTCAGGATCCAAGAGATCCTGACTCCCAGGGAACGTCTCAGGGGGGCCAGGTTCAGCCTCTTTTCTCGAAGCGGCTCTGGGCGTCGTGGTGGTCTAGGTTAGGTTCTGCCTGAAGCTGGGGCTACCGACAGCAGTCGACCAGAAGCGTCAGGACGTGGAAGGTTCTGTGACGCCGGCGCTGGCTTCCCCTAGCAGCTCCCTGGAGGGT
Source organism: Procyon lotor (assembly GCA_028646535.1). Taxonomy (NCBI): domain Eukaryota; kingdom Metazoa; phylum Chordata; class Mammalia; order Carnivora; family Procyonidae; genus Procyon; species Procyon lotor. The sequence continues at coordinate 157,295,874 of CM053606.1, read as the reverse complement.
ACATGGGACATGGCACGCACGCCCATGCCCCGGCTGCTTCTGGGCCCTGCTCTTCCCTCTTCATCACTGACACGACTGCACCTCTGCACCTCTGACTGAGAACGCATTTCGTGCTTGGTGGATTCCCTGGGGCGCCTGGAACCGAAGCAGCTTTATCCATGCGGCTCCCTGCCGCAGTCCTCCTGCCCAGTGGGTTACGGGGCGCGTGGCAGGCGTTCAGTACAGACGTGGTGAGTGGGATGAGGGTAAAGACCTTCTCGCAGGTCCCAAAGCAGGATCGTTGGAAGCAACGATCCTTGCCTGCATTCCTTTCTTGAGTTTTTCTTCTGTGCCCGGCATTCAGTCTCGGTCTCCTCCCAGGCCGTCCTGCAAGGGGGGCTCTGTGAATCACCCTGTTTCCTGACTGCTGCCCCTTGACATTATAACAGGAACAGGTTCCTCATTTAAAAAAAAATTTTTTTCTAGGAACCGGCTTGCTCCCCCTTCTGCTTGTTCTTTAAGAGAAAGGTAGACATTTGCCCCTTCAGCAGGCTTTGGTCCCAGGCCTCTCCTTTCTGCTCCCCACGATGCCCTTCCAGAAGAACATGATAAAGTATCCTGTGGGATAAAGTTCTGATTCCACAGATCCCATTCTAGGGTCTCATGTCACCAGGATCAAAGTCTGCTCCAGCACTGTACGGGCTGTGCAACTTCCACCAGGGACCTTAACCTCTCCGAGCGTTAGAGTCCTCCCTTGCAAACCAAGTATGAGAAACAGCACTTTCTGGGAGAGTTTTCTGAAGAGTTAGGGGAGATTAATTACGCGCAGCGCTTGGCCCCTCTTACGGCTGAGTGCCAGGTAGCTGTGGAGTCCCAGAGCCCTCGTCATCCCGCGTTGCCATTACCTGCTTATTTTCCTGGCCTCCGCAGCCTGGGAGGACTCCAGGGCTGGGCTGCTATTGCCACATCTTATATTTTTTTAGCTCCCAGCAGTGCTGGGCCAACAGCAAGACAGTAATGATGGGTTGCTCTAGATGCCATTTTAAAGTCCCTTCCAACCCTGAAATTTTATGATCCGGAAATTGCCTGGGGAAAAAGCCCTCCTTCCTAAGGTTTCTCCATGGGGCTTGATTACACGCTGCAGGTCATTACGGAGGCGGGAGCTCTGCCTGCCCCGCCTGCCCCGGAGGCTGCTCGGTGCCCTCCAGGAGCCATCACGGCTGACCAGGGGACCGGAATCCCGGCCAGGGCAGGGCCTCTCCCTTCACAGAGCCACGAGAGGCAGCCCTCCGCTCCCCACCCCAGGGGATGGCAGGCGGCCTCCAGTGGCATGTGAATATCAGGAACGTCATGGAGAGCAAGAGCAGAGGGGGCCCTCAGAGTGTCCAGTCCAGGGGTCACCATCTCCTGGGTCCGCAGGAGCCGTGTGGGGAGTGCAGGTGGATAAAGAGACCTGGGTCAGCAATAGGGAGCAGTGGGGTCTGTGGCAGACCGGCAGACTGACCAGGTTCTGACCAAAGGAGAGGGCTATTGCCTAGCCCCAGGGGAGTGTGAGCCCCAGGTGTCTGGGTCTTCTCTTCCTCTAGCCAAGGAAGCCAGAGGTCCAAATTTTCATGTGAAATTTTCTGATTTTTTAAAAGTGTTTGCTCCTTCGAGCAAGAGCAAGAGTTTTGGCCCAGACAAAACAGGTCCATGAGGCAGCAGTTTCAACCCCATCTGATTTAACACCAGCTTTGATAGATTGGAAAACTGAGGCTCAGAATTCGGGAACTTGTCAAGGGTCCCCCAGGGGTGGTGACCCGAAGTCCTATGTGCCTTAGTGTAAGCACATTGTCTACCACCCTGAGGGGCTACCTTTCTCCAAAGCAGGAGCTGGAGCCCAGAGAGGGATAGGGCCTTTCTCTAAGTCACACAGCTTTGTAATGGCAGAGTCAGGGGGAGAGCTGGGGCTTCTGAGCCCTTCTGCATGGAACTGCCCAGTGACTGTGCTGCCAGAAGCGACCCTGAAATGGTTTCAGCAAAAGCCTGGCTGGGAGCTTGGCACAGGGGACATTCTGAGTGGCGGCCAGTCCACAGGAAGTGGCTGGGCCACCTGTGGCCAGTAATGGCAGGGCCCCTGTTGCTGAGAGGGCAGCTTGTGGGCAGTCTGTAGGCTTGCTGAGCTAATAAACCTCCGCCCGACAGCGCAGAGAACACCTTTGGCCTCTTTCTGAAGGGTCGCGCCAACTGAGGGCCTGGAGTCTGATTGGAGGACCTGTCCTTACCCTTGAACCGGCTTTCTTGAAAGAGACCGCCTGGGACATCTCAGACCGAGTGGGGGATGTTTATTCTCCTTCATGGTTAGCCTCGTGGCCCAGGAAAATGAACCTGGGCGTGGGATTATGAGAGGCTGAGCTGTTCCAGTTCATGATGTCCTAGCCGCAATACTGGCTGGCCATTTTAGTAATTGTTGCCCTGCTAACCTCACAGAGTTATTTATTGTGAGAGTACGAGTCCCACAGATGGATCCAGATTGCCGGGAAAAATGCTAGAGAAATGGCAATTACTTTTGGCCTTAAATTCCTCTTGAGCTGGAGCAGGAATGATAGGGAGGAGTCTGCACTCAGCAGGTGCAAAGGCCCTGAGGCAGGAATGAGCTTGGAGGATTCAAGACCAGATGTGGAGTTAGTAGGATTGGAACAGAGAGAACAAGAGAGAATGTGGGAGGTGAAGCAGAAAGAGGTGGCCCAGGCACGGCCAGGAGCACGGTGTGGTCTCTGGAGGGTGGGCTAGCTGGCTGGTGGCGTTTCATGGGAAGGTGTTGTCCTCCAAGATGGTGGGGGAGGAGCTCAACCTTCGGGGAGACACCTTTCTACCGAGGCCTGCTGAGCAGAACAGAGAGGTCCAGAAAATGGAGAAGACAGTAGGATTGGGGAGGGGATCACCCTGAAAGACATTGAGTCTGCTCCATACGCCATGCTGGTGACACGGTAGAGAGCCAGTGTGTGTGGCTCTGGGGCACTCTGAGCTTCCTGGTGACTCCAAAACCACAGCAAAGCACACCCCTTCCCTATTGCCTGGGAGCACGCTGCCCCTGGTGGGAGAGAGGCAGAGGAAGGAACTAGGGGTCGGTCAGGCCCGTGGTTCCTTCTTCAACCCTTGAGAGTCCAGCAGGGAAGAAATGACATCTCTTTGTCGTGTGTATCGCTTCAATTATTAATGACCCGGAGCCACCCTTTATAGCTAATTTATAGCTAATTGCATTTCTTCTCAGTTGATTTGCCTTTTTTGTCCTTTCCCCAGTTTTGGAAATTAAGTGTGTCTGTATCCTTATTTTTTAAGCACTCTTTGTATATTATGACTCTTAGGTGCCTGGCATGCTGCAAATCTGCTTCTTGGTTCGCCTTTATTTTTCACTGTCGCTCAGGGCATTTGATCCCATCCAGCAGGCACCAGACTCCTTTTTCCTTAGAGGGTCAGGTAGTGGATACTTAAGTCTTTGAAAGCCGCAGTCACTGCTACTCGCCTGTCATCGTAGCCCAAAAACCACCGCAGGCAGCATGGAAATAAATGTGCATGACTGTGTTCCAATAAAACTTTATTTACAAAAATCGGCAACCGGACTCTAGTTGACGAGCTCCTGCCTTAAGAACATTTGCACTTCTAATGTGTTCCCATCTTTCCCTTTATGTAAATATGGAATTTTATGCTCAACAGAGAACTTTCCCACTCCAAGATTAAACGGGGGGAAGAAAAAGCTAGAATAAGAAAAAAGTACTCAAAAGTAGCGTGAGCAGAATGCCCCATGAGTGATTAATTCTCCCAGTTGGTTCTAGACGGGGCATCCGCCACGACCCCACACCTTGGCGGGTCCCAAGTCCCCTGCAGGAGAAGTGAGGGAAGGGGCTGCTGTAGGGAGAGGCACAGGACTAGGTCAAGGCCAGAGGCCTGGGGACCCCGAGCACAGTGGCCCAGAGTGCAGGATGGCACTCCAGAGGGGTTTCCTCTGCCCCGTGCCCTCTTCTCTGACCTCTGCTCTCACCACTGACCTTGAAAGGTGTGTTCTCGGGGGACACTTGAGAAACCTGTGCAGTCAACCAGCTGGTCCTGGGCAGCCCCCATGGGACCCCAAGTGAGGACCCCCAACTTCCACGGAAGCCACCAGTCCCCTTTGCCCCCTCTTCTCCCCCCTGATCTGGACCCTTCTATGGGCTGGGTTGTCAGCTTGATGTTAAAGAATCTCATGCGAATTTTATACCAAGCCGCGGCGGACCGACCGGGGCTGACTGACCTCCGGCCTCTACTGATCCTTTCTCACGGGTGTTCTTATACTCAGTGTGGTCTATAGGATACAGCTTGCCTGTCAAAATTTTAATTAAAAACTCCTAAACCCCACCTGGCATTGCAAAGGGCGAACAAGGAGATGTATTCACTTCTCCGGGTCTGCGGATCCAGGCGCTTTTCTCCTCCTTCCCTCCCACCCCCTTGGCTTGCTTAGCCTCAAGGTCCCCACAGGCACAGATGGAGGCGTGGGGCAAGGTCCCCAAGGACACACGCAGACACACCCTTCACCTTTCTGCACCTCAGTGGACGCTCCTTAACAGTTTCAGTGGCCCCGTGGACCTCTCGACGTTCCACAGGTGTGGGCCCCGGAGCCTGGCAATCTGGATTCAGGCCTGTGCCACCTGCCGGCCGCGTGACCTTGGACCCGTGACTTCCCCCTCTCTGGGCTTGCCTAACTGTGGAATGCCCCCGGGCCCCTAATGCTAGTTTGTTTGGAGGATGAGATGGCTTAATCCACATCGAGTGCTTGTAACAGTGCCCATGTGTGTGGTTAGTAAACAGCAGCTGTTGGATGGTCGCATAGTAGCTGCTCCCAAAGACGGTCGTCCTTCCCTGTTATCGGATGTGCCGGAACGTTTCCATCAAGTTCATCTTCGCTACTTCCCTGAGGATTTCTGATCCCCCGCCCAGCCGCCTCCGCCTACCCCTGGATAACCTTGCTTCTCTGTCCTTAGCAGGCTTTGGCTTGATGAGAATTTCCAGACTGTGTTTGCTGATCTTTTAAAACCCCTGAGATGAGTATTTACTGCCAAAGTGGGCAAGTATATTATCACAAGGATTTAATTTGGGTACCGGATAATCATGCTAGAGACCGAAGGAGGGGAATGGTGAGGGTTTCCTTCCTTGCCCTCTATCTGCTCTGGCCACGAGACCGTCTGTTGATCACTTAAAATCCTGTTTGAAAAGGTCACTGGTTATTACGGAAGAATTGCTCAGTGGAAGGACTTAGGGAGAAAGACCCGGAGGCTGGCCTCCTCAGACTCCTCCTCCGTCCCCGGTCTTCCCTCATGAGGGATTTCACTATGTGTCCCCAAGCTGCTCCCGGCCACGGTGGCCACCCCTGGGTGGAAGAGGACCCCCTCCCCCCGATCACCTGCCCTGGGACCAGGCACGTGACACCATCAGTGGTGATGAGACCAGACACCTGTGCCCCATGTGCTGAGTCCCAGAGCTGCCTTCGCTCCACTCTGTCATGGCTACTGGTGTGCCCATTTTCCAGAGGAGGACACTGAGGCTCCTGCCACTGTCGGCACTGGTTTCGGGTCGCCTGGTGAGTACGTGGCAGGACGTGCAGCTAGCTGCCTTCTGAGAGCCTCGCCTCCCCCCCAGAGTCCACCCTCTGCCTCAGCTCATCTCTGACGACCTCCAGGCGATCTTCCCAACATCTCCTGCAGCTGGGTCTCATTTGATGTGGGATGAAACGAAGGATGATGAAATATTTATCGGCCTCGTGTCTGCTGGGCGCCTTCCTGGGCAAGTGCAGAGAAGCCGTTTGGAACGTGGAGCTGGTGCTCACGGGTTTATTTGCGAGGCCTGATCGCCGGTATTGAAAACCCGACATGAGAGGTGATCTTGGGCTGGGAGCTCCTGTGGGAAGAGCTGGGTCGCTTGACTTCCCAAGGACGGAGCCAGCCCCGAGGAAGTGACTGGGAAAGAGAATCCGGAGGAGTCACCTCTGCCCATTTGTTGGCTGACAGGTCCCCGCGCTCCCACGCTGACATGATCGGGTCCGCATCCCTGTCTGACTCTGTCTTGTAAAATCAGCCCTTCCGGCCAGCATGCTCGCACCGCACTGGCCTCCGCGTGGACAACCCGCTTGTCTCTGCCCTTTGATCTCACGCTGCCTCTCGCCTCTGCCTGACCTCTGCTTCCGCACCCCTGCCTGTGCATGGCCGGCTCATTTGGAGGCTCAGCTGAGCAGTCAGGCCAGGGCCTCCTCCCTGTCGCCCACGGTCTCGCTGCCTGCTTTTGTTTCCTGCAGAAGTGTTTGCTGTGCTCTCGCTTTTTGATTTGATGCATGAGCTTCAAGAGGAGAGGGACTTGGCCTTGTTCACTATTGTATCACCAGGATCCAAAACGGGGCCTGGCACATTCTGGGCCCCGAGGAGTCCTTGTTAAATGACCGGTGGCCCCTGGTTGCTCATTCATGTAGAGCCCGGGGTTTGGACCATACGGTTGCTGAAGAGATTCCTTGCTCTTGAAGAGTTCCCTGCACTTGAGAGCATTCCACTCCCAAGGCTTCCTCTTATTGGCAGTCATTGCTCAGACCAGCCTCACTCAGGGATCTCAGTTCCTGGCTAGCAGAGCCTGAGGCAGGCATTTGGTGTGTATGGATTACTAAGGAGGTGCTCCAGGAAAATGGATGGGGGGCTGAGGGAGATAGAGGAGGGCAGGGGGAGGAGAGAGACCGTGTAGGGACATGCCTCCAGCTGTAGTCAACCCTAAGCTGACTCCACGGGAACCCAGAGTGCAAAGCGCACCCACGGCAGGCTTGGCTCCACATGGAGGCAAAGGATGCCAGCATCATGTAATCCCAGGTGCCTCAGAAATTCCAGGGGCTGCCCAGGGTGATGGGGGCCAGGCTAGGGGCTCCTTCCCTGCAAGGCGGCTCCTGTCTAGCCGGGGCAGTCCTCTGGAGTCAACAGCCCCAGCAGCTAAGGGGAACCGGCCGATCAGATTGGGCGCCAACAGCATCTCTGCTCTATCGGGACCTGGAGCCTTCCAAGTAGCCTGACCCCAGCTAAGAAAATGAAAACCTGAAACCTGCCTCTCCAGGTGAAGGCCCAGAGGTCACTGGAAGTAATCTGCTACCTAAGGAAAGCCCAGCAGCTCTTGGATACCAACGCCTGCCCCTCCGTGCCACTCAGGTTTCCTGCTCGTCCTCCGGGCCAGCCTTCCTTTCCAGATCACCAAGACTCTGGAATTCCTTTTCTCTTCTGCCCTATCGTGTTCTTCCCATATTTCCAGAGCCAGGGCAGGGTTGACTCCTCCCTGAAGCCCTCCCTGTCTGGCACTGTCTGTTTCTTCTCTAAAGTAGAGCCTCCATGCTCATTGTCCTTACTGGCTGCTCTGGAAGGCAGAGCCTTACCTTCCTGTGCTGGATTTCCCCACACAGTGCCTGCTACAAGGCTGGGGGGAAATCAGACCAACCAACAGGAACCTCCCCCCAAAAAATAAATCTTGCAACCACTAACCCCTATTTTGTGCCCTGAACTGTATTCACAGCATATTACCCCACTGCCTGCTCCAGGAGACAGGGGGTGTGAATAGGACTGAGTTTCCCAGAAAGAGAAGGGACTGTTTTGAAGTGACTCAAAGGAACGCTTGTTGAATTGTGGAGTTTTGGTAAATCTACCTATGAAGAAAGAGGAACTTGACATTTGCCTTCCTAGCGAGCATGAAGATGAGTCTCATTTCATCCTAAATGAGCAAGAGGCAGTGGAATGATGCCTGAGCTGGTCTTGGGAGATCAAGGTTCTAGTCCAAGTTCTGATGCTAATCATATCTGTGCCTTTGGGGAAGACACTCCCCTTTCTGGGCCTCAGTTTCTCATCTGTGAAGTGGGACAGGAATGGGAGAAGGGGAACCAGCCCCTCAATGTACCTTCTTCCCACCTTTCTTTCCAGTCCTTGCTTCCACAGCCTGGAAGAGCCCATCTTCCCCTTCACAAGAACCAAGTGCCGCCCTCTTCCCACTTATCCTACTTCCTGCTGCCTCCCTGGGCAGGACCAGCCTCTGGCCCTCCTCCTGTAAAACGTGGACCTCCACACTGGCTGGCCAAGAGAGCACTAGCTATAAGATGGCCTGGAAGAGGAGCACTCGATTTGAACTCCTTCAGCTTCAAGACGTCGCACCATCATCCCAGGTGGCAACCGTGGGCATAGTGAGCCTTTACTATGTCAGGCACCGTGCTGAGAAATTCATATCACCTCTCACGGAATCCTTGCAAGAACCCAGAATGCAGGTGTTATTATGATCCTTATTTTTACAGATGAAGAAACTGAGGCCCAGAGAGATGAAAGCCATGGAGCTTTCTGGAAGTCAGATCTCCTGAGCACCTACTCCATTCTTACTAATAGAATGTTCGTTGGTCGGTTGGTTGGTTGGTTGGAGGTAGGATAATTACAAAACGAGCCCTACTTGTATCCATTCTGCTGCATAACAAACAATCCCCAAATCTTGGTGACTTATCACAAATGTGTATTTCTTGTTCATATGACAAGTAGACTGTGAGTCGAGTGCAGGCCAATATGTGCCTCAAGTTCTCTCTAAGGCCTGGGCTAAAGGGGGTCATTAGCTGGGACATGCCATGCTCATGCCAGAGCTGAAAAATCCCCATTAAAAAAACTCCACCTAATCAAATTTAAATCTTTTGCTTAGAGATGGTACACATCCTACCTGTTCACATCCCACTGGGCAAAGCAAAAGACAGGGCCAAAACCAAGATCCATGGAGCAGGGAGGGATAGCCCTCTTGCAGGGACAAGGAGGGGGCAGGGAAGGGGTAGCTATGTAGTTGCATAATACGATCGCCCGTAAACTGCTGGGCTCTGCGGCCAGATGCATGGGTCTGACCCCCGGCTCTACCTACTCAGGAATTGCTTGGTCTTTAGGAAGGTACGTCTCCTCCTGATGCCTCAACTTCTTCATCTGTAAAATGGGGATGGTAATCACCGCGCCATGCGAGTCTCCTGGGGCTTCCATCCCAAAGTTCTACAGCTGGGTGACTTAAACAACAGAAGCTTATTTTCTCCCAGTCCTGGAGGCTGGAAGTCCAAGATCAAGGTGCTGTCCAAGTTGGTGTCTCGTGAAACTTCTCTTCCTGGCTTGCAGACCACTACCTTTCCGCTGTATCCTTGCTGGCCTTTCTTGCGTAGGCACAGTCCGAGTGTTCTTCGATGTCTCTTCCTTTTCTTACAAGGCTGCCTCTCTGGGCTTAGGGCCCCCCTACCTTGTGACCTCATCTAACCTCAGTTACCTCAGTGACTTTAGTCACGTCACAGTCTTGCACCACCCAGGGTCCACCAACTCAGGACAAGTGCTTCGCAAATGGCAAGATTTCATTCTTCCTATGGCCGAAGGGTAGTCCCTTGTTTATGTATGCCACATCTTCTTTCTCCATTCTTCTACTGATGGACACTTGGGCCGCTTCCATAATTTGGCTGATGTAAATGATACTGGACGGAGGTGGTGCCAAAAAATCTCAGCAGATTTCACTTCCTCAGGGCCTTTCATGCCGACGTCAAGGTAATTGGGCAATGTTCAAAACCAACATCGACTCCGAGAGATTCTTTTTACAAAGATGCTGTTGGAAAGTCCAAAGTGGCAGTGATTCTCCAAACTCTCTCCCACGGGTACTGTCTCTGCCCAGGAAAGCACCGGGGTGACCCTGCCTGACACAGCTGGGTGTGGGTGGGCATCAGGAGAACTCACTCCTACTGCCTCGTGTCTTGGGATTCGGTGGTGACGCTCCAAACTGCATATTTGTTTCTTCTTTCTAATCCACATCTGGCCTTGCTTAGGAAGGCTGTGTCTGAGGATGTTTGTTTGCCAGAAGGATCCAGCAGCTAAGGAGGAAAAGATTAAGGACATAGGGACAGCTGGCCTTTCGAAGTCACTACCTGATGTGGCTCAACTCAGCTCGGGTCAACAGTGTCAGGATAGATGGCACTGTGTGCACGTTCTGGGCTCCCTCCCAGCTCACTGCCAGTTAATTATTGGCTTAGTGAATAATTCAATGCATTTGGACTCTCACAGGCTCAAGTTTCTCATCTGGGCAATGGGAGCAAAATGAAGCTTTCCATAAGATGTGTCACATCTGACCAGGGTAGATGAAGATGATTGCAATGGTGATGTTGATGATGGTGGCAATATGATAATGTTGATGACATGATGATAGTGGTGGTGTTGTGATGATGTTGGTGACGATATGGTGATAAAGTTGATAGAAACTGTGATGGTGATGGAGAGGATGGTGATTATGATGATGATGATAGTGAGCATGGTGATGGAGATGATGATGACAGTGATGGAGATGATGGCGATGATGGTGATGATGGTGATGATGATACTGATAATGGTGTTGGAGATGATGATGACAGTGATGGAGATGATACTGATAATGGTGTTGGAGATGATGATGACAGTGAT
>CM053606.1:157261559-157284923 GCA_028646535.1 Procyon lotor | reverse complement strand
TATTTATTTATTTTTGCTAAGTGCGTTCCCTTTGCTGGGCCTCAGTTTATCCATCTGTACAGTGGGCTCCTTGGCCGTGGTTTCCCAGCTGGAGTGGCAGTGAGGTTTTGATGATCCTCACGTAGACACTCCTGCTCCTGAGTTGACAAAGAAAAGCCATCAGGGCAGGGAACAGAGAAGGGGGTGGTATTTGATAAAAACAACCCCATCCTCCGTGGGTACCCTGGTTGGGACAGGCCCAGAGACACACACCCCTGCAGGGGACTGAGCCCCTCCGCCCCCCATGGCTGACGTCCCCCTCCTTCCCTGGGAGTCACTGCAAGGCTCCAGGCTCTCTGGGAACCAGGCCGGTGCCCCCCCCACCCCCAAGCAGAGCCAGGTGTCGCTGTCCCACACTGTGTGCCCCACATCCTGCCTCAGCCACGGAGGACCGACCCCTGGGGGCAGGACCCAGGCCTGCACACCGCAGCTCTCGGCAGCTGCACAGATGCAGTGTGGTTTTATGGTATTTTTGGTTTTGTTGTTTTTGCAAAAGCCAAAGGAAGTCTGTAGGCTGAGCTCGGCCTTCCTTTCCTGAGGGTAACTGATCCACTCGGTCGGGGACAAAGAGGCCCCCAAGACAAGGGCCTGGGTTGAGAGGGCACCTGCCCTGAGTGGTACACTGCCCTGGGCCAGCCGTGGGCGGGGCTGCGTTGAGGTTGTCACTGTCGCCATCCCACTTCCCGCATGAGGACCCCGAGACCCCAAAATGACCCAGGACCACTCCCTTCCACCTCTCACTGCGCACAAGCCCAGACGAACCTCTGCTTTCTGAGCTCTGAGCACTTTCCACCCTGCCTCCGGCCCGCACACATTGTGGGGAGCCCACCGTTGTCCCCCACCTTGGGGATGCAGCAGGCAGGGTCACAGGTGACATTCCTGTCCTCCTGGTGCAGGGAGACCCAGAAAGAAAGAATCCTGTATACAATGAAGTGTCATCTTGTGATTATGTCTGTGATGGGAAGTATAGCCGAGCCCAGGGATGGTGACCCGCATGCTATTTAGGGTGATCAGGGAGGGTCCCCCCAAGGAGGGCGTTTGCTCAGAACCATGAATATAGCCAGGGAGCAAACGATGTGAATTCCAGGATAAGAATGTTCTAGGCAGGGGGAACGGCCTGTGCAAAGGCCCTGGGGCCAACACAGCTACCAATCTCAGTTGTCTTCTCTATCTGCCACCCTCCACGTGCCTGCAGGGGTGAGGCAGGGGGTTGTGGTTGTGTAGCAAGAAAAGTCGAAGGGAACTGAATGGGGCAGAAGGAAGGTGTGTATCTAATAGCAACTACTTGTCTTGTTCCTTAATCCTCCTTGCACTGTCCACTCCTGGGTGACATTTGAAATAGTTCCATAGTGCCAGTTGTTCCTTGCTTCGTATTTTTTTTCTCAAACTACATGTATGAGCCAGACTCCGATCTACTACTTCAGGCTTGTTTTTCCAAGCCGGGCAGGAGCCTGGATTTTAAAACTACAGAAACAGAGCAAGAAATTGTCCTGGGTCTGTACCATTGACCTCGATCTGACCTCAGGAGAGGGAAGTCCCATCAGGCAGAGCCTGGCATGTGGGTGGGCCAGGGGAGGGCCCAAGGCAGGCACACCGGTGTCCCGGCAGGGCCATTAGCGGGCTGTGACCTTGGGCAGACTTGTCCTGCCAGGGGGTCACTTCTGCTGCCATCTGTGTGGGTACTGACCCCTGTCCAGCACCTGCTGGAATAGCTCATGGACCAGGTGTGCTGGAAGGGACATATTTGGAGAGTTAGGGACCCCAGGTTCTAGTCTGGGGGTCAGCACAGACTCATGTACAACCTTCGGCAAGTTACATGCCCTCCCCGAGCCTTGGTTTCCCCACCTGGAAAAGGAAGCAGAGAGACATGACCCTCCCTACGTTCCTCTGTGATCCCGAAACACCACGAGCCTTTGCCCCCGAGGCAGGCGGCTGCCGGGCACTGAGATAGAGCCGTCCAGCCGCTCCCCTTTGGTTTTGTAGGCTTGAGGCGCTCAGCAGAGGGATGCCCAGGGCCGGGGGCTGTGACCTTGGCGGTCCTGCCTCAGGCATTCAGTTAAGAGCTTCAGGCAATCCTCGCCCCTCCCCGATCTGGGTTCCGATCTGGGCTCCGTGGCTGTGGTGCCAGAAATTCATTTCCGGGAGCAGAAGAATGTCTTTCTCTGCTTGGGGCCCAGAAGGACTTATTAAGTGTTCCATTAACTGAATCTTATTCAGCTGGAAAAAGAATAATCAGAAAGCAGTTCTGCCTGATTACCGGCCTGTGAACCCCTTGAAAGTTTCCCAAAAGGAATGCTCAAGAAAGCCCTCGTACATAAGACAGCCCAGCCCTTCCCAAGGAGCTGGCAGCGTGGGGGTCGACCAGCAAGCCCATCGTGAGTCAGCCTCATTGGCTCATCCCTCTGTCCTTCTACCCAGTAAGCAGGCCCCCGTGTGGGTACAGCACCAGAGACCTTGAACTAAATGAGACGTGGCCTGTGCTCTCCATGGCAGAGAGAAACCCACCTTCTTGGTTTGTTCAAACTCTAGAGAGTTCATGGCTGAGCTGACTCAAGGTCACAAATATGTAAACATTCAGAAACGTCCTCCTCTCGGTGTTAATCTGTCTTCCACAGTGTCTGCCCCAAATTCATTGGCTTAGCCGTCTTCGATCAAATCAAATTTTCTTTTGCTCCCTTCCTTCTGGTACATCTTCGTCTCACATGGATTTAGGGGGGCGGGAAGGGGCGGGATCCAGGGAAGGGTCCTTCGGCGGGTGGCACTTGACACATGGAGTTCACTTTGCTGGGGGACCTGTGGGCCAGAAAAGTCGCCCCATCAGCAAGGACATTATCCTGATGGTAAAATTCAGCATTTTGTAGCGGACGGCAAGCGAGCTACGTTTTGGTCCCAGAGAAAGACATTACCTCATGTTTTGCAGTCGGTTGCTGCAGATGCAATGCTGAAGAATGATCCAGATAAAGGACCGGTGGGGCCTTGCATTCTTAGCTTGCCAGTGAGGCACCTGGGGGATGCCAGAAACCCACAGAGTAGTGCTCTTGATAGTAGGCTGGTATTGAAAATGCCTGGATTTGAATCCTGGGTCTGTCACCTGCTAATCGTGGGATGAGGTAAATTTGCAATTGTTCAACGGCTTTTAGCCTCAATTTTATTTCTGTAAAATGGGGTAGTACCTACCTTTCAGGTGATTATTCAAGATTACATAAGATCGCTGTTCTAGGAACATGGTGGGGAATAGAGTCCAAGTTCAAGGAACCTAGTTACATGGAGAATCTTTTCAGCTGTTCTTAAGTATATAACATTGGGGGATGTCTGGGTGGCTCAGTCGGCTAAGCGTCTGCCTTGGGCTCAGGTCATGATCCCAGGGTTCTGGGATCGAGTCCCGCACCAGGCCCCTTGCTCAGTGGGGAGCCTGCTTCTCCCTCTGCCTGCCGCTCCCTCTGCTCATGCTCTCTCTCTCTCTCTGACAAATACATAAATAAAATCTTTTTTAAAAAGTATATGATGTTGGAAAACGGGTGAAATGCAGAGTGTGACAAGCATCACAATTCAGGGGTGCAGAAGGTGCAGGCCTAGTCCCTCTGAGGAGTTGACTTGGGACCCAGCATCCTGAGTCACTGTTGGCTAGCCTCCAACCTGTCCAAAGGTCTTGTGCTCATCGTCTTGCGGAGGGCAAGCGACCGATGAATAGAGTGAGCAAAGAAAAGGCGTGGAGAGTGGAGTCAGAAAGGAGGCAAGGACCAGCTCTAGGAGGATCTTGCAGGCTTGTGGCAAGAGCCTTGGATTTCAGTTTTGACATGGAGGGAACCGCCGGAGACCTTTGGTAGTGGGAGGCATGCGCCGAGAGGGGCATGGACAGCTTGGGAAGCTACGGTCCCGGCTTTGAGTTCATCCTGTCCCCCTCTTGCAAACTGTAAAGCTAGCCTGTTGGTGTGTCACGGATCCTGGCAGGTGCCGTGAGACCCCGGGGTGTGGACGAGGGCTGTTGTGAAGGGGGGTGGGGCGGAGATCCTATGCCTCTTACCCCCGGAGCCTGGGCTCTGAGTGACCCCTTCTAAATTTGGGCGACGATGACAACTCAGTCAACATGCGCAGATTCTGAGCTCCAGAAACAAGAGGGAGTGAAGGTTCTTGGGCCCGGGTCCAGGTCACGGCTTCTCAGAAGGCCCTCATCTCTCTACATCTACCTGTCAAATAGGGAGAAAATTCGCAGCCAGGCAATGCTGTGAGCCTCATAAATACAAGTTGAATCTGAAGACTGCGTGATTATTACCTGCATTAACCAGAATATTTTTTACTCGAGGCAAATTATGCTCAGAGATTGAGCTGGTCTTTGGCAATAATTTAACACAGGTTCACTGCGGGAATGATAATTTATAATAGTAATATTTTGCAAGGCAGTCGTCTATAGGATAATGTCTCTTAATAAGCCATTAAAGAAATAACGTGCTCCAGACCGATGATCGATTACACTGTTGTTCCAGTCAGAGTAAAGTCCAAATTTAGTTGAGGTGCATCTTCCTGGGAGCTGGGTGCCCGTGGAGTCAGACCTTCCGAGTAACAGCTGCCGGCTGAGGTCCCTCGATGCGGGGGCACGTAGCTGGCAGGCGACAGGACCGGTGTTGACAGGCAAATGGGCTCCGCTGAAGGTTAGCGCCCCAGCGTTAGTGCCTGCGGGGGGAAGGCTCGCCAAGCCAGGAGCAGGTCCCCTTCTCAGGAGACCGCCGAGCGGTTTAAAGCCACCAGAAATGGCCTGGCCCAGGCAGGAGCGAGTGTCCTAGGGTCTCTGGAGAGCGATTCAGGGCAGCAAAGAGGAACCTCACCCAGACCAAACACTCAGTGAGTCCTCCCAACTGTTGGTATTTAAAGTTCAAATGCCCATTATGTCATGGCTGCTGCTCCGCGTGTCCTTATCGCCAGGTCCCAGCCATGTGGCTCCCGGCCACCGGGCTCCCGAGTGCTTATGGAAGCAGATGCCCGTGGCGATATCCTGACACATCCTGATGCAGCTTCCTCGGTGGAAGCAGTTTGCCCCGAGATCAAAACAACTTTGCTGAAGTCCTAAAGAAGTGGAGTTGAAATCCTAACAAACCGAAATATGGCGAAGAGGAAGTGAGCTCAGCCCGATGGCTCATCGCTCTAGGGTTTTGATTAGAATTTTTCTTTGCAGAATGGCAGTGTTTGATATGTAGCTCTGGTGCACAACACAGACACACACACACACCCCGACCACCTTCCAGTGTCTTCCCAGGCAAAGGATGCTGTCGGTCACTCCCTGAGGCAGGGAAGAAGTTGTAAAGTGGCAGGACCCCAGAAGGCCAAAGGAAAGAGCAAAAGTAAGCATGTGGGACACCCTGCCTTGGAATCTGGTCCCTTGTCCCACCCCATGCTGTACATCTGGAGGGAGCCGTGGCTTATCTCGGTGTCCCTCACGCACAAGCTTGTGTGCTCCCTGCATCAGCCCAGGACACACAGTACACGAGCAAGTCTTCATGGGGTCCCCCAGCAGGCAAAATAGAAGCGCCGATCCTCAGATCACGATTCCTGCCATGTGCCTTGTATGCTCTGCTATGCCCAGAGTCGTGTCGGGGCCACCCTGTCCCACCTCCATCTCTCGGCGACCCCAGGATAGCAGGCGTCCTTTCCAAAGCTCACCTCTCACCGCCGCGCTGTAGGAGAGAGAGTAAAAGACACCTGTTTTAAAGCAAATCAGGCAGAGCAAGAAAGTGCCGTAAAGGTGCTGTGTTCCCCAAGTGGGGGGTTCCCTTTGATGGGGAGCCGGGGACAAGCTGTGCAGGGTCCTATCCCCAGCACTCAGCAGAGGTGTAGGTGGGGGCGGGTGGAAGACTCCCAGTGTTGAATGCCCGCTCGGCGGCCCCCTCTGCAGGGTAAGGGCACCCCAGCCTCAAGGGCATTCACTGTCCTGTGGGTCAGCGAGGCTCACTCGTTCCCTCTCTCCCCCTCTACCTGCCTCCTCCATTGATAGAGGGTGAGTAGTGGTTGTGCACACCTTGCGGGGGTCAGGGGGAGCAGGACTGAGTAGAGACAGTCCCTCTGCCACTGTGGGTGGCACGGATTTCTCCAGGACTCCCCAGCTCTGGGGGGACGCCAAGACTTGTATCAGCTTTCTCTCCTGGCAATAAGCCCCCCGTCCCCTTGGCTGCTCCCGGCTCTGGGGACACCTCCCACACCCTTTCCTCGCATCCCTGGTCACCAGTGGTCTCTGCGCCCTCCTCGCAGGGCGCCGGCTTACCTGGCCCGACCTGGGCTGTTGTATTTCCTGAGCCCTGAGCCTCACAGGGCTGCCTGGTTTCAACTGCTCTGAACGCTCCGTGATGTGAGCCTTGTCCATCTGCTTCAAACACCACATTCCCAGTCCCCCCAGTGGGTTGCTCCAAAGTCCCTTGTCAATGAGGCAAGATGTCCCTCCTTTCCCCAGTGCGGGCTCAGGAGGGCCCCACACAGGTGGCTTGGGCAGCTCTTTCTGATGATAGCTGCCCTTCTCCCAAGTGGGGCCCCGGGGGTCTAGGTCAGTTCAGCGGCATCCCAGTAACCCCATTGGACATCATGACACCCCTCAACCCTTTGTTGCTGGGATGGTTCATGCCAGGCTCATGCTTGCTGCTGGGGCTGCTGCCCATCTCCAAACCCTGGGGATGCTGGGTTCCTCCCACCCTATCAGCCAGTGTTTACCCTTCAGTCCGAATCCCCGTTCTGGACGTCACCAGAGATCATCCCCTCAAGCCCTTCAGGAGCCTTCTGGATGCCCCTATAAATGGTTAAAAAATCTCTCCTTGGAAGTCAGGGGGCCTGGGAGGGACCTTACTTTGACTATCTAAACCTTCCCTCCCCCACCAGGTAGGACTCCAGGCTGTCACCCTCCGGAGCCCTTTAGAGCCAGCGACAGACCCCCGAGACAGGGCCAGGGTCGGGGTGTGGGTCTCAGAGTCCTGAATTGTCTTCCCTTTGCCGTGACTTGAGCACCACCCAAATCGGGAAAATCCCCCCTCCTTTTTTTCTTCCAGGAAGGGAGGTGGGGTCAGGCCGGGCAGATGCCGTCCTGGCCCCTGACCATATTACCCGCCTCACATGTTGTGTGGCTGTCTTCCGACTGAATTTAGCACTGCTCGGTCTACACACATAAGAAGATTTGCGGATTTAAATTCCTTTTGTGCGGCTCAAAATATGAAAATATATCCACTGCTTCTCATATGACCCTAATCCTGCTTAATCACGTTTCTCAGACGTCGCTTCTCCAAAGCGCCCGCGCCTAACCCCTCACACTTTGGGCTGCGGGGAATCTTTGTTTTTTCCCTTCCTGCAAGCAAGAGGTACGGATAAGAGAGGAGGACTGTCGAGCCCAAGAAGGGGGCTCTCTCCACTTGTGTGGGGGCCTGGGCAGACAGATGGTCAAAGGGGCGCAGGAAGGAGGGGGAACCAGTCCGGGTGGAGATGGGCTTCCCAAGGCACCAAGATGGAGACAGGGCTGGTGTCTGTCTGCAGGGGGCGCTGTGTGCACCCCGTCTAGTCTAGCTTCTGATGCCGGTTGCATCCCTACTGTGTGCTGCTTCCAAACCTTCAGTGGCTCCCTGATGCCTTTAGCCCAAAGCCTACGTTCCTAAAGACTTCCAGGAGCTGGCCCCACCCACTCAGGGCACCCTGATTTCCGTAACTGTGCCAGGTGCCCCCATCACCACGGCCGCCACCACCCTGCACTTTGGGAAGCTGCCCGCTCTACTCCACCCTCTCCACCCCCATGAGTCTCCACGACCACCTCCTCCACGGAGCCTTCCATCTTCCTCCAGTTGTCACCAGCCCACCGCTTCCCAGTCGCCGGGGCTCTTGGCAAGCGTCCCGGCCTTGGAGGTGCATGTGACGGGGGAGAAGACAGGTCCGTGTGTGAACTGCCATGTGCCGGATCCTGGAGCTGGCCCAGTCTGGCTTCACTAGCTCAAGGCGAAGAGGGACACGCCGCCTGGGGTGGCCAGGGCAGTACAGGTGTCCTCACAGGTGAGAGGTAAGGGCCAGGTGCGAGACGTCCAGGTGAGGAGCCAGCCAGAGCAGCATTGAAGAGCAGACTCGGCAATCAGCCCAGCCCTTCCTAACCATGTGACCTTGAGAAAGTATCCTAAGACCATGGGCCTCAGCTTTCCCATCTATAAAATGGGACTGAAAGTACCACTTTCCCCCATAAGACCTGCAGGTGCCTCTCTCACGCCCTGGCCAGTCCCTAAGAAGTTGTGCAGCCTCTCAGAGCCCAGAGACCTCCTTCCCTGCACGGCAGAGGGACGGGGACCTGTCCCAATGTTCCTCTGGGCCCCTTGCCAGGAACCCAGCACAAAAACGTGCCAGATACTGATGCTGCTGGATGGGCAGACTGCATGGGGTAGATGGGGAGGCACTTGAGGCCGCCAAGCCATTGTCGAGATAAGGAGGAGACCCTGCCAGTGGCCACCGAGCCGGTTAGAGACGTTCAGTGGACTTTTGTCCACCGTGGGGATTCTGTCGGCTCGATACTGAAGTCTTGCAGGAGTCAGAGGGCGGCCGAATGGGGGAGGGGGGTGAATCGGTGGCAGAGAGGGGCTGTGCGGTGGCTGGGGGTCAGGCTGCAGCCAGCACCGGGGGCTGCAGGGGCCTGGCCCCGTGGCTTGCCCACATCCTGTGGGAGGCGGTGCCCGGAGGGGGCTGGTGGTCCTCACCAGGGATCCCGGGGCCCGGGCCTGTTAGAGTGCCCCCTAGTGGGACCTGGAATGTGGGGAGCCCGGAGTCTGAAGGGAGCCCTGGGGGAGCCTCTGGCTCTGTGGCTGCCACAGGCCATCTCAGTGGAAGACCTCCGGATGGGTGAGTGCCTGGGCAGCGGGTTGGGAAGTTTCCAGAAAGATCGGCTACCCGAGGTGGGAGGGGAGCCAGGGCTCTGGGCGTCCAGCTGGCCCAAACCAGCTCTTCATGCAGATCCTCTGAGGCTGCCAGGGCCGTTCCTCGAGGTGCAGGGGCAGCTTGGGAAAGGGGAATTTACAAGGACATGGTCAGGGCAGAGAAACCACGGGGCTGGGGCCATCGCTGGGGCTGGAGACCATGGGATGTTTTCAGCCCTAGGGCTAAGGAGGCGAGAGGATGAGATCAGGGATGTTGCTGAGACCCCGAGACAGGGCCAGTGTAGGCAGGGAGGGGCCAGAGCCCCCAGCGTCTGCCCCCTTTCTCTCCAGTCTCCCCACTGCGTTCCCATGGGCCAAATGCACAGGAAGCCGGCCAGAGTGGGAGCCTGCTGATGCGGGCCCTAAGGCCAGCCCCTGGGCACAGAGCAAGGCGGCAAAGGTGGAGGGAATGCCCAGATACCCCACTCCCCGCCTGAACCCCCAGAAGGCTCGGGTGCACACGTTCAGCACCCCCAACAGGCAAGGCCAAGAAGGGGTGACGCCGTGGGAGGTGCCCTTTCCTCAGCCCTGACTGTGCGTCCTAGCGGCACGACTTGGGCGAGCCTCGACCTCCCTGAGTCACTGTATCAAACCCGCCGGGGCTGCCTGTGGCTCCCAGAGTGTGGCCCCAGCCCGCCTGCCAGCTCCCATCTCGCATCTTTCTCTCTGGGGTTTTGCTTGGCTTGACCTTCTCTCTTTCAGTTCCTTCAGACTCATTTGCTGTTCCCGCCAGACCTCTTGCACGTGCAGCTTTGCAGCCCAGAAGCTCGTCTTCTCTGCCCAATTACCCACCTGCCGTGCCGGCCTCAGGCCATTACCACTTCCGAGGGACAGCTGCACCCACGCCCACTTCTCGGTAGCGCTGAAGATGATGCATCAGTCAGGATTCTCTAGGGAATCCATAGACTAGAGGTGTAGGCGTGTGTCAGGAATTGGCTTATGTTTTGTGGAACGGGCAACTTCGGAATCCCTAGGGCAGGACAGCAGGCTGTAGACTCAGGCAGGACTTGATTTCTCTGTTACAGTTTTGAAACAACAAAATACCCTCTCTGGGAAGCCACAGTTTTTTCACTTAAAGCCTTCAACTGATGAGACGGGGACCATCCACATTTTAACTGATTATAGTTTTCAGCTCGATCTATTAAATGCCCTCACAGCCACACCTAGACTAGTGTTGGACCAAACCACTGGGCGTCGTGGCCTTGCTGAGTCGACCCATAGAATTGATCCATCATAGCCTTCCTCAGTTCCTCGTGGGATTCGTTAATAACCTCAGCCTCTGCCCCACTCTGTAAGGCTAGGTTTCAGGAGGGCCCAGCCCTGGACAGAGCGGCTGCTGCCTGGCTGTGCGCAGTACTGGTTGGGCGAGAGAATCCTGGGGAGGGAGAGAATTTGCGGGGGGCGTGGCGGGGTGCGGATCAGAGTGACGGGTCCGTCTGGGGCGTGGTAATGGCGTGCAGTGAACGTTCCGCTTTGCATGGGCTGCGCCTCCACCCTGAACCCCACCCCCCAGTGCACACACCTGCTTTTAGTTCCTCGAATGTACGCTGACACCAGGACAAGGTGAAGTTCCCCCAACATCATGTTGATGACCGCTATCGTTTACTGAAGGTCAGGATCTTTCTAGACACTTTTCTAGATCCATAAACCCTTAGCATCGGTCCTGATGCGTGTTATATGGTCAGTATTCTAGGTAATATTTTTATAACATGGGGGCTACATGTCGTAGTCCATTTGGGAACTGACCATCAGTGCTAACCACACTGTATGCGTTCATTTTTTTCTCTTAACAGAGTCTGGGGTGAGCAGGGGCTGGCATCGTTGTCCCATTGTACAGAGGAGGCACTGAGGCCCAGAGATGTGGACTGGCCTAACGTCCTGAGATGGCTCCGTGTCCCTGCGGGACCCCAGGGCTGCTGCCCCAGGGACGGGGCTGTCTCCTTCGTCCCCCGTCCCCTGGGAGGCACAGGGAGGAGAGAGGATCAGGGTCAGCACCGCTGCTGGCTGGGTTAGAGACCTGGTTTTTTACTCTGGAAGGAGAGAAGCAGCCACTCCCCACTCTGCAGTGTCGGGGATCTATCACCCCTTTTCTCCTCTGCGTGCCTGGGGCCTCCTGTCAGGCATCCCCTTATTGTGGCCAGGCTGCTCTCAGGTGGTGTTTTGTGCCAGGAACGGGGTACAGTTGCAGCGCGGCCGTTCCTTCCTGGCCCAGGGGAGAAGCGAGGCATTGAGGGCATCCAGGTCCAGGCCGGGCTGTGAGGATCCAGGTGCCAGCTCTGGGGCCGACTCGGAGCGGGTGGAGCTGAGCTGGAGCGAGCCCACGGGGAAGAGAAGCAGACAAGCAGAGAGGGCTCACACTCGCCCCGTTGGGACTGCCCGGTGGGGCCCCTCACTTCTCTTGAGGCTCGGATGCTCAGGGCAGGGCAGACCCCTGGACACCCCCCACTGGGCTCGGCCTCACCTGCTACCCCTCTTCACCACCTACCAGCTGAGGGCCTTGGGCAGGGAAGTTGACCGCTGGGATGTCTGTTCCCACCTCCAAAAGATGGGAGGTGATCCCCACTCTTAGCACCGTGACTGTTGGGGGCTCTAGCAATCTGATCTACTGTCCTGCTTAGAATAGGGCCCACCAGAGAGAACAGAGCACCTCCGGCCCTGCAGCCGCCCCCCTCCCCGAGGCAAGCCAGTGTTTACCCCCCATTTGTAGACAAGGGACTTGAAGCTCAGGCAGCCCACGTCCTGTCCCTGGGGTCACACCGCCGGGGCTCAGGGCCTTCGGACTTCCCTGCAGGCCCTCACCCTGGCCGTGGCGGCTGAACCACCTCCCAGACCTCTCCATCTCGACCTCTGCTGGCTCTTGCTCCATTTTGGTTCAGCCCACATCGCCTTCCGAGCTCCCCCCCAGGGAAGTGTAGATACCACCCGGCCTGGGGCAGCCACGTGACCAGACTGGTTCCATCTCAGAAACCAGGCGTGCACTTGGACTCCGGGGCCCGGGTCCCCTCTCAACTCTGGCGCCTTGTCTCTGGGTCATTGGATGAGTCATTTCCGCTCTCTGAGCTCAGCTTCCACATCTGTCAGCACAAACGGGACAGAAACAAGGGTGGGTGTGTCAGCGCCCCGTGCAGGAAAACAGAACCCACGGCAGTAATAACATCCCAGACTCAGGGAGCACTCAGGCTGTGCCAGGCGCCTCTCTGTGCAGTGGACCTACAGTGACTCACGTTTTTCTCAATCCAGTCCTGGGAGGCAGGTATCATACTTATCCCCATGCTATGGATGGAGATACAAAAGCAGAAACTTGAAGCAGAAGAATTGGAATCCGGGAATCTGGTGCTTGCAAAGTTATTGGAAAGGTGACAGGACGGGAGTCCTTGTCCCACTGCTCCTGGCCAAGGTCCAGAGGCCGGGAAACTATAGGAAGCAGCCGGAAGTTGAGGGAGGCAGATGGCTCCAGGTCCAGTGCCCAGACTACGACGCAGTCTCCATCGCCGTGAGAGGGAGGACGGCCCTGCCTCCCTTTTGCCTGCCCAGCGATTACTGGCTGAATCACAGCGGGAACCAGAGCCCTACGGGCAGGGGAAGCTGGGAAATGTGATTTCCAGAATTTCAGGCCCTGCAGTAGGGGAGAGGGCACAGCGGGAGGGAAGAGTGCTCACTCCCGTAGACTGTATCCAACCTGGGGACCTCACTAGCTGCAAGAAACGGGATGTGCCAACGCCCCAGGTGCAGACAAGTCGGCACTCTGAGCGTTAACCTTTGCCCAGAGAACTTGGGCCACGTGGACTGCACTTACTGTGCTAACCCCTAGCCCCTTCGTTGCTTTGGGGTCCCTTCCCTGAAGGTTCTCAGAGGTCATGGCCAGTAGAACAAGCAGCAGTCCCTCAATGGATGGAAGTAACTCACAGAGCAAGTTGAGGTCCTAACGCTTTCATGACTGATTTCATGATTTCATTTGTTCTTCTAAATAACCCTGCCAGGAAGGCAAGCTCGGGTTCTGCTGGATTTTTTACTTTTTTTTTTTTTTTTTTTACAAATGAGTGCCTGGACCCGAGGGTAGGCCGAGAATTGACATTTATAACCAACTCTGTGCCAAAGACTGGCTGGTGGCTTCTGTGCACGTCCTTTCAGTCTATGGCGGCCCTCGGGGTGGGCGCTACTCATCCCGCACTTCTTGGATTCAGAAACCGCTATCGGAGCGACACAGTGCCTTTGCCTTGAGCCCACAGCTAGGAATGGGCAGAGTCGGGGTTTGGACCCTGGTCTGTCTGTGCCATCTTCTTTTCCGACAGCTGTTGACCGTGACCCGCCAGCGGGTGCCTCACAGAACAGGACTAGGTGGACGCCGCATGTCCAGCGACGAGCCCGGGGCTGGGTAGCCGTGCAGGAAAGAATGGATCTTCTTCAACAGAAGGCTTGAGGCCCTTTTCCAGTGGGTTCTTACCCCCACGCCACCCTGGGCCACCGTGTGAAGCAGCCAGGACACCGCCCAAAGCCAGGACAGAGTGGGATCCCATTTTTAAGGGTTGGAAGGCTCCTGGATGACAGATCCTCATCGCCGCTCATCATGTGCTCAGAATGGGTTGAGCTGGGAAGTCATCCTCGCTGGGTGTCCTGAAACTGGTGTGTGTGGAGGCTGAGTGAAAGCAGATGGAGCCGGGGCGGGGGCGGGAGTTGGTGGCAGACGATCGAGCCTGCCCCCTCCCCCCATCCGCTCCCTCTGCCACTCTGAGGTGGTTTTCTTGGCACCTCTGGGGCTTCTCTGGGCCCCACCCTCTTCTCCGGATTTTCTGAGTTCTCCCCCCACCAGGACTCCAGGCCACGCACCGGGCATCCAGGAGGCAGGGGAAAGACACCGTGTACTCCACACTGGCAGTGGTAGAGGCCTATAAACGCGGAATGAGCTAGAAACCCAGCTCTCTGGAGGCATGAAGAGAACAGCAACGGCAGCCAGACTTGAGAGGCAAAGATCCACGACAGGAGGGAGATGAATGGGGGAAGCCCAGTACTCCAGCTCCCCCCCTGCAGGAGGGATGTACTGGTTCATAGAAATCTCCGAAGCAAGCGGAGAGCAGCAGCAGCTCAGTGTTGGACGATCTCACAAGGCTGGGAGTAAAACAAATTAAATTAAATTAAAAATAGAACTCAGGATCTCTGAGCAACCAAGAACCTACAGCAAAGGGAACCGCAGAGGAAGGAAAGACTACTCTGCGTCTCTTCTTCCTTCCAGGGCATCTTGTCAGTATTTCAGCTGCTTGGGACCAGAGCCTGAGAGACCAAGCTGCAAACAGCAGCCGAGAGAATAAAAGGCTAGACCCAGCTTCTGATAAACTCGAAGTGCAGAGGAGACCAGAGGTGAGAGCATGCAAGGAAGACACGCCTCGGAAGGCATCCCAGGTAGACTTTGAGAAGGGCCGTAGCCTGTAATTGGGGGCAAACCAGAAATAACCAGTTGCTGTGAAAACTGAAGCATGGCCCCAAGTCATCCTGCTCACCATCGACCAGGAGAAAGCACCTTCCTTTCTGAATAAGGACAGCCTACTCCGGAACCTCTACACTTTTGACACATGTGGTATGCACCGTTACCAGGCACACTTCGGGATGGAACCAAATGACCAAAGAGAGAGAAAACAGACAATAAAAATAGACCCACATGTTCTCCAGATGTCACAAAGTGCAAACAAAAGTCTTTAAAATAACTGCAGTGCATAATTGCTGGAAGAGGGACAAGGTGGAGAATTTCACCTGAAAAGAACTGGAGCTTATAAAAATTTTGCTCAGAGGGAAATTCTGGAACTGAGCAATACAGTAATCAAAATGAACGTAATGCCCTAATTCACATAGCAGAAGAGGATATGAACGAGGTAGGGTCCATCTCAAGAAATTGGAAAGAGGACAGATTTCAAGCCCAAAGGAATGACAGGAAAGGAGACAACAAAGATGAGAACAGGTGTTAATGAATTAAGAGGGTTAGCTATGGCTACACGGAAAGATCCGGGAAGAGGCAGAAGGCTCGGTCAGAGTGCTGGCTCTGTTATCCTCTTGCTGTGTGACCTTAGACGAGTCACTTGCCTTCTCTGCGTTTAAGTTTCCTGTGTCAGGGAAATAAGCATGATTATCCATTTTGCCCAGTTGATGTGAGGATCACACAGAGGACAGTTGCAGCCCCTCCTCCTTAGACATGCTGATGTTATCAGCAGCCCTCGTGCAGGGGACTGTGCAGACAATTAGGAGGGCGTCCTAGCCTGGGGAGAATTATGCACTTTAGCGGGTGTGAATGAAACATTCAGAAACCCATACTGTTCATCCACCTCGTTTTCCAAGCATTTGAAACAGTTCATCTGTCAGTGGCTGGTCATTGCCAGCATCTCTCTGTTGCCCGATAGGTTTATCTTTGTTAGGGACCCTCTTTAGAGAAATCTTGACTTTCTGGACCTTGAAAGGGTGCTGATCTGTGTTCAACATTGTGCCGGTGACGGTCACAGACGCATTCTTAGTGCGTCCAGGAGAGGCGGACCTTACAGACACCATGGTTTCAGTTCCAGACCACTGCAATGAAGTGGATATTGTAACAAAGTGAGTTGGAAGAATCTGCCGGTTTCCCGGTGCATACAGAAGTTGCGTTTATACAGTAGGAGTCTATTAAATGTGCAATAGCATTATATCTTTAAAAATCAAAGATGGATACCTTCACTTGAAAATGCTTCATTGCCAAAAAGTGTTATCCGTCCTCTGAGCTTCCAGACTGTCGTCATCACCGATCACAGATCATCTTAACAAATGCAGCAATGAAAACGTCAGAAATACCGTGAGAACTACCGAAGTGTCTCACGGAGACGCGGAGTGGGCAAATGCTGTTGGAAAAATGCCGCCGCCGGTAGATTTGCACGACACAGGCAAGCTTGCCACACACCTTGTCTGCAAAAAGCACAGATCTGCAGAGCAGGGCAAACAGGGTATGCCTGTCCTCCAGTATGTGGCTGCGAGACGTCAGCCACTCTGCAGGCAGGACGAGGGGCCGTGTTCTACCCCTGCCTTTGGTGGGGAGGCATGGCCGGCCTCCCTCACCATGCACTGGGCATCGTGGTCTCGGTTCCCATTCGGGGAACGTGGGCTGGCGTTCCCCCAGGTGTTGCAGGCTGCCTCGCTTACCGGAGTGCAGGGAAGTCATGCATCTCGTTTCTTCCCTGGGGCCGGGGCAGGGGGTGGAAGGGTGTTCTTGCTTTTCCACTGCAGCTTATTTCAAAGCTTTGGAAAGCACTAATGGACATCAGCTCAGAAGCCTCTGATGGTCGGTGGGATCCGAGCACGTGCTCCGGCCTCGGAGATGCGGCCCCAGCACATGTTGAGGAGACAGGAATGGGTGTTGCGGTTCCCATGCATCTGTGGCCTGTCCTCACCCTCTGTCCCCACTCTCACCCCCCGCCAGTGTCAGCTTAGACCATGAACACCTCCCTTGCGGAGCCAGGACGTTGTTGGGAACCTGGCCCTTCATTCAGAATTGTGTTTGGTCCTTGTGGGTCAACATCAATCACTTATTTGAGTGACCTTGTTTCTGCCCTTGGCTTCAGGATTCAGAGTCAGCGAGAGCATCTTGGGCCGTGCTCGTTACCGAGACACATGCAGTGAGACTGTGTCGCTCCTCTGCTCAGACCCTCCAGTGGGTCCCCAGGTCACACAGAGCAAACATGGTCTTGGGTAATGGCTTCCACAGCCCCATGCTCCCACCCCACGCACGCCTCTTCCTCTCCTTTCCATAGATCCAGGGGTACCGGCCTCCTTTCTCCCAAAGGCACCAGGGCCCTGCACGTGCCTAGGAAGTTCCCAGTATAGAATCTTCCATGATGTGTCCCAACCACCTATCCCAGAGGCTGGCCCATCACGGGGCCCTAGAAAATAGGTAGTGGCTGAATCAGATGACTGAGGCAGACTTTGCCTGGCTGACAGCCCAGAAAAGTGGACAGAATTGGTGTTTCCTCATTTTCCAGTTGAAGAAATGGTTCAGAGAGGGCAGGTAATTTTTTCATAGTCACACAGCAAATGGGTGGTACAGCCTGAGAATCAGAGTCTTCTGACTCTTTGTGCTTTTCTGCTCTGAATTGTCGGCCCTTGCCTTTCCTTTCATTGACTTCCACATTCCTTCCTGCTCTCTGGGTACCAGGGGACAGCAGCCCAACAATGAGTGAGAGTGAGTATTTTCATGGGGCTCCCAGCCCAGGGAGGAGACAGATAAGTAAACAGTGAAGGCAGAGTGGAGCCACAGCACCATGGAGGCCAGAAGAGGACCCTACTCCTGCGAGGAGAAGGCAGGCCTTCCTCTGAGAGTCAGCACCAGCTAGGTGGGATGGACTTCCTGCACTACAGGGTCAGCCTGAGCAGGAGAAGCTGTGACCTGTGGGTCAGTCACATAGCTTCAAGTTTTATAAGTAGTCTGCTTTACGCAATAAAGGGGATTTATTATCTCATGTCATTAAAAATTGAGGTGTATGGTGGGCTGCAGGAATGGCTAGATCAGGGAGTCAGCACCACTTATCTTGGCCCTGTTCAGCTGTCACCTCTTCCACCTGAGCTATTAAAATGGCCAGCACATATTATATGTTGGCTAATTGAATTTAAATTAAAAAAAAAAAAAAAAACAAATTACGTAGTAAAAAATAAAATAAAATAATAAAAAAAATAAAATGGCCAGCACGACCCTGACTTTTATATGCAAAAATCAAACAGCCAGAGCAAAATAAAGTTTCTTCCATCCCTACAAGTCAGGGGGTTCAGTGTGACTGGATGACTTAGCACACAGACCCATCCCGGGACCAAGAGGGCTGGGAATCTCTGCCAGCCAAGTTTGGTCAGAGCCCGGCCTAGAAGAGAAGCAGGTTAATCTCACTCCAGTGACAGAGGAGCAGGGGTTGGCTGGAAGGGACGACCCTGGACACCCCTGGGTTATAAACATGAGTCAGGTTGTCTTGAACAGTGAGGAATGGAGACATAGGAGATTGGAAATGCCCTTGCCAGCTGAGCTGAAGAGTTGAGGGAGTTCTAGCGCACTTGAGCCTTGGATGTTTCCAGGAAGGCCCTTTGGATTTACCTGATTTTTGAGTCCCTCCCCCCACTTTTTCTACCAAAAGGTCATCGATAGCCTTCAAATGTCACTTTCCTGGGGGAAAAAAAATAGGCATCCCGCTCACTGACATCTGCCTATTGAAGATGGGAATGAATTGACCAGACGGAGACTGGGTCCGGGGAGAGTGGACACCTTCCAAAAAGACCAGAGTCCACACACTCAGGTGAAGAGATGTGACCAGCACGAAGGCAGTGCGTTCTGGGGGCTCATGTTGGGGACGTCCGAGGAGTCCCTGTTTGCTCTCTTTGGTGGGAATTACTCCCCCTTTATAGTTTCCAACTGAAGACCAGTTGAGATAGGGTATTGCTTCCGGAGCAGACCGTCCGCCCCCCATTCCTGGCGCCCCCGCCCTCCACGCACATGGAATCACGGGCTCGTGGATTTGGTTTCAGGTTCTGCTTCCTCCTTTCCCTGGGCCTGTGGGCAAGTCATTTAATCTCCTTGAATCTCAGTTTATTCCGAGGACAAAATGGGGACCTCCTCTGGCTGGCAGTGTACTTTGAGGACTGCTGGGGGGAGGCGACGTGCACGCATGGGCCATCGTGTCTGGCTTTGAGTGAACCATCCAAGAATAGTCATCCATGCGTGCATTGAGAAAGAAGCAGCTTAGCGATTGCCCAGCAGATCCCAGCAGCTTAGCCTGTAGCCCTTTTCCTTATCTCTGTAACCACTGGTCAGTGGAGGTGTCACTTTCCCATTTTACAGAAGAGGATGCTGAGGGCCAGGCCGACTGACTACCTTCCCAGGACCACAGAGCTGGTAAAGTGTAACTTGAACCTGGGCCGGCTAACGCCTACTCTGTAGGACTGGTGTCAATAGGCAGAGCTTGAATGCCAAGGGAGCAGAAGCCTACATACAATTCTTAGGGCAATTCAGAATCCAAAAGAGAGCAGAGGAGTGGCATGTCCTTGGCGGGTACTTCGCAATCTCTGTGTGCATTCTGCTGTACGTGCATCATGGACTCCTTCACAGACTTTGGCGGGATGCTTAAATGGACCCGGTTCTTGTTGCAGAAAAGATGGCGAGGCGGCCCCTGTGTCCCTTAGCAAACCTTGCAGGGTGGGTGTTCATATCCCATCATACACATGAACATATGCAAGACTCAAGAGGGTGAAGAAATGGTCCAGAGCCACCCGCCCCGTTGGTTTGATGCCAGAGCAGAAAATCACGGAGTTCATCCTGGAGGAGGTGGGGAGACAGAAAGGTAATAGAACAAGGTAATAGAATTTCATCCTGTTTTCTTCCTCCTTTTCTGTGCAGATGAGAGACAAGCCTCAGTGCCTCCATCCGGCGCGCTGTTGAACCGCCACATCTCTGGTGACAGCAGGGGAGAGGCCTGGTTCTAATTAAGCATCATCACCCGTCACCCTTTCCGGAGGACAGTGGCAAAGACAGCGTCCCTCTGTCCTGAACCGCGACCCTTCTTCCGAGGACCTCACCCCCGAGAGTCCCTGCACTGTCATCAAGATTAATTACCCTTCCACCCCTTTGGATGGGAAAGGAAGTCATTTTATTAAGTTTGATTAAGTCTTCAAGAGACATTGTTGGGCATTTCAGGACTGCTGGCAAAGCCGCCTGCTTATTTCCAGAAAAGATAAGCTATCCGCAAGAAGCGCCAACCCCCCAGAGGGGTCCACTTAGCCTCCGACCGTCACGGGGTGATGCCCCACACACTGGGGTGGCCGTCGCCCTGCGGGAGGGAAGTCGGCCCTAGCAGGCCCGGAGGCCCCCCTGGGAATCCCTGCCTCCCCTTGTGAGAGAGCCTCCGTCTCTGGGACTTTTCTTCCAAATTCCCCCTCGACCAGGTGTGGTTTCCTGCCAGCCCCGGGAGGCGCCCGTCCGGACAGCAGAAATGGTGACCATCAGAAAGAAGACTCTCAAAGTGCTCACCTTCCTCATCCTTTTCATTTTCCTCACCTCCTTCTTCCTGAACTACTCCCACACCGAGGTGACCACTGCATGGTTTCCCAAGCAGATGGTCGTCGAGCTCTCGGAGAACTTTAAGAAGTTCATGAAGTACGCGCACAGGCCTTGCTCGTGCGCCCGCTGTGTGGGCCAGCAGAGGGTGTCGGCCTGGTTCGACGAGAGGTTCAACCGGTCCATGCAGCCACTGCTGACCGCGCAGAATGCGCTCTTGGAGGAGGACACCTACAGCTGGTGGCTGGTGAGAGCCGGGCTGGGGGTGCGGCCGGGCTGAGCGGGGCCCGGCTGCGGGCCGCACAGGGGAGGGGGGCCTGCCGGGTGCTTAGCGGGAGTCGGGATGGAGGCGTTCATTCATCCGTGGGACAGCTGTTCATGGAAGCTCCTCTATGTGTCGATCAGTGCTGAGCGTTCGTATTCGGTCCCCGTGTCTGCCGTAGCGGATGGCCCGCCATGGACTGGGGGACTTAATAGACACACACACCAGGCGCTGCTTCCTTCTCCGCCGGACCCTCTCCTTTGGGTCTCTCTCTGCCTGTCTCCGCAGGACCACCTGTTAACTTCGTTCAGGGCCCCCTAAATGGGGATGATCCCATCTGGAGATGCTTTAACTTAACAACCGCGGTAAAGACCCTCTCCCAGCAGGGACCAGCAGGTCCCATTCACGGGGACTTGGGGCTTGGACATACCTGTGCAGGGGCCGCTACTTCCCTGCACCACGGGTATCGAGATGCAGGAAAGGGACCAGTTCCTCCCTCTCGGGAAACTGTGTCCTGGCCGAGGGAGACAGAAGAGAAACCAAGAAGGCGGGCTCCGCTGGAAATGCCCTGAGGGAGGTCAGATGAGGTTTGTGATAGACAGAGGCTGGGGGCCCAGGGCCTTTGTAAATGGGGCCATGGGGGAAGGGCTCTGAGGAGGCAGGACTTGAGCTGAGACCCGGAGGAAGAGAAGACACCAGGCGCGGGAGGATCTGGGGAGGCCTCCGAGGGGTCTGTTGGAGGAGCGGGGCCCCGGCAGCGGGCTACCCCCATGGTGGGGGTTTCTGGTTTGTTCTTTGTGCCAAAGGAAGCCGCTGTGAGTCTGAGGGGAGTCCCGGTATCTGATCCAAGTGGTTTGAAAGGTTATTCCGGGGATTGGGCACCAAAATGGAGTGAAGGGGACTGAAAAAGAATTCATTCCTTGCGGACTTATCGAGCACTTACTATATGCCAAGCACTGATATGTTGAGATCGAAAAGACAGTCTTCCCTTTCTTGGGTTGCCGGGGTGGCGAGAGAGGAGGAGATGCGGAGGCCCAGAGCAGGGCCGCCAAACCCTACCCTGGGGCCCGGGGCGGGGGCGGTCAGAGAAGGCTTCCCAGAGGAGACAGTGATGGAAATCCTCATAAAGGGCTTGGAGAGGTTGTCCCAATGGGGGACTGAAGGTAGGGCTCTCCAGGCAGAGGGACCGGTGTGTGTATCAGCCTGGAGATGTGAGTAAGTTCATGTTAAGAAGTTAGAATTGCGTGTAGACTAAGAAAATCATGGGGGCCTTCCTGCAAGAGGCTGCCTTTCCCCGTCAGCAACTCTTGAAGCAACTCTCGCACTCTGGGGAGCTTACCGTCTCTTTGAACAGCTCGGAGGAGTCTGCAGTGACTCTGAAGAAGTGAGTCGGAATGAATACCCGGGCTCAGTCTTGGTTCACTGAGCTGTGTTGAGCCCCTCAGTGTGCAGGTCCTGGGGTGGGTCCTGGGGAGGGGATGGAGAGCAGAACAGGCAGGGGCTTCAGGCCCTCGCAGATTCCAGCGCCTGCTGCGGGAGGTGGCGGACCAGGCTTGACAAGGATTAGGGCAGGGTTTCCACCTCGCACCCGTGACACTTGGGCTGGCTACATCTTTGTTCCTGGGGCTGTCCTGCCCTTTGTAAGACCTTTAGCAGCACCCGTGGTCTCTACGCACGAGGGGCTGGCGTCACCCACCCCCCACCTGTGAGAACCAAAAGGTCTTCAGATATTGCCGGCTGACCCTGGCAAGGGATGGAGTGTGGGGGTGCAGAATTGCTCCCATAACCACGGGGAGAGGGAGAGGGAAGCGAAAACTCGGAAAAGAAAAGTAGCAAGTCCCATCCAGTACCTGGAAGTACCGATGAGAAACGTCCAGAATGGGTAGCCAGGACGACGTCGTCTACTCCCCTCCCACAGGTCCTCGGGGAGGGCAGTTTCTAAACCTCCCAGGCTGGCTTAGCCCAGGACGGATAAAAAGGTACATAAAAAACAAAACAAAACAAAAAAACACACACACACTCGATTGCCTGCTATAACCTGTGTATCTTCGCAGAACCCGCTGAGTGCCTTCTAGACTTAGGAAGTGGGATATGGCCTCACTGTCCCCGGGTTTGCTCCCAACCTTCTCAGTCTTAGGGGGCTTTCGAGGAGCCTCTTGGTCTGGCTGAGTCCTCGGATTCCGGCTCCAAGAGCCACTTCACCAGCTTCTCTACGGTGCTGTAAACATTAGGTTGTAACACTTGTGTTTATTTTTGCTGGCTGGCTGAATGGGCAAGTGATAATGAGCTTGCTTCCCTCCCCCACCCCCCGCCCCCTAGTGCTTATCAAGGCTGAACATTTTTCCAAGTGACTGTTGGTATTTTATCAACTTGTGTTCCTCGTCCCCAGCCCCAGCCCTTATCTGCAGCCCATTCTTCCCTGCAGCTCGGGCCCCGGTGGCCACTTGGAAGGGATGGGTGGTGGGGGTAGAGAGCCCTCGGGAGTAGAAATCGATAGAAAGGAGCATGGCTTTAGAGCTTCCGGGTTTTGGACGACACAGAGGTCACATGCCCCGAGTAGACCATCAGGATACAACATCGGATAAGGTCTCCTGTTCCCCCGGTGGGGACACAGAATATTTGAAATCGAAAGCACCCTGGGAATTCCAAGATGCGTCATAACCCTGCCTGCAGGCCCCTCAGGCAACCGGGACAGTCTTGTGGCCAGATTCAGACCCAGGACCCCAACCACAGAGCCCCTGCCTTTCAAACATCCGGAGCCTGGTGGGGGCCCGGTGGGGGCCCCGCTGCAGGGCACTCAGCTGGCAGAGAGCCAGCGGCGGTGGCCGGTGCCATGGGACCCTAGAGGCAGGCACAGACTCTCCCCAGCCTCACTCTGTGCCAGACCCCTCGGAGCCCTGGGGTAGAGCATGGGAGTCCGTGCTCTCCCACTTAGTGTGTGCGGGCAGCACCCAGCCCAGTGAAGAAGGGATGCTCTTTTTGGGAAACGGGTGGATGCAATGTCAGGGTGACGGGCCGGCCAGCTGAGCCAGGAGGAGTCTGAGGCCAGAACCAGTAGGCGAAGGAGCTGGGGCAGGTGTAAGCTCCGGCGGGAGCAGGAAGACAGGAGC
>CM053606.1:157244642-157261059 GCA_028646535.1 Procyon lotor | reverse complement strand
CCCTGCCGGATAACCGAGTGAACAATGCAATACTGTACAATTTTGGGGTGCACAACACGCAATAATGATGTGACGACTCGGGTTTTGATTTGGTTAGAACTGTGTGTGCCTGGCTGGATCTCCGCAGGGACAGAGTTGCCAGGGATGATCTTTTAGCTTTCCTGGGCTCAGCTCTGTTCAGCCAGCGCTAACACCCACAATGAACCAGCGGCGGGGACAGGCAAAGGCCTGATGGTCATGAGCAGCGCACAGCTCTGCCCCCGTTTCTGGGCTCATCGTGCCAGTTCTTCCAAAGCCTGCACAAATTAGCCACTCGAGAAGCATTTTTAATGAATACACCTTTGTCTATGTCCTTTGCCCAGGCTCGCAGCACAGGAGAATAAGGAAGCAGACAGGCTCCAAGAGAAAAGAAATTTGAGGTGTTTACCTTCTATGTCCCCTCCTGCCCCCTCCCCTTCATGTGCACGTAGGCTATATTTTCCAGGTTTAAGAGGAAGCCGTCTCAAATAGCACGGAAAGAGAGGACCTGCCCCTCCTTTCAGCGGGGGTTTAAAATAATTTGATGACTGCTTAGCCGTGTTTGCAATGGAACATTTCCCAGACCCAGGAGGGACGTGCCCAAGCTCCCCCCGCCGAGGAGGGGGCCGACGCAGGACAAGTGGGGCCCGGACGCTCTCCAGATGGAGGCCACGCTGACGTCCCCACAGCGGGCCTGTTGTTCAATTCATCAGCGCACAAAGGCAGCTCCTCAATTAGTGTGATGCTCAGGCTGAGCAGGGCCAGGGGCCAGGCAGGACGCGCTGTGCCGCCTCTGTGGGGACCAACGGGTGACAGACGATCCCACGTCATCTGACTTAGTGTGAAGGGACCATGTTCCGGGGAAGAAGGGGCTGGTCCAGGAGACAGCGCAGGTTCATGCTGGAGGGTGGCGGACCGGAGCTCCTTGCTCTGTGACCCCATTCATCAGCCTTCACAGGAGTAGCATGAGGCAGAAACTGGACGAGGCCAGTGGACGGCCCGTGGCAGAGAGACATGCAAAGGGACATGTGCCCTTTTTATAGAGAATGGTTTCTGGAGAGGGCACTGACCTTCAGCGTCAAGCTCGATGACCTTGGACATGCCAGGCACCTGTGTAAGTAAGCGCCGGCAAGCGGGCACAGTCTAGTCTGCATTCTGGAAGTAAGTATCTCTTCCTTCCCCTTCCCCCAACATCCGTTACCCCTAGGTCCTAACTGACGGGGTTGAGGGAAGACCTTTGAAATGTAGCACACTATTGGAAAATAGACATTAACGAGGGACTCGCCCCAATTTATTGCTGCTCCTGCAGTGATTTTTTTCCCACCAGGTATGTACTGAATATCGTCATCAATAATATGAGGACCATTTATCAAGAATTTGCTTTGCCAAGAAGTTGTAAAGACACGCCCGCATCCTGTAGCCCCATCCCCAGCTGCCCTGGTCCTAGCCGGGGCATTTGGAGAGATGCCCCCAGAGACCGCCAAGCTTGAGGGTCAGTTCGACTCCAAGTCGCACCACTAATAAGTCACCTCTACTGGACAAGTCAGTCGGCCTCCCGGAGCCATCTGTAAAACCTCAGGGATGGTGACATTTGGTTTTTTTCTTTCTCTGTGCTTTCAAGGTGAAGACCCCTCTGTCCCCAAGAGCACTCAGGCCTGGCTCCCTTCAAATCTTCAGACACAGCTGGGACATGGCTAGCTCCCATGAAGTCTCTGTGCAATTAGAGAGAGGTGCCCCTGCTCGCTGGAAACAGTTCCACAGCTCAGGGAACAGGTGATCTCTTCGTGAGAAGAACACTCCCACTTGCTTTGGACAGATAAAGTCTCTCACCAGGGAACGTATTTGGCCAGAAGACGTTGGGTTGGCTTTGAGCCCCTGGTCATCTTCTTTGTGCAGTGCACAACCTGCAGAACTGTAGGATGGCAGCAGCCTAACAGGTCTCTCCTATGTTGACTCAGACCTTTGTCACTCCTGATTTAGCTGACTTCTGCTTCTTTGATGGGGCTTCCAGCATGGACCTGCCCCCCACCCCCCACTCCCCACTCCCCACCCCCCACCACTCCAGGCCATTGAGTGGATCCTGGGCATTTGAGGATTTTCTTTTCTTGGTTTTGATTCTTGCCAAAGCCATTCAGAAGGTTTGCAGTAAAGTGATTCGTTTAGAGCAGGGGCATTCAACCCAGGCTTCGCCGCTCATTAGCTTGGTGACTCTGGTCCGATTCTTTACGCTTTCCAAGCCTCCATCTGCTCATCTGTAAAATGGGACAATGATGGGTGTCTCCCTGGGTGTATTGACTGGGAAGAGTAAGCAGAGCCATGCGGGAAGGCCACCAGACAGGTAGTAGGCACTGGGCAAGGGAGTTGTTCCCAGCACAGTTCTCTGATCCAGAGAAGCAAACTTTTCTCAAATTCCTTTTAAAAGTATACATTTGGAACACTGAAAAAAATAAAATTAAATAAAAAAAATTAAAAATTAAAAAAATAAAAGACAGATTATCAGAGTAGATCGATCAATCAATCAATAAAAGTATAAAATTTATTCTTGGACTGTGGGCCAACAAAACACCGGCCATGGGGAGATTCGGCCCGCGGGTCACTAAGTATTCCATGAAAGAGGGCACGGATGTGATGAGCACTGGGTGTGTAGGCAAATGATGAATTCTTGAGTTCTACATCTGCAACTAACGAGGTACTGTATGTTGGCTAATTGAATTTAAATGAGAAAATAAGTATCTGAAGGAGTCATTTACCTTTTAATTTTTCAGTTATCCTTCATTGAATTTGATGCAGTAAAACATGATTGTGTGTGTGTTTGTGTTTTAAAAAGTGGAAGATCCATGACATTTGCGGTGAGCTCTATCTCTCAGTGACTTACCCTGTACTGTGTCTGTATGCGATGAGCCTGGCATCCAGTATTTTACATATATTTAATTTAACCTCCAGAGGTTGGAATCATTCCCATTTTACCCATGAGGCCAGAGAAACTCAGAGTGAGTACATAATTGACCCAAAGTCACCCAGCAAGTAAGAGGCAGAACCAGATCCTATCTTGCTTCTGTTTGCCCCTAGAGCCCTGGGTTTTCAGCATTGTTCTCTCCCAGACTCTGCCTTCTTTAGCTGACCCCTTGGGTCCCACCCCGGGTCCTGAGGTTGGGAACGTTGGGAAAGTCAAGTCCAGAAAATCCTCAAAGAATGGAAGACCCTAAGGACTCAGCCAGCGCTGGATCCCAAAATCACTCAGAGAATCGGAGATGGGACACAGCTGTCTTATCTCTGGGACCAGGGCCGGAGCCAAGGCCACCACGGGGGGACCCCGGGGACTTCGAGGGAGAGCCATCCGGTTACTGCGTAAGCTTCCTTGTGCTCTAGGATCGAGGCACGTCAGAAATTCAAAGAAACCAAAGACAGCGGAAACAAGAGGGGCAGATTTACATAACACACATCAGCAATGGTAACAGGAGAAGTACATCACCAGAAATATAATATTGATCTCACTGGGGGAGCAGAACATTTTGTCTTGCCAGAGGTTCTGAGGTCAGCTGTTGGCTGATAAGCAAAGAGGTTATAAGCTCTTCTGGTCAGAAGATATTTTTGAGATGTTGGGAGGCCGTCTGTGGCTGGACCGGGGGGGCCGAGCCTCATGATGACGACTCCAGCCATCCTTCTTGCAGATGACGAAAATCCTCCTTGAAAAGCTGAAACGATAGCCCCAGACAGATGTTTCCTGAAAGCGTATGTTCAGACAGATCACCCAGAGGGCTTGTTGAAAATGCAGATTTTAGTCCAGGGGGTCTGGCCTGAGACTCTGCATTTCTAACCAGCTCCTGGGTGCTGCAGATGCTGCTGGGCAATGGACCACGCTTGAAGTAGCCAGCCTTCCTGCACCACAGCTTACGCACCGCTGGCCCCACTTTGAGCGACTCCAGCATCCATGGAGGGTCACTTGGCCAATCTGTTTGCAGCTGAGACAGGGGAGAAGGAGCCACCACACTAGGGAGCAGGATACGAGAGTCCAAATTTGGTTGGTTCCCTGCCTGTTATGGGGTCTTTGGCAAATTATTTTGGCCTTGGGATTCTCCGTTTCCTCACGTCTGAAGTAGGGAAAATAAACATCCCACAGAAAGGCAGGAAGGAGTAAACGAGGTAATGTGTGTCATGCATTGGAGTCTGAGATTATTCTCAAGACCAGCCCTCACTCCATGTACCCTCAGAGCGCCCCTGGGGGGCCACGGGGGAGCCAGCTCCGAGCTTGAGAGTTTGGAAAAGTGGTTTCTTTTCCAACATCTGGTCTCACCCTGTCCCCAGCCTGGATGCCTCTGTTTTCTTTTCTTCCTCTCCTGTCCCTCTCCTTTGCTGTCACCAACTCCCTGCTTGTTTGCACCCCCCTTCCTTGCTCTGTTGGAAGGTTTGAAGTTCCCCCCACCTGTCAGGGTGGGGTGTTTCCAAGCGTCTCCTGCTGCCCAGTCCCTCAGATCCCTAGAACTAAGCCCCACCAGCCAGGCCAGCAGAGTGGACAGGGAGGAAAGGGCCATGGAGCCCCTACCCTGACCTTGAACTGTCCTTTGCTCCCCGGTGGCATCCTACTCCCTCCTGACCTTGTTCATTTTACCTCAAATACAAGTGTTTCTCGCTGTCCCTTGAAAAGCTGCCCGCATGTAGCAAGAGGGACCCTGAGTCCCCACTTAGAGGAACAGGGCTTTGCCATCAGCCCCCATGACACTGCAAGTACCAGCCACAAAAAAAACACAGAAACGGGACTTCTTCCAAATGCAGAACTTCTGTGCACGAAGCGACGTTATCAACAAAGTGAAAAGACAGCCCACAGGGTGGAGGAAATATTTGCAAACCATGTATCTGATAAGGGTCCAGTATCCAAAATACAGAAAGAATTTTTACAACGTAATACACACAAAAGGACAGACAACTTAATTAGAAAATGAACAAAGGAAAGGATATGAATAGGTATTTCTTGAAAAAAGATACACAAGGCAGTGGCAAAGGAGCATATGAAAAGAGTTCAGTTTCAGCAGGTGTTTCGAAAATGCCAGTCAAAACCACGATGGAATAGCGCTTTACACCATCAGGATGATGATAAAAACTTAGGAGGAGAGTAGCCGGGGTTGGCAAGGTTGTGGAGAACCCAGACCCCTCGGCCGTTGCTGCTGGGAATGGGAAAGGGTTTGGCCATTGCAGAAAAGTTTGGCCGAGCCCCACAAAGTGAGACATGGAAGTGGTGTGTGACCCAGCAATTCTGCTCTTCGGTATTTGCCCAAAAGCAAGTATTCAAAGCAATTCTCATCCATGAATAGGTACCGTGGCCTTACTCACAAGAACCAAAAGGTAGAAACACCTCGGATGTCTGTCGGTGGATGAATGGATCAAGAGGTGGTGGCAGACGCGTGCAACGGGGTCTCGGTCGGCCACGGAAGGGAATGAGGTTCCGACACCTGCTACAACGTGGATGAATCTTAAAAATGGTAAGCGAGCGAAAAGTCTGATTCCATTTGTGAGAAGTTTCTGGAACAAGCAAATTCGTACTGCAGAACCCAGATCCATGATTCCTCCCCATGAACAAGGGGAGGGAAAAAAAAAAGCAGTAAGTGCTCACTGGGTGAGAGATTTTTTTTTTTAAAGATTTTATTTATTTATTTGACAGAGAGAGAGAGATCACAAGCAGGCAGAGAGAGAGGGGGAAGCAGGCTCCCTGCTGAGCAGAGAGCCCGATGCGGGGCTCGATCCCAGGACCCTGAGATCATGACCTGAGCCAAAGACAGAGGCTTTAACCCACTGAGCCACCCAGGCACCCCTGGGTGAGAGATACTAGTTTAGGTGATAAAGATGTTTTGGAACTCGACAGAGGTGGAGGTTACCCAACACTGTGAATGTAGTACATGTCACTGAATTGTACGTGTTTTATTTACTTATCTGAAAGAGAGAGAGAGCGCGAGCATGAGCAGGTGGTGGGGCAGAGGGAGAGGGAGAGGCAGATGCCATGCTGAGCAGGAAGCCCAATGCGGGACTCAATCTCAGGACCCCAAGATCACGACCTGAGCCGATGGCAGAATTTAATTGACTGAACCACCCAGGGGCCCTGAGCTGTACATTTTAAATAAACGCTTTATTTTTACAGCATGTGAATTTCACCTCAATGGGAAAAAAGTATCAGAGGAACTAAAAGATACCAATAAATGTTCCAACTTCCCTAAAAAACCCTCCTGCAAGTGTCTAACCGTGTGACTCTGGGTAAGTCTCATGGTTCCTCTGAGCCTGTGTTTTCTCTCTATTCTGTAGAATGTGAAGGTTGACGGCCTCCCAAGTGAGCTGCTTTGACAGCTAGATGAGAATGCCTCTAATGTTAGCCGACATGAGATTTTAACACTAAAAAAAATAATAATAATAAATAAAATAATATATAAATATAATATATAATAAATATATATATATAATATATATAATGAATATTTATTATTTTTATTTATTAATTATTTTATTTTATTTATTTATTTTATTTAATAATATAAATATTATTATATTTATTTATATTTAATAATAAATATTTATTATTTATTTATTATTTATTATTTATAAATAAATATATAATAAATATAATAATAATTATATATATAATAAATAATATATAATAAATAAAATAAAATAAAATAAATAAATAAAATCTGTGAGATAAGACACACCCACGCACATTTTATTTCAGTCTGAAGTCAGTGCTTCACCTCCTTTTCCTGTCCCAAATCTGTCCTGCTAGCCACCTGCACAAGGCCACTTGGTCACTCCCTCCCCGATATCTGTTCCTTAAACTGTCCACAGCTTGACGCCTTAGCCCTTTACCCTAAATCCCAGAAAGGAGGAGATCAGCTCCATATTTACCCCTTTTGGCTTCTCAGTGCCTGGCCCGGCCTCAAACACACAGGAATCACCCCAGCCGCCCCTGGGGCAGTCGTCCTAGGAAGCTGGCCTTGAGGCTAAGCGCTTTACCCAGTGGGAGGTTATGAAATTCTTGCAGCCCTTCTGTGAAGGAGAATCATCTGCCCATTTTGCAGATGAGCAGGCAGGTGCGGGAGGAAAGGCACACAGCCGGTGGGAGACAGGGCCCGGATGCCTGCGAAGATCTCTTCCGCCTGGACCAGAATGCAGTCCCTAGACGACGTACCATTCAAAACACGTGCTGGGCTGTGTTTGATTTGCTTCACGGTTGGGTGTCAGCTTTGAGAGAATGTTGGCAGGAAAGGAATGGGGGGGCAAGGGCGGGGCGGGGGGGGTGGAGCGGCCTTGAAAAGGAATTCCTCTGAGAGTCGGGAGACTTGTACCTTTGTCCAGGCTTTGCCATTTTTTTCCGGGGCCTCTGTTTTCCCATCTGCTCAGTGGGGGGGCTGGATGGGTCCTTCAGTTAACTGTAATGCCGTGAGTTCCCTTGAGAGGCCCTTTATCGAAGAATGAGAACTCTGGGCTTCCCTGGTTTCTCCTGGAGTGCCTCATATCTTCTTCCAAGGGAAACTGTAGAGAGTCATTTCACTATTTGAGAAATGAGGTCTTTCTCAGGTTGACTTCCATGGGGTCACCTAACAGGTTATCAGACGAGAATAGGACCAGATCCCCTCTACTGAGGGTGGTGGGGCTTCACGGTGTGTCTGCCTCCGGGTTCCACCCAGCATACCTGCGAGCTGTGGGTGGGACGCTGCGTTCAGCTTCCCAGGACCTCTGCGGGGGTCATGCTCCGCTCATGGCTGAATCCCTTCCCAGGATTTGCCTTTAGTCAAAGGGATCGGCCTCCTCCCAGGTCACATTCCCACCTCCAGGTCTCCTGCGCCCCCCTACTGGCCTATGTGGGGACACAGAGCCAGGCCCCCTCACCCTGTGGGGCCACCCAGTGCAAAGCCCCCAGAGGAGAGGGCTCAGCCAAAGCCTCTGCTGGGACCACACTACCATCCAGCTCCTCCATCTGCCCCCTCCTGCTTCCCTCTGTGCACAGAGTGGAGGGGGCCATACCTGATGGACCTTCTGCACCCCATTTTTTCCTCGGGGCTGGCTTCTTGGGGACCCCGAGCTGGGATGATGGCATTATGGTTGTTTGTTTTTAGGAGAGAAGCGATGTTAATCCACGGGGCTGATCTGGAGCAGCCTCAACGTCCTTGACCTCCCTCGGCCTGACGCTGGTAGCGAGCGTCAGCATTTGCTGCAATTAGAACTGAGATCGGACAAGGGGAAGCCTGAGGCGCCTCCTGAGCACCTCCCACGTGACATGTGTCACGGCCCCTGGGCGCCACTGACGGCCCGAGTGGCAGGAAGTAAACGCTCATGTGACAGCTGAGACAGCGGTGGCTCCGAGCGCTGAGGGGACTTTTCCAGCCTAACTTTTAAGGAGACCCAGATTTTCCTGCATCCTAAGCCCTACTTTTTGATCCGGGACAATCTGTGGTCGGGCAGGCTCAGTGGCTGATTGTGCTGGGGACGGCAAAAGGGGCAGGATGTGGGGACGTAGCCATTCAGTGGATTATTTGGGACACGGTGGGGGCTTCCTCGTCCCCTCCTTTTGCTGCCCCACTGTAACGAGGCCCCACTTCCTTGGCTCCTCCCCGGCTGCCCTCTGCTCTGGCCAGGAAGCAGGGACGAGGGGACACGGCTAATCCCTGCTCAGCTCATTGCTATTTTGGCTGGCACACAATGCCTGCAGTTGGGAATACTGGGTGACAGGGTGATTTGAGCAGAGGGGGAAATGAGGCACGGGGGTGATCCGAAGTTAAGAAGAGGAGGAAACCCAGAAATCAGCAAGAGAGTGTCCGACATTGTGCAGGGGACGCTCAGGTGTAATGGGACAGGAAGTCGGCGTCGTGCCTTTCCAAACAAACTGGGTAAAATACACTGTTTTTATCAAAGAGTGATCAAAAACAGAGAAGAAATGAGTGCCCACTTGTGGAGACATGCACCAGCCCCGGGGACGGCTGGCACGCCTCCCCTACTCTCTCCCAGTCACATTCTGACTCTGTCTACACTGCGCTGGTCCCGGGATCGCCAAGACTCATGTTTGCATATGAGTTAGTGGCTCTCAAATGTCTCTGTCCGTTAAAATTATTTGGGGGCTGATACCCAGGCCCTCCCCTGGACCCGTCCAGCCTGAATCTGAGCCCTGGTGTTTTGTTGACTCTCCACGTCTGAGTCCACTGTGCAGCCGAACTTTGAAAACCCCTGGCTTGCTATCAGTCGATGGTCATAGAAACCTTCCAAGGACGGGTTTTTTTTTCTCATTCTGAGAGGTCTGTCTGCCTCCAGTGCTGATGGTCTCATGGCCCTGCTTGCCTGTGGAGGTGGGTTTGGGG
The DNA here is from genome assembly GCA_028646535.1 of Procyon lotor. Taxonomy (NCBI): domain Eukaryota; kingdom Metazoa; phylum Chordata; class Mammalia; order Carnivora; family Procyonidae; genus Procyon; species Procyon lotor. Next base: position 157,251,709 of record CM053606.1, on the reverse strand, counting down.
CGCATTGAGGACACTGGGAGACACGGTGGCCAAGCGGCTGGAGAGGCAGGGTTATCATGGGGCACACGGCGGGCTGGGAGCAGTTGGTCGTGGCGGGCACCGGGCAGTCCCAGAGCCCTTGCTCGGACCCGGCTGGCATTGTGCTGGCTGCGGGGGACATGCAGAGGGGGCAAGCTTGGCCTCTGCTTTGGGAGGTCACGGTTCACTTGCTTCACATCCGAGCTCCTGGATGGCACCTGGGAAGTGGCTCGAAGTAGACACTGTTGGGCCCCAGCCCAGAGCTTCTCAATCAGACTCCTGGGTATTGGGGTTCAGGAATCTGTGGTTTGACAGCCCTCGGGGTGGGGGGGATTCTGAGGCCTACTCCTGTCTGAGAGCCACTAGGCAAGTGGGTCATGGGAGACAAGTCTCCAGAGCGTCTGTTTCCTCATTCATAGGATGGGGCGGATAATCCAAATTCCACAGGATGAGATCAGAGCCCCCACGTAAAGAGCTTGCAGAATTACCTAGAAAGCAGTAACTACAACAACACGTTTAGTATTTTTTAGTATTCCTCTCTCACTTGATCTTGCTCCATACTTCTGTTTCTTTGAAAGAAAAGGAAAAAACGCCCTTCCTTCCTTCCTTCCTTCCTTCCTTCCTTCCTTCCTTCCTTCCTTCCTTTCTTCCTTCCTTCCATCCTCTTCCTTCCTCCCATTCTTCCTTCCCTTCCTCCTTTCCACCTTCCTTTCCCTCTCTCTTCCCTTCCCTCTTTCTTTAAGCAATAAAACATCACGAACACGCAGAAAAATGCACTCAGCATACATATACCTACGTATGACTGAACGAACTCTCGTAAATTGCACAGACCCTCATGCATCCACGGAATTGTGAACAGGTAAAGAACAAGATCAGAGACAGTTTTCCTGTCATGTCACTTCCACTAGACACTCTCCAACAAGGACTCAACACCCACTTCTAATGCCACCATAAATTAGGTTTTTTTTTTTTCTGTTTCTGGACTTTATAAGATGGAATCATGCATGCTCACCATAGCCCCGAGAGGTCAAATGAGGCTCCCCCTTCCCCCACTTAGGATGGCAGATGTGCCCGGGATGCTTGCTCTCTGACTACCATCCCTGCTCAGATACAATCGGCAGAAAGGGGACAGGTGCAGGGACAGGGCAATGAGCCCTTACCCTTGCTTCTGTTCTGTAATAATCACATAATTTAGGGAAGCATATTTGCCTCTCTCAGGCTCAGTTTTCTTATCTCTAAAATGGAAGCATATTGAGAGGATTCAATAAAACGAAGTGCGTCAAGCACAGATCCCATGGCTGGCCCAGAGCCAAAGCCAGTCTCTGATAAAGTGGATCTTTGGTAAATGCTATTGCTATTGCTTTTTCCCTCATTATACCCCATTTTTTATTAGAGATATTTGCACTTGACCCTGAAGTTTGGGCCTTGTCAAAAAATAATTAGTCACAGGCCTCTCCGTGGCCACAAGCAACATTCTTCTTTCTCAAACTGCCAACCTTTAAAAAGAGTCACCCTTTTCAATGGACCACAGTGACTCTGTGGTTGCTGTCCTTCTCTCCAGCCTCTGGATTCTGTGAGGGGAGGGTTTGAAACCACCTGGAATAAGGATAAAAAGAGGGACCAGGAACAAGCAGCAGGAAGTCTCCCAGCAAACCCATTGTCCTTTCAGCTGGAACTGTGTTCTGGAAGGACACGTGAGCCTGGAGAACAATATACCGCCTTTTTACTGGTCAAGAACTGGTAAAGCAGGAGTGGAGGGTTTTAGGAACTCTGAGGAGACTCTGGGTTAACACTTTGGTTTCGTCCGGCTCGTGACCCATCGCTGAGAACCCGCTCTGAGCTAACTCTGGTCTGAACACGGGGAGTCAGAGCTAGATGGGAGCCATGTTTTCCAAAGAAAGCAGGGATTGCCTGCTAAGGATGTGGATGCTGGCACCCCAGCCCAGGGGCCCTGGTGCTAAGGCCTGAGCACATTTAGAAAAGCTACGTGAAATTCAAAGTCATTGCTAATGGGAGAGACGGGTGAGTAGGGAGGTATGGCTACAGACCAGGGGCCCTGCCTACTGTCATTACGGGACTCAGGGACGTGCCCTGTAGGGTGATACCAAGCTGATTCTTGAAGGTCAAGGCTGGCAAGTGAAGTGTGAGCCTCTGATGAGTGTGGGCAGAGCGTTCTGAGAAGAGGAAGAGCAGGGTAGAGAGGGGCAGCTCAGCATTGCTTTGTGTGGGGGTTGTGGGCGGATGGGGCGGAGGCAGAAAGGCAGCCAGAACATGGCAGGTGTGGGAATCTCTGCTGGTCCTTTACTTTTTGGCTCTTGGGAGCCGTCGGAGGCATTGGTAGGGGCATAATAATACCTGACATATATTTTGGAATGAGCACCATGGAGAGGGTGGAGAATGTGCTTACAGGGGCAAACCAGGGGCAGGGCAGTTGCTGAGGGACATCGGGAAGAGCCTGAGAAGGAGGAGGGGGAGCTGGATCCTCCCAGGAGCGGTAAGAATGGAACCGTGGAGCTGGGCAAGAGGAGGGATTCATATCATTTGGGTGGAGTGAGGGGGGCATAGGGCAGACCCCGGCATCTCTGACTGGGTGGTTGCAGGGAACATGGGGCCAATCTCTGAAGGACAGAGAAGATGAGAGCAGACTCATGGTGATGTGTCCTGTGTGGTCTCCCAAAGCCATCTCTACTCGGATGGAAACTCTGAAATTAAATCCCAGAAGATTGGCTTCACCCAGAGTGTGACTCAGACTTTGTTTAGAAACATCAACTCCTGATATGTCAGATTTGATCCTCAGAGACCATCCTAATGAAAGAACCAAGGAGTATTCACATCTTCAGACGTTGGGCCCCGTCGGACCAGCCCCGAGAGTCATCTCTGTCACTTCCTTCGTTGTGACAGTGGGCTTGCTATTCAATCCCCCTCCTACTTCTTCATTCATAAAATTGGGAGGCTCCCCTCAGTCGGTAGGCTGGTCAAGCAGATTAGACAAGATGGTGCATGCAACATGTTTAAGGCCATAGTGGTCTCTTCTGAGCTAAGAAAATATTTCTTCTTCTGTTTTTTTAAAATATTTTATTTATTTATTTGACAGAAAGAGATCACAAGTAGGCAGAGAGGCAGGCAGAGAAAGAGGAGGAAGCTGGCTCCCCACTGAGCAGGACCCTGAGACCATGACCTGAGCTGAAGGTCCCAATATTTCTTCTTCTAAATAACTATGTGATGATTAGATTTCTAGCCCATCCCTTCTCACCAGGGAAACCCAGAGGGAAAAGGAAGTGGCTTTTTCAAAGACAAATAGCCACTCAGTGGAAGAGTGAGGTCTTAGTCTTAGGCCATCCTAGTTCCTAGTCCTAGTTCCCACCCCTCAGCATGGGGCCAACTCAGCTGTCCTTCCCAGCACTAGGTTCCATCTTCCAGACCTCAAGGGTCAAAAGGGCCCCAAAGCAGCCCAGTAGGCTGTGGAAAATCCTAATGTGGCTTCTAGGATTTGTGCAGGTGAGTTTCTTTGGAATTTCAGAGCAGTGAATACAAGCCAACAACATACACAACTGGCCTAACAAAGAGGCTGTTGAGGTGGTACAGTCTGGCTTCACAAGGCCCTTCTACAGACATGGCCAGTCAACGAAAGAAAAAGCTATGTTTAAGTGCTTGTCTTATTGATGCAGTGATAATGACCATTTCAATCAATGTTCCCTCATTAGTTAACACACTTCAGTGGTTTGGTTGAGATTCGGCCAGTGTAGCTAGCATTTCTTGAGCACTTACTATGAGCAGATGGAGTGCTAGGTGCTTTCCCATGTTCATTCTCACCAAGACCTCATGACCACCAAATAGGCAGGGTGTGGCCACATTACAGTTGAGGGACTTGGAGCAGAAGAATCGTTTTAGAGTTGAGTGAACACATGGAATGGCCAGGATGGAAGGGCAGGTACTTGCCTCCAAGTCTGGTGCTCTTTCCACCACAGGAAAGGTCACCTTACAACAGAGCTGACTGGTCATTCAAGTTGGGTTAGTTTTACCCCGAACTAGCAAACCTTTCCAGCACAGTTCGTCTGTATTCGCTGACATGATTGACCCTATGCCCATTTAGTTGAACTGTGGTCTGACTGGTTGTGCCTGGGCAGACGCAGAAATACTGATGACCTCATATCTCCCAGGACCTGTCAGGAGTAGCATCGCAAGGCAGGGGCCAAAACTCCCCAAATCTGGACCTTCAGGGATGTGCCGATTGGGTTCTCCAGGAGGGCAAGAGAAACCAAAGGCAAGAGGAATCAGAATGTATCATGATGAGCTATTAACAGATGCCAAGTCCTGTGGGGCACCAAGTTCAATGGGTTGAGTGGGGCTGAGCTGGGTTTGGATCCCACTTCTGACACCTCCTAACTGACACCAGTTTAGGTTTAGCATCCCCCCGTCTCCGCTTCCACATCTGACAAAAGCTTTCAGAGATTGTGGTGGGGATTACCAATAATGCCTCTACACTCAACTCTCAACCTCAGAGTCCAGGCAAGGAGCTCTGTGGTTAAAAGCTTGGCTTCCTGAGCCAGGCTCAATGTGGTCAAGTCCAGGCAGTGAGCTCGAGGCACTTCATTTGATCTAAGTCTTAGTGTTTTATTTATTTTTTTAAAGATTTTATTTATTAGAAAGAGAGAACAAAAGACAAAGAGAGACAGAGTATGAATGGAGGGGAGAGACAGAAGGAGACAGAGAAGCAGGCTCCCTCCTGAACAGGGACCCAGATGTGGGGCTCAATCCCAGGGGCCCAGGATCATGACCTGAGCCAAAGGCAGATGCTTAACTGACTGAGCCAATCTGGAGCTCTCTAGGTCTCAGTGTTTGAATCCCAAGGCAGAGATGGTAGCACACTTGCTCATCAGGTTATTCCAAGAATTAAATCTATTTAATCTCAGTTCATGCTGAGAGACCCAGTGGAAGGAGGTGCAGTATTGAGTGGTCCAGAATTTTAAGATAGGAACTGAGTCCTTTTCACCAAAACACCAGAGTCATACAGATCTGGCTCAATTCCTGCTGTGCAGGGGTTGCTGTGAAAGCAAGAATTTGTGCCCGAGAAAACACTTATGCCACAGAAATCTCAATACATATAAGGTGAGGTTGGAGCTCAAGGTCGAGGCCGTGGGCATGGTCATTCTATGGAGCCTCATGTCCTTGTCTTCTGGTTCTCTAAGACCATCCGCATAGAGAAGCCAAGTTCGACTCAGTGTGTGGCGTGGTGTTTGCTGAGCTGTGTAAGTGTCTGTGGGGAGAACTGATTTCCTAAGACTCTGGGTCCCCCACACTTGATGTGGAGTGAAACTCCAGTATGTTTTAGCTGCTGCTGCTTGTGCTAATGATACATACGCATGGACAATGCCTTGACAATCTTAGTGCTTCACCAGTGTTCACTAGTATTATCACCTGCCAAGGGACTCCCCAGGGCAATTACCCTCTCCTGGGAAGGCAAAAAAGAAAAACAGAAAGAAATAAAAAAAAGTAGTTATCTGTTTGTAATATCTTTCATCTAGCATTTTTAATATGCAGCTTGTCATGCTTTTGAGAAGACATGGAAATTAAACCATCTCCAGCAAATTTTTTTCCCTCTCTCTCTAAATTTTTGCATTGGCACGATGTCCTTCAGTGCAACCTGAAATCAAAGCATGCTCTCCTTGAGTGGTCATTTGGAGATTTGCACGTTTCCAGGGGGGAAGGTGAGGGGTGGTTGATTCTGCGAGACTTCCGCCTTCCCAGAGACACCCTTGGCCATCGAGACAGTCTGTTTTCTGTCCAAGGGCACAGCCTGGGCCACACTCAGCCTCTGTCCTGTGCCTTCCTCATGGTGGCTCTGACCCAGAAGGAGTATCTTCCTCTAAAAATTCTAGCTACACAGCTGCAAGTGCCTGGGATGGACAGCCCCTTGGAGGTCTGATCTTGTTCTAGGTCGTTCCTTCTTCCATTAGGGACACTGAGCAGGGCGTCTATTGTCCTTGTTCCCAGGGACCCCCTTGGGTCTCTGATCAGAGTGTCTGACATTCCCCTGGGGCACCATGTCACCCCCACACTGGTTCCCTGGGATGCCTCTGCCCTCGGCATGGAAATCCAAGTCCTTGCTCACGGTTCCAAGATGCGTGCTCTCCCATCCCACCTCCTCTGAGATGCTCTTCTCCCACCAATGCCAAGGTCAAGGGGACACTTGCTGCCCCTCAAGGCTGTCAAGCCCCTTCTGACCTCAGGACCTTGGAGACACTCTTCCCTCCAAGCCCAGGCACTGCACTCACTTGTCTCAGTCCTCAGCAACTCCTCCTCTGGGGACCTTCCCCAACGATGCTTTAAATGTGGCAACAGCCGCCCCTCCCCCAGCCACCGCAGCCCATCCTTGGCTCTTTTGGCTCCCAAGCATTTTACTTACTGCACCCGTGCCATCCTGTTTTAGCCATTTGCAAGCTTCCCGAGGGCCAGAAGTTCTGTCCCTTTTGTCCTGAGGCTGCCTCAGCTCTCAGAGCAGTGCTTGGCTCACAATATCCTTTAAGGGATATTCTGGAGTGAAAGTAGTTCAGAGAGGGCTGGTATGCCCCATTCCCTGCTCCTCTTACTCCACAGGTACCATGCTTCCTCCGCCTGCCCAGGCAGCTCCTTCTACCCTCTTAGAAGCAGGGATGGCCCAGGGAGGGACCATCAGCTCAGGAGCTGTGAAGAGGAAGCTCCTCTCTTCTCCAGAGTTGGTGAACTAATAACAGGCGGACTCCCAGCTGCAGGAGGCCACTGACCATTCCTTAGGGAGACATGCCCCAGGAAGAGCTACTGAAAGCAGAGCCAAGCCAAAAGGTGGTGAGGATCCTGCCTCAGGGCCTATGAACAGGCTTTTCTTTCTGCTAACTCTCCCGAATCCACCCATACCTGAATCCCTACCTTTGGGCCAATAACATCCCTCTTTGGTTTAAGCTCGTGGGAGTTGGGATGAGGCCCCTGCTCCACCAAGAGTCCTGAGTAGTTTCAGTTAAAGGGCTTCCTCCCAGGGAAACTCTCCTGCTCCTCCTGAACACGAGATTTGC
>CM053606.1:157217850-157244142 GCA_028646535.1 Procyon lotor | reverse complement strand
AAGCGGCATTTCAAACAGATTAAGTACAGCAAACTGAACCCTGCAGCGAATTAGAAATTCCTTTTGATTAAAAAATGTCTTTTATTTCCAACGTCAAGAGTCAAAGAGTTTATGTTTTTAACCAGGGTTTCATAGTCTGAATTTGATTCTCTTTTTCACAGTGGAATGAAAGGAAAATGGGGGTAGGCGGTGATGTGTTGGCATCACACGAGTGCTCGTTGGCGAATGACGTTTGGAGTGGGGATGGCAGGAGTGAGGATGGCATGAATTTGTGATTTGGGGGTGCTTCAAGCTCTCCCCCACCCCGAGTCACAGATCAGGGGGCAAGCAGAGGCAGGGGAGAGGTGGTCTGGTTTTGGACGTCGGCTTGATGGGCGGCTCCCCCGTTCAGAAGCCGATGGGGCCAGTGCATTTTCCCAGGGATCTGTGTGCAGAGACCCTGTCTCCAGGATGAGACAGCTCAGTTCCTGGCCCGGCAGGGGCACAAGAATATCAGCAGCATCCGGCGGAAAATTAAGTCTTGCCCGCAGCAGATCTCAGAGTGAGGGCATCCGGTACTCTGTGCTGAATTATTCCTCTGGCGGGAGAAGGCAATAGACACCATCACCTGTCCTTTCCCTCCTGGGGAAGGTGCAGCCTCAGGCCTCCAGCCCTGGGCCTAGAAAATCTGAAACACAGACTGCAGGCACAGGGAACAATGCAGGTTCTAGGATTCTCTGCACTGGGGTCGGGAGACTGGGTCCCCATCTGGGTTCTGCTGCCCACTTTGTGCATTTTCAGAAAAACCATGAGACTCCTTGAGCCTGATCAGTGGAATGCCACCCAGGTGGGGGACCTCTAAGACCTCTAAGTGCACTTATCCCTCTAAGCCCTATGGGATTTCTCTCCATCACAACTGACCCGTATAAAATTATAGTTCTTGTCAGCCATAGGGAGACACGACGGATTCTGATTAGTTAAATTTATAGCAAGAGGAGCTGGTCCAACCTGTCTCTGGGAGCCCCTCTGACCTCTTCAGTAGTAAATGTGGTGAGACTGGCCTAGGTGTGTCCTCAGCCCCAGGGATTGTGGCCTGATTCACCCACATTAGCTCCTGGAGCAGTTAACCTAATTGGCTCCCCAGCAGCCATCAGTTTCTGGGTGCAAATCCTTCCTGGCCACTGCTTTTGCAGGCTGGGGTCCCAGCTCTTAACCTTGACTTACCAATGCTTTCAGCAGCTGGCTGCAGCCTGCCTCCAATCTTGCTTCATTTCTCGCCGCGTTCCCTGTGGCCCTTTCCAGGACACACCATGCTTATTCAGGCATCTGAGCTTATACCCACTGGTCTCTTGGCTCGGAGCACCATTTCTCCTGTTCAATTCTCCTGGCCAATGAACTCCTACTCATCCTGTGAGAGCCAGCTCAAATACCCGCTCTCTAGGACGCTCTTTCTGATCTCTCCAAACACACTGAAAACGATCGACTTATGTTTTCCCAGTACCTTTGCCACTAGCCACCTGTCTCTCAAACCCCACCCGGGTGAACCTTGACCCATCTCCAAAAGTTCCCTAGTCTCCCTGACAATATTTACTGAAAAGAGCTTTGCCTTAAGATAGAGATAGACTCAAAAACAATTGGTCCCCTCCTCCATCCAAGAGCAAAAGGCAATTAGATGGTCGTGGCACAGTATGGCCAGAGCTGAGGCGGAGGAAAGCTCCAAGGTCAGTGGGAACAGAGAGCACCTGACTCACCCAGCTGCAAATGCGTGCTTAAACATCACCAGTCTCCCCACTGGACTTGAGCTCCCATGGCTAGGGCCTGGGTCGTCCTCTTAGGGCCCCAGCCTTTGTCAACCAGCGAGGACACTCAGGCTCTTGAGTGTCCTACAAGATGGAGTCACTGAAGATGACACACAGCAGCCCAGGCAGTCAAAGGAAACGGTCTTGCTTAATAAGTATGATGCTCTAAATGCGGTTATAAAAGATTATCCTTTGCGTATCTGATATCTGACTCCTGATATGGTGTTTGTTGCGTTATTACCGCTGGTGACACACACTTATTTACGCAATTGGTGGATCAGGGTCACTCCTCCTCACCCTGGGGTCTGGGGGCATGTCGCTTCAGTTGTTAGAGGAGTTTTCCCCCGGGTCTGTCCCGGTGCTCGTCCCAAGACCTTGCACGTAGCAGGTCTTCCCAAGTATTGGCCAGGTGATGGATGGGCGGGAAGGGGAGCTCAGGGTTGGGGCACCAGTTGCCTGCACCTGGCTTGGGTGTGGTCAGTGAGACCAGTGAGACCTAAGTGTTCCACTGATAAACAACAGCAAAGAACGGGAACGGGCTGATGACGGTGACACCCATTTCTTCAGCTTCCTGACACTCGGGCAGCAGACAATGAGGGCCAAAGTAGGGGTGGGCTTCAGGTGAGATTGGGGTCCCCATTTAAGCAGTTTTCACCTTCCTTGAGGCAATGCCTCTCAGAGGCTGCGTGTGCATGGTTTAGACTGAAATCATTTGTATGCACTTACTCTAAATATATACACGGAAATAATGCACATATGCATGTTTCTATCATTTATTTCTACTAACTAGACATGGAGTCTTTTGCATCTACTGAAAATATATAAATTATTTGTTTTCATAAATTATAGATGGTGTATTTATAACATGCACATGTAAATCATGAGTGCATGTTATAGATACATAATTCTGTCTGCTGGCATTGACAGCCGGGTGCCAAGTTCTGTCCCTGCACTTTATGTTCCTTATTTCATGTCATCTTCAAAGCTACCCCATGAAGGAGATACAATGCAGTGCTTTTTAACGTGCTCTTTTTTTTTTTAAATGGAAACTAAAAAAATGTCTATGAAAACTCCAATATACAGAATGGATGGAGGTTTGCTTTATGGTTGCAGGAGACCTGGTGACCTTCGCAGCCTTCCTACCTCTCTGAGCTGCCCCCTGCTCCCCACCCCATCCCACCACCGCCACGTGCCGGAAGCAGATACCAGGGTACTGGACTCTCAGGCTAGGAGTTCCCTGCTTGCCAGTTGTGTGACTTGGGGTCAGGGGCTTAGAACTCAGAGTCCTAGCTCCCTTACCTCTAATACCCCAGCAAGTTCATTGTAAGAATCAAATGAGATAATGTATTTAAAAAAAAAGAAAAACCAAACCCAAACTCATCGCCTGGCACAGAGTAGGTGCTAAATACTTCCGGTCTGAGTTTGATTGCCTCTTAGGTTGGGTTCTCCAGAAGCAGACCCCGGCATAATTCACATGGAAATGGTGCATTTGGAAGTGTTTGCACCAAATCATTGGTGTGCTTGGAAGGAAGTAGGATTAGGGAGGGCAAGAGGTGAAGTAAGGCTGTGATGTCAGGCAAAACCTCTCAGAGGGTGACTTTTGCTCAAACTCACTGGGGAGTTTTAGGGACAAGGCAGGTCAGAATTTCAGAGTTGTTCTCTCCAGGGGCCAAGGGAGCTGGGGTATTGATATTCCTGCATCCATCGAGGGTGCTCCTAGGCACTCTACCCCCTGCACAGACTAGCAAAGTGGGTTCCTGCTGTCTCACGGCATCCTTCCAATGCCGTGATGAAGGGACAAAGGTGTTGTTGGGAGCACAAATCTCTAGAGCCTTGGTGTTTTGAAATGGTAAATTTTCCGCAGGGATATGGGTGGGGAATCCTACTATGTGCAGTGAGGGCTGCAGAATCCTAATATGTGATGGTCTGTAAGAGATCCCAGCACAGGTTAGAAGAAGCTTTTATTCATCGCCTGTGCCTTTGATGGACCAAGTCAATGGGCAAAGGACAATCAGCTCTTGTATCCCGTTGGCTTTCCCCCTTGGTGTTTGGAATTTCCTTCCTGGACAGGTTCCCCTGGAAAAGAGATGGAAGACCTTGTTTTTCTGGGGAACAGAGCTCCTCAGGGTACTGGAGACACACTTGTGCCTTCAGCTACAGCTTAGAAGTAGGAGGGGGCACATTTTCAAAGCAGGTGTGCCCAGAGGAGAACGATGGAACCCCACTAGATAGCTAGGCACCCTGGACAAGGCTTTCTCGAGGACTACTCCCTGCTAAGTCCTTGGATTACTCTCAGTCCTTTGATCCTCACACCAGCTCCATGTGAAAACTTGCTCCTCTTGTTCTTGTATATGGAGACCTTGAGGCTCAGAGAGGTTGTGCAACTTCCCCAAGATCTCAGAGCCACTCGAAGCCAGAACAGGAGTTCTGGGACTGATCTTTCAGATTTTGCTTCACCATTCTGCCCTTCAATTAACCTAAGACATCTGGGACCCCGGAGGGAGACTTTAACATTGCTAATTGGAATGAGACTGCAGAGATATTGCCCAACTTAGAGGATGTACTCTGGGATCTCCAGGTGCTGCCCCAGGACCTTGTCCAGCTGCCAAGCCTGGAAGCAATGAAACTTCAGGGAGGGACAGTCTCTTTTGTCCACTGAATTAACCTAAGTCAACTTATTTCCCACTAAATTCCAAGCTGTGGTATAGAAACTCTAATTAACACTCAGAAGCAAGGATGTGTCCAATGGGAATGTTCCAAGAACATGTGCAGATAAGCCTGTCCTCCAAACCCATCCCTAATACTAATGAGCCCCACAAGTTCTCCAAGGGGCTTGTCTGCTAATTTAGACCCTGATGAGGAGCTCTGTCTCTGCCTAGCCTCAGAGATCAAGGACACACATCTTTTCATCTCCATTATTAGTGTCACGCCAATGGCCAAAGGGGACCTCGGAACCATCAGTGGCTCCCTATCGATCAGGTGTGAGTCCTTCACAAAGTGACTCTGTCAAGTTTGCTCCCTCCTATTCGACTCTGACATGATGGGGTTAGTTCTGGTGCCCCTAGACCCAACCTGTGGATGACACTGCCACAGTCTAGGCAGTGCCCTTGACCTCAGATGGAAATGTACATTCTGGAGGCTTGAGCACAGAAATGGGGGACTTCACAAGTGTGTGGAGTTGGCAGTTGGGAAACCAAAAATCTCCCTCCCATCCTATGCCAGTTTTCCCTGTGGAATTTTGTGCTGGTTCTCTGTACCTCAGTTTCCATAGCTATTAAATGGGAACTTAATCCTTACAACGACCTTACCTCATGGATGAACTAAAAGAGTTAAAGCCTATAAAATGCTTAAAGGAGTGCCTGACCCACATAAGTGTTAAAAAAAAAAAAGATAATGTCAACCCTTTGTGTTCACATTTCACCTTTGCCCGTGATTTCATCTCCCTCTGAGCTTCCCACAGGGATTGCACCCTTCATTGACACACCAAGGCATACAAAAGTCACAGATCTTGGACCGTGGTGGTCACTTCCTCAGTAGTCTCCTGTGTCATCTATCACTTCTTTTATAATCCATTCTTGTCCTGTGGCCATTGCGGTGTCTTCAGAAAAATAAATCTAATAATGTTACTCCTGTTGGAATTTCATCCCAGGATCTTACCTACTGATAAGCCCTACTTCTGACTATCTCTTCCATATCATTTTTAACTGCCTCTCCATCGGTTCATGCTTCTGCAATAACCTATGCCCCTTGACAATCCTAGACATGCCAGAACATGAAACTGTCTCAGGATCTTTGTACCTGCCTCCCCCTCCTCCTGGAACCTTCTTCACTAAGTTTTTTCGTCTCTCAGTTGAGAGCTTACTTTGTGAGAGGGACCAAATGACATGTGTCCACAGGAGGGGACAGGGTGACAAGGAGATTCAAAACCACAGTTTAAAAGAGCAGTGGAAGAGAAGGGGCAGTTTAACCCAGGGAATAGGCAACTGGGGATGGGGAGAAGGACTGGAATGGGGAATTGTCAAGCTTCTTGGTGGCTGTCATGTGGAAAAAGAGCAGATTTGTTTTGTAAGGTTAACCGAGAAAACCAGGATGAAGGACTCAAAGCCATATACCTTTCAGCACAGCCTAAGGGGAACATTTCCCCATGTCAGTTTGGAAATTGGCCTCATACATAAAGGACAGGGAGAAACTAGGAAAGGGCCAAGCCACTCCAGGTCACTGGGTTGTGGCTTGGAAAAAAAAAGGGAATCTATATACAAGACTTGTCACGGGCAGCTGCTAGTTGAGGAGGTCTCCCCACCCATCTGCCAGAGTCTTAAAAGTTTACAGAAAGGTCATAATAGGGTTCAGTCACGAGTACCATCCAGATGGTGTTAACAACACCTTACTCTCTTAAGACTGTGTCCTTGGAACGCTTCCACTGTGGGAACAGGGGATAAAGCATATATTCCAAGGACTGGGAAGGAGTGAGGAGCTTCTGATTGCCTGGAGCCAACTTGTAGGTCAACCCTCTCAATGACCTCCCAACACCCCAGCAGAACTGTCCAGAGCTGGATGAGCAGTCTCAGGAGTTTTGCAAATAGAGACTAAAGGACCATGAGGCAAGAAGATCCAGCCATTTCAACTGGAGAGCGGTGGTAATGTTGACCTTGGAAAAATTCTAAACAGGAGCTTCTGGATTTCTTGCCCTTGTTCCTGGGCACTGTGTCTCTGGAAGCCCTGGGTGAGAACATGAATGACCCTGGAGGTGAGCAAGTTCATTAGCCCATGATCAGACATCTCATCATCACACGCTACTGAGACCGGTGGAATGTGAATGCAGACTCCTTTGTTCTCTGAAACACTAGGTCCTTCTACACTCATTAAACTGAAGTAGAAATATTTGACTTCAGAGTTTTCAGAACATTTCAACACAGAAAAATTTCTGATGAAGGGTGCCATGTTGAGCAGTCCCCTCTCTGCCATGAGCTCCCTGGCATTTTGTACATAGGTTTATTCTGGCAATTGGCACAAGATATTGTACGGATGTGTTTGGCTTCTCCAAGAAACAAGTTCCTTATGTATAGAGTTCAGGTCTAATTTATTTCTGTATCCTTAGTTGAGTTCAGTGTGCATGTGGGGGTGGGCGGAAGAAGCTGGGGTAAAATGTACCATCCAGCCCAGATCAGCAGAACACGAACTCTCATGGACTCATATTACTCTTGCCAAAAAAGGTTCTTCACCAATCTTTCCTTACCTTCTTTCTAACCTTGAATCCTTTCCAATGAAGAATTCAGAGTAGCAAGACAGGCTTTTTTTCATTTCTCTTGTAAATTCTGCAGATGCAGGTCTTTGCATGGGCTTTGCCTACAACCCCTTTGGTGTCCTGTTCAAGATATCCAGTATCTTCCCAGCACAACATTTAAGCTAAAGCAGGAAGAATCGCAGTGTGACAGGTTCTTGTGTGTATGGCCTGCCATGTGCTGGGTGTTGGGTAGGGAACGGGTTTGGAAAGGTAATGAGGCAAGTGCCATACTCTGGAGTTGTGCCTGGTAGTCTGGTGGGACAGAGAGAGGGAGAGGCTTAGTCAGCCAACATTAACTGGATCAGCAAGATGTCAAGCATGATGCTAGGTTCTCTGATTGCTCAGGTGAAGAAAATAGACACAGTCTCTGACATTAAGGACAACATCTTGGGGAGCAGGAGTGGGGAGAGAGTAGAAAAGCTGAGATCAGAGTTAATGTGGGAATAGGGAGCAGATCATTTATGCTGCTCTAAGTGATGGTTTGGACTTTGGCTTTAACTTTGATACGGAATTTTTAGAGTTTTTAAGTTGGAACGTGATCTGATTTGTATTTCAAAAAAGGCAATGGCATCTGTCCTGAAGGGGCACTGGACGAAGCAATGACATCAGTCTGGTAGCTACTGAAATAATGCAGTGGAACAGAGCAAAAGAGATGGTGGGAAGTGGTTAGCTTTGGGATAGATTTGCAGGTAGAAAGAATGTTTGCTGGTGGATTTGAGTTAGAAGATGATTTCAGGGCTTTGGGCTAAGGTCCAAAAGGAACCAAAATTACTATTAACTGAGATGGGAACAAGTATGAAAGGAGAAAGTTTGGAGAGGGGCTAGAAATTAGGAGCTGAGTGGTAAGTAAAGTTTGAGATGTCTATTAAGAATTCCCAATGGAGGGCACCTGGGTGGCTCAGTTGGTTGAGTGACTGCCTTCGGCCCAGGTCATGATCCTGGAGTCCCGGGATCGAGTCCCGCATCGGGCTCCCAGCTCCACAGGGAGTCTGCTTCTCTCTCCGACCTTCGCTCTTCTCATCCTCTCACTTTCTCTCTCAAATAAATAAATAAATAAAATCTTTAAAAAAAAAAGAATTCCCAATGGAGGTGTCTGAGTTCAGGATAGAAGTCAGACTTCTCTGCCCAATAAGACATGGAGTCATCAAGGTGTAGATGGTATTAAAGCCATGAGTCTTGGGGTGCTGACCTAGAAGGTGCATGTAGAATAAGAAGAGGTCTGAAGAGTAAACCCTGGGTCACCCAATTCGTTGGTTGGTGGTTGGCATGGGGACAGAAGGGAAAAGGAGAAGCAGAGGTCAATAGGGGACAAGGGCCAGCCAAGAGTGGTGCTATGGTCCAGATGTTTGTGTTCCCCTAGGGTCATATGTTGAAATCCTAACCTCCAATGTTACGGTTATAGGAGATAGTCTTTTGGGAGATGTTTAGATCATGAAGGTGGGGACCTCATGAATGAGATTTGCAGTCTTACAAAAGGGGCTCCAGAGAGCCCTAGCCGCCTGCACCATGAGCGGACACTCATGAAAAAGTGACATGAGTCACTTTCATCCGTGACATGGATGAAAAAGCACTGGAACTATGAATCAGGAAGAGGGCCTTGAACCAAACACAACCATGCTAACACCTTGTTCTTGGACTTCTCAGCCTCTAGAACTGTGGGAAAGAAATGTCTGTTATTTACAAGCTACCCTATCTGTGGTACTTTGCTTAGCAGCCCAAATGGACTAAGAGCCGTGGTGTCCTGGATGTCAACTGAAGAGAAAGTGTCATGAAAGAAGCAGTGATTAACTTATCAAATGAGGTTGATAGATTGAAATATAAAAAGACCAAGGAAAGGCAGTTGGATACAGCAATGCCCAGGCCACTGGTGTCCTTGACAATGGTTCTTTGGCGGACTGGTGGAGATGAAATTATGACAGAGTGGAGTTTAGCAGAAAATGGGAAACGGGTGAATATAGACAATTATCTGCAAGTAAGGGAAGGGAAACATGTGGTTAAGGGAGAATATTTGAAAGATAAAACACAATAGGGCACACTTACCTGTGAATTAAATGATTCCATAGAAAGAGAAAATTCAATGATGTAAGAAAGATCAGAATAGTGAGGACAAATGAGATGGGGAAGAAGCAATAGTCTTGGATGAGAAAATAGGCAATCTCAGCAGTAATATGACCGAAGTACGGGGGTGGGTGGGTAGATAGTTATGGGGATGACAGTATCTGACCTTTCTCTTCTAATCACTTCATTTTCTCAGCCAAATAGCAGACCGAGGGTAAGAATAGGGAAGACTTTTGGAAGTTTGAGGAGTTGATGTGATCTAGGAAACTGAGAGATTGAATTGATGTGGGCAATCGTAAAGGCTGAGGTTGATGGTCATTAATTTAGAATCACCTTTGGACTTTCCTCCAGTGAAAGACAGTTGCAGTGGAAGTCATGAGGATTTAGCCAGGACTGGAGGTTTTCTAGGTAAATACAATGACAGGTCAAGGAGATAAGGGTATATGAAAGAGATAACTATGATGATGTTTTGTGAAGTCAACATTAGATTGGAGGGAAGTAGGGGCATGAGAGGGGTGAGAGACAATAAAGTCATTGTAGAATCAGTGGGTTGTAGGTTGTGTTGGGGCCAAAGAACTGCTGGAGTTAGTGTACGATAGCCAATGACCAATTGGAGTTAATGTACTATGACGAATGAATTGTTGGAGTTAGTGTACTATAGCGAATGAACTGGAAATAAAAGGTGGCGGTCTGAGAGTTGGGTGCTTGAGAGTGGGATGCTGATGGGATGCGATCATAGGTGATGACCATGTCTAGGAGTGTTTTGCTGAGATGGGGGGGGTTACATTCAGATGCATGGCCATCGCGCAGGGAGGGATGATGGTGGCTCGGATTGGAATGGTGAAGAATGGATTCCATTCCATTGGAATGGAATCCCATAAAGATGGGATAACGCACGTGCCAATGTGATCATGACAATCTGTGTTGCCTAGGGGTTATGAGACCGTGACTCTGGGGCTGGATCCCCCAGAGTTCCACTCCTGACTCTATTATTTATCAGCTCAGAAATCTTGGGTAAAGTATCTCCAAATGCAGTATAGGTTACGATAGCACTTGCCTTCCGCCCTCAATTTAAGGATTGAATGAACTTATACAGGTAAAGCACACGGCATTTAGTAAAACATCATTAGCTGTTAATATTATATAACTCCCTGGACCCCAGCAGAGGTTGTACACAGAGGTACTCGCTCTAAGAGCCACTGGGAGCCACCAGAGGATTTTAAGTGAGAAAACGGCATGATAGATTTAGGTTTGATAAAGGTCATTCATTTCACTATGGGGAGAATGGTTTATTTTGAATTTTTAATAACACTAAAGAAAGGATCAAAATTTTGGTATTTATGAAGTGGGGCAAGCGTGGTAAACTATATAGAAACAGAGATCTGTAGGAAGATAAAGATGCTCCTTGCCATGGTACTCAGGGGCCTTCAGGATTTGCCCCTCTTCCTGGAAGCTGAATTCCTAACTACCACCAGTTCTCAGCTTTATGCATGGAATTTCCAGGGCTAACCCTCACGTCTTGCCTATGGGACATCTTTCTTCTGAGATGCCTCCCCACCCCCATCTCAACCCTTTCTTTGTCCCTACTCGCATTCATCCTTCAAAACTCCATCACAGCTCACCTGTGAGGATTTCTCTGATATTCAAAGCCCGAGTGATTCCCAGCTGCCCTCTTTGTTAGGACCTCTGAACTAGTCATATGACTCTTGTATTTATAGAAGAATATCCCGCAAGTTTTAAATTAAGATTTGTTTCTTTCAGTGATCAACTTGACCTTTAAAAACTCACTAACTATTCTATTCTCTAGACTTGGAAGAGTCATGTCACCATCTTTGCTCAGGGATCAAGCCATGCCTCGGCTCCTCTTGGTCCATGTAACCTGACGGTCTTTAGGAGATCATGGGAGAACAGAGCATGGGGACCTTCTGGGAGGCAGAAGTTCCAGAATGACTCTGTTCAGCCTCTGGAGGGTAGAGGACAGTCGATGGCACAATGACAGGGCCCCTCCATTTAGAAGTGTCTACCATTTTCCTCACAGAGGCTTGAGGTTCTGTTTCACAGATTTCTTGATTTTTTTCCTCTCATGAGGAAAGCTGGAAATAGTTAACCGTTGTTTTTTTCTAATATTTTATTTATTTATTTGTCAGCAAGAGAGAGAAAGAGGCAGAGGGAGGCAGGGAGAGGGAGAAGCAGGCTCCCCACTGAGCAAGGAACCCAACATGGGGCTCGATCCCAGGACTCTGGGATCATGACCTGAGCTGAAGGCAGAGGCTTAACCAACTGAGCCACCCAGACACACCTGGGAAATAGTTAAATGTGATTGCTGGTTCTTGTGTTCTAGATCTGGGGGTATCTTTTCTCAAAAAGGAAAACAGAAACATCACATTATTTCAACAAAGAGAACATGCGACGTTGGTGAAGACTCTGAGACTTTCAGAGAAATCTTGCATGCACTTGCTGCCGGTGTCTCCCCGAGAGGAAGAGGGTGCCTGCACGGTCTCCTCGTTGGAGTGCAGCGGCTGGGATCGGGTTTCTCCAGGTTCCAGTAGCCACTTGCAGACAGGGGCCCAGTTGTAGGCAAGACCCTCGGGGTCTTTTCCTCTTGAAAGCAGAGGCCTTGGTGGCTTTAGATTTACTGTAACCTCTGAAACCAAAGATCTTCCCTAAACAAAAGACCGAACCTATTGCAGCCTCGAGTGCTTCCCCGTGAGAGGACGAAGGGCTATGGGACAAGCTTCAGGGGGGTCTCCGAGGCCCTTCCTGAAGGGAGGCCCTTCACTCTTTCCTTTTTCCCTCCATTCTTGGACAATTTTAATCATGGTGAAATACACATAGTATCAAGTTCACGACCTTCACCATTCTTAAGTGCATTCACATTGTGGGGCAGTCATTCCCAGTGTCCGCCTCCAGGAAGCTTGTCATCTTGCAGGACTGAAACTCTGTCCCCATTAAGTCCCCATCTCCCCTCCCAGGCCCCGGGGCAGCCACCATTCAACTCTCTGTCTGAATCTGACTCCTCTGCGTACTTCATAGTGTGGAATCATCTAGTCTTTTCGGGCCTGGCTTATTTCAGCTGGCATAATGTCCTCGGGGTCATTGCATCACAGCATGTCAGAGTCCCTTTCCTCTCGGGACTGAGTAACGCTCCACGGCGTGTGAGCCCTGCATTTTGTCTCTCCGTGGGGTGTCCACAGATACTTGAACTGTTCCACCTTCTGGTGATTATGCTGCTGCTGTGAATCTGGGTGTTCTCCACTCTTTATTTTAAAGGAACAAATTACAGACCTCGCTCCTACAGAGGGACACTCCGACTTCAGCAAGTGTCTGAACTGTGCCTAGAGAAGGACCTTTCTTGACTTTGGCGGAAGGCCCCTCAGCCCCGCGATAAGCAGCACAGCTTTTTCCTGGGACGGGCTTCTCAGGTGCAGGCCTGAGCAAGTGCACCTCAATGGGCTTGGAGATTTGGGGCCGCATGGAGAATTTTATAAAGTTGCTCGGGATTTTGAAATTTTCAGAGATCAAGTCATCCAACAGTGATTCTTGGGGACCAGAATATCTGGAGCGGGGCCTAGATCCCCAACCTCCCATCAGGAAGGAACTTTGCAAACACCCATCCCATTCATTCCTGAGCTCAGGGATTTCTGTGTCTCCAAGTTGAAGATCAAGGCCAACCTTCGCCGCTTTCCAGCCAGGCTGCTCCTGACACCTGCATGTTTCCCCAGCGGGGAGGATGGGAAGCTCTTTGTCCTGGTAAGGCAAAAGGGGAAGGGGCCCCATGCGGGAAATCAGATTTTCCCAAGGACGGGCTCACTGCATGGTGCTGTGTGCTGCTCAACCCCACTGTGCATGACATGCTGGGAAGCCCACGGGCTATAAACTATGGCTCTGGGTTCTAACCCCAGCTTTGCTATCATCACAAGTCAATTAACCTCTCTAGACTTATTCCTCATCTGAAAAGAAAGGGGCTGTTCATACCCCCAGGGGGATGCTAGGGGGACCAGATGGGAGAAGATGTGGGAAGCAGGGTCCTGGGTCTAGTGGACCAAGGACCCAGACAGTGCTGTCCCTACCTCTTCCTCATCACCCAGGACTGCAAGACGGGCCCCACCACACCAGCACCTTGCATGTTCCTCTTCTTCAACTCAAGTTGCTCCTGGGGCCTGTGCGTTCTTCCATCCTCCCCTCACCCCCAGAGAAATCTTCCTGAGCTTCAAAGTCTCATCCCCTTTGTGAAGGCTTCTTACTTTCCCACCTTGGACAGAATCATGGCTTCCTTCTCTGGGGCCCTAGGTTCCTTTGTGAATCCAACAGAAGGGCATGTCCCTGGAATGCACAGAACCCAGCATCCTCTGTGTTACTAGTATTTCTAGAGTGACAGCATTTTTAGCTGCATTACAGCCTTGTGGTATGACAAGTTTCTCTAGCTCATCAGATATTTGCACACCCATGTATGTGCACAAATGCAATTTAACATTTAATTTAATTTGACATTTCCATTATTACCAAAACAGATCTTAGAAATGTCAAATACTCACCATTCCTGCTGATGAGAGGCCATCCCCACCATCTGTAGGGATTGCAGCCACTGGGCCTGTGACATCGTGGACCTTTGTTTGTGGCTTAGCAGGACACACCATCATTATGTGCCACTCATCAAAGCAAATTTCCTGTCTGTTTTGTTCCCTGATATCACAGAAATGTGATTTATAACAAAAGAAGCTCTTTTCAGAATTTGGATGGAACCCCAGAGTTGAGGACAAAGGATGAGCTTGACCCTCATATTCAAAAGAGAAGTGCAAGGCCATCCATGGAGGAAGAAAGACATGTCCAGTGACCTAGCGATTCATGGAGGAGGGTCAATGGGTTAGAGGATGGAAGGGCAAGAGAGCTGGTCTCCAGGACACCGGGTGTAGAGACAAGGGAGAGGTGCATATACAGAGAGGCGAGAGACAGCTGACCATCCAGACAGATGCTTGGGAAGATCAGTGCTTGTAGAGACGAGAACGCACTCGTTTCATTTTCTCACTGCTGGTTCCTAAGTCAGCCCTAATGGATGGCACTGGTGTGGAATGAAGTTTAAATATTACTCTGGGACCCTAATGATTCCTGAAAGGGACCTTAAAGCATATGATTCTACCTGAGATGGCATTAATGGGTGGGGAAGGAAGGAATGATAGACTATATCTGAGGAAGGCTATTTTGTAAATTGCATCCTACCAAATTTAGCTGCTCAGTAAGTAGAGTAATTATCTAAACAAGTGACGATCTGACAGCGTGCACCCAGGGTGATTTCCTGTATGTTTCCAACTTTAGACTCAGGGTTGTTCAGTCTTCTACTGTATTTCTATACAGTGTGCATCATTTTGCAAAGTATGCAAAATCTTTCGCTCTTTCCTGAACCATGGCTACAGTGCCCACTGTTGCTACATGCCACGTTAGGCTCCAAGGAGGCTCAGAGGGAAGGGATTGTCCCAGCGAGCTCAGGCCAGCATGAGAGCTATACAATCCGACAGCAGCAGAAGCCCCTGGACACCTGTGAGGGCAGAGTGTTTTGAGATGAGTCCTGAACCAAACCTGGAATGGGCAGGGTGGATATCATGGAAAAGTATATTTCTAAGGTGATTCCCCTTCAATAAATAAGAATTGTCAGGGAAGAGAACAGAGCACATGCATCTACCTGGAGATGTGGACGCCATAGTGGTCTGGGGTGAACTGTGCCATGTGGCTGGAACCGGAAGTGCCAGGGGAAGAAATGAGAAGGTATAGGATAGTGGGCTGTGAGTGGACACCGTGTCTTTCCTTAGGACTTGCTCCAGATTTCCTAGTGGAGGTCAGTTAGTTCCGTCTACTATGGATGGACCATGGTCCAACCATGGAGATGGTTGGCGTGTGAGAGGGTATTGCTGAAAAATACACCAGCAACAGCTTAGAGACCGAATGGTGTGGGCTGGGGAAGAGAGCAGAAACGCTCATCTAGAGCTTGGGAAGCCAGATGGGCTTCGGCTGGATTAATCCCGAGGGAGACAGGTCATGAGCTAGTGATGGTATGGAATGGATAAGGTCCGGCAGGCGGGCATTACTGATCCCATTCGGAGGATGAAAAGTGGTTTTTAGAGTATAAGAAATTTATTTGTGGGCTTGAAATTAAGTTATATTATTTCATTCTTCCTCCTGTGGTCTTTGGACAGGAGGAGGTGGAGAAATGATCCCAAGAGGCAGAAAAGCAAAGAACTGAAAGGAAAACTCAATATAATTTCATCCACACGAGCAGGGACTGATTCGGCAGTGAACTCACACATTTATTGGGAAGGTTCCTTTTGTTTAAGAATAAAATGGAGGAGATCGTGAATGTAAACCTGGATCCCAACTTTGGTTATTCCCATTAGGGAGTCAACCTTTCCAACACCCTATGATTTGACTCCTATTTTCCTGTTATCAGATTTCTATCCTAAGAAAGAATGGCCATATGTCTTGTGCGGTCCTGGTGTAAATGGGTTACCTGCTTACAGGGGCCATCCCTTTCCCGGATGGTCTTCAAATGATCCCGAATTGTAAAATCTTAATGATATTCCCTTGACCCCACAGATTCTTTTTTTCTTTTTCTTTTGTAGAGAGTTAGGTACTCAGAAATGAGCCTCAGTAGCAGCAAACTGGGTGTCAAGAGGGGAAATCTGCTGTTCACTTTGCTAGTCATTACTTTTTAATCTCCGCATACTTGCACCTCTAATTGGCATCATAAAATGTCTCTGGAGAGAGAGAAGCCCAAAACACTTAATAGCTATAATGGTCCTGGATAAAAATAATGAGCTGGAAAAAAAAAAGAAAAAAAAAGCCCTGTGTTTAAAAAATATGTTTTTCCTTAAATGGTAAAATCCATTAGAAATAAATGAAAAGGAACTCACATTCAATGCATACTTTCTATGGGCCAAATGCATTGCACGGATCACCTCAAAATAGTTGTCAAAACAGGATTCTAAGGTAGATAAAATTTGTAAAAGCGCCAAACTGAGGCTCAAGAGAGTTTAGTGGTGTGCCCAGGGTTAAGCTGCTGCAAAGCAGACCTGTGTGACTCCGTGGCAAATGCTTTTTCCATGACCCAGACTGATTCCCCACCAGGGCCATTACAAACAAACATGGCAGGGTTCCGGTTTGTGGGTTTAGCGGAAGTGGAAAAATTTAGGTTGGATGCAAAGGAGAACTTCCTGATTATTAAGTGGTAGAATGGATAGAAAAATTATAGATGGCTTTTCTTCTGGTTTTGATTTTACCTATGGGGGTTTGCTAGAGCCATTTCCTTGCCCATTGGTTTGCAGCATGACGTGGTGGAACCCACAGAGCCATATTATACTAGCTACTAATTATGGGTTAGGCATCATCTTAATAGATATTTTCCAAGGTGATTTCTTCTATTCTTACAAACTCTATGAAGTAGGTGTTATAATTTCCATTTACATAATAAGGAGCCCGAATCTCAGAGACACCAACAGACTGGCTCAAGATCAGACCATTTGAATACACCCACTGTCAGCCCTGAGAACTTGCATCCTTTGCAAAGGATGAATGAATATGCACTTTTCTCGCATGATGACAGGAGGACGAATGGAAGGACCTCACCAGTTGTCCATCAGACCTTTGCTTTCTAAGACCAAGATGGCGTCAGTGCAATGACCGTTTCCAGATATTAAAACAATGTCAGAAGTTTAGATATTGATCTACTTACCAGGACAGAACCTGGGTGAGATATTGGTGATGGGAGTGAGGGTTCAAGGAAGGAACTTCTGACTTGTTTCTATCCAAGGATGATACAGCCTTCTCAGAGGGATGTGTCCTCTTCTTCTGAGGTCAGAAGGGCCTCCCCATCCCTTGGTGCTGGCCCAAGGTAGGTGTTCAACAGAAGTCCCTCCCCACCTCCCGGACCCACCAATCCTATCAAGTCCTAGTTAATATGACTGAGAATCCCCATGGCCACTGCCTGCTTTAGCCTCATTTCTCTCCTCCTTAGTCCTCTGCCTCCAGGACCTCTCCACTGAAATGGGTCTTCCATTTTGCTGCCAGGCTAATATATATACAATATATATATTATAGATAATAAATATATATTTATATAAACATACACATATTTATATTTTACACATATTTATTTATACACATATAAAGTCTTATTTATTAAATACAAAAAAATTATCTCAGAGAAAAAGCAAAATTAGATTTTAGACTATCTCCTTCTAATTTTCATGATGTGAACATTCTTATGCTAGCTGGAATTAAATATCAGTTGTTACCAGAGCCCCTGGTGTCCAATGAGATAAACACCAGAGGACAGAGCCAAATGGAGAAACCAAGTTGTTCCTCCCACTTCCCCCGCCCGGAGGGAATCAGTACCTGAGACATTTAAATTAAATGTCTGCCTTCATGTCCAGCCAGAGAGTCCCTAAACCAAGTGGAGAAAGACTACTATTTGTTCAAAATATTTTCTTGAATTCATCCATGCAAGAAAATTGTATTTCCCTCTGATGGAAAGTTCAGCCAGCTGGTTTGCTTTGGCCAATAAAATGTCAGTGGGAGTGGTGTGCACCGACTCTCCTGAATGTTTTAAGGTGTTTTCTTTTCTCTCTTTTCCGTCTTATTGAGTCAAGTCTGTCCTGAACAGCGGCTGCTCCTTAGCTCTGGAATGAAGAGGCGTGGAGCGGAGATGTACTCCATTCGCAGCTTGACACGAACGTGACTTGTAAGCAAAAATGAATCTTCGCGGTTGTAATCCACCCAAGGTTGGAGAGTGTTTGTGCCTGTATCCTAAGCCTCAACTGATTGATACACTTCTGTTGTGTCGTGCCAAACGCGCATGCTCTGGGCAGAGTGTGCAGCTCAAGGAAATGTGGGAGTTATGAGGATACAGGACTAAGGTGTGTTTTTGTGAAAGTGGATATTAAGGAAGGGACTAAGAAGATGGGAGATGTTATTGGCAAGGGGAGCCGTCATTTGCTTGGGCTTTCGGTGCACCAAGAACCCTGCTGAATGAGATCCCAGGCACTAAGTCTTTGGATCTCCCATCAAATTCTAGGAGGCAGGTGTCCATTACTTGCAACATTTCAGATGAGGACATTGAGGGAAGGGAAGTTAGTAACCTACACACTCCCTAGTCCAGATGGAGTAGAGGTGGGATTCGGACCCAGGCTTCTCACGCCTGCTCGGCCCCTGCGAACTCGGGGCTAACTCATAGGGCGGACCCCTGGCCGGGTTCCCCGCATGGGTCTCCATCCAAAGGCAGGTCCTGGTCGAGACTGTGTTGGGAAGCAGGTGATGGTGGCAGTGTTCGTTAGAGTGAATTGCCCCACAGGTAGGCCAGAAAGCACCGGTCTTCCCTCTTTCATTCTAAGGGAAATCCCTCCAAGAAAGGCTTGGTGGGTTAGTCACAGCTGCAAAAGTATAGATCTGCAGAGGCTGGGACATGCAGAAATTTAAATAGTAGGTAATCAGACTCTCAAGATTTTTTTGGTCTGAATTTAAAAGTAAAGCAACTCCTATTAATTATAATTAGCTGGAGTGTGGCCAGAGGGAATCCAGCTGGATCCAGATTACGCAAGAGGGACAACTACGGGTCCTGGGGTAGCTCCCAGAACCAGGAGATAGGAACGCGGTGGTGCCTCATGGGGGCTGTAAGCCAGAGTCCGAAACACAGCAGGATTCTCTCCGGCCCCCTCTTGGCTCTGTTTCTCTTTGGGAACCGATTCTTTCTTCTCTGTTCCAGCCCCATCCAGCTGCCATGGGTTCTCGAGCTCCCACACCTCCTGTTTCAGCCACCTGGAGACGGACGGCTTAGTTTCATTGCCGAAAAGCTGGGGAAGGACTTTGATTTGGTGCATTTTTATCCCAGTGTCTGCATCGATCCACGGCAGCCCCTGCTTTGGTCATGTTATATGGACTTGGAAGTTCGTGCGTTACTGGCTTGATTAGGTGGGAGGTTCCAGATGAAGTGCTGAGGGGCCAGGCAGGCGATTCCAGAAAGTCTCAGGGCACATGCGCGCTGGAGAAAATCTGGGCAAAACACAAAATTATAATGGAAGTGGAGAACCTGCCTCTCAAAGGCAACTAGTTGACCTCTCCTAGCATATTTCTCTATTATATTTTTTCAAAATTTTGCAAATACATGTTCTACTACATGGCTGAAACCAGGTCGCATATACTAATAGAAAGCAAACTTAACAGAAACAAATTCTAGGTCTTAGGTGGGATCGAGTCCTGCTTCGGGCTCCCTGTTCAGTGGGGAGCCTGCCTCTCCCTCTCCCTCCGCCTCTCCCTGCCACTTGTTTTCTCTTTCTTTGTCTCTCAACTAAATAAGATCTAAAAAAAGAAAAACAAACCCAAAGCAAATCACAAAAAAATCAGAACGTTGGTTATGAATTTAAAAAGTCACAATGCATATACTTTTACCAAAGAATCTCTTTAACACCCTAAACTTAACATACCACCCCCCTTGGTTAACTCTTTGTGACCTCTGGAATAAAACCCAAATCCTGACACAGCAAATAAAGTTTTCTGGCAGCTGGTGCCTGTCCTTTTGCCCTGCCTCTCCCTGAAACTCGAGGTGAATTCTTCGCTGGTTCATTTATTTACTCACCCATTCATCACACATTTACGAAGACAGGCACTGGAGGTACAGAAATGATTAAGACACCTTCTTGCGGCTCAGGGAGCTTACGGCCTAGCAGCAAGGGAGAATGAGTAATCAAGAAATATCTACAGGTCGGTAAATGCCGTGTAAAGGGAAGCCCCGTGGGCCTGTGGCTCAACCTCAGCCTCGTGGATTTCTATAGGGCAAAATTGGGAAAGGCCAGTAGTAACTCGATTTGGATCACAGAGCCAAGAGCTGCTAAACTCCAGCCTCTTCCAATTCCAATTTTTCTAGGAAATTGGCACCTAAAACTTTGTACCACCTCTCCTGGGAATCTGGGCTCCTCTTTGCTGTCCGTTGCTTTAGACTCCTCCAGCCCCGGAAGAGACTGTCCACGTGGAAGAAGGGGTGGAGCCTCTGCCTCACGGCCCCTCCCCCAGACCCACCCTCCTGCACCTGTTCCAGCTGGTGCTGCCCCTGCCTGCCCCCATTTCCTCCAGCCCCTCCACTCCTTGCTCGTTGCCCATTGACATCACTAGGTTTAATGAGACAGACCTGCCCGCCGACGCTTCTGGGCCATTATGCGATTGTCGAATTGACATTTCACTTTTCCGGTGGTTGAGTTACCTTCTGCGTGCATAATTGCAAAAAGGATCTTTCTGCTTTTGGGTCCACTGCTTATTTAATAATGGAGCCACAAAAGGAAAATGTGTCTAGTCAGTGAAATTAATTATGGAGAACACTTAATGTCTCTGCCGAGGTGTCTGCACCCAGGTCGCTCTGACTGTGGCTGAAAAAAGAGGCTCTGGGTCCTCCAGAGGACGGGGGCTGGGTGATCAGGTTGGGAGTGAGGCAGGTCCCTGGAATCTGGCATCAGGTGGGAGTGTGTGTGTGTGTGTGTGTGTGTGTGTGTTCGCATACCCATCTGGAGGTGTGCTCATCTGTGTATCCATGCATGCATGTGCAGATATGTTGCCTAGATACTTACAGGCTTGAGAACATGCTTGCATGAAGGTAATTGTGCTTCTCAGATGTTTTAGGCAGGGAAGAATTCACTCATTCATCCGACTATTCACCGACAGCAAAGCATATGGGATTCCGACTCTGTGCCAGCTTCTGAGCTAGCGCTGGGGATTTACAAATAAGTAAGGTAGAGATTTCTACCCTCAAGCAATACACACAATCGAGAGCAAGGTTTCTCAACCTTGACCCAATTGGCATTTTGGGCCAGTTAATTCTTTGTTGGAGGGCGGGGATGTTTTGAACATCGTCAGGTGTTTAGCCTGGCCTCTCCCGGTCGGTGCTGGTAACCAGCCCCCACTCCCAGCTGTGACGATCAAACATGTCCCCCAACCAATGTCAAATGTCGACTAGGGGCAAAACTCTCCCCCGGCTGAGAAGCACTGTCCTAAAAACGAAAAGGTACTTTCGCCCGTGTAAAGGGAGGACCCGAAATGAGATTGGTATCGATGCTTTGGAGCCGGGGCGAGCGAGTTCTCCTCTGGGAGGGGTGAGGAAGCTTGAGGAGGAGGACAGGGAGGTTGTATCCCCGGTGACTTTGACCAGTTGGCAGGCCACGCTCAGCACGCGGGCTCTACCCCAGAAGGCAGCCCTGGATGGCTCAGAGTGCAGGGAGCCTCGGTGCAAACTTAGCTCCCAGCTACTTACTACTTGGTGCAAAGTGCAGGGAGAATCTTAGGAGTGACTCAGAGAACCAGTGTCCCCCCAAACCCCCCCACCCCCTGGCGTGGAGCCTGGGGCGGGGGTATAGAACGCGAGGAGAGAAGGTCAACATCACCGGGGGCCTGGCAGAGGGAAAGAAGGAGGAAGGTCCGGAAGGGGAGGAAACCCTGGATGTCCTAAAGGGGATTCTGATACCGGTGACTTCATGGGGAGGGGAGGGCTGCTTGGGGTCGCCATCCGGATGGCGGTTTCAGACGGCCGACTCTCCATGCACACCCTCCTCTTTATTACAGAAAAGGGAAAAACACAAGGCTCATAGCAGGCGGCCATGAGATCCAAGGAGGCCTGGTAAGTTCCAGCCCTCCCTGTCCTGCCTGGGTCTGGTGGAGGCTGCCCACTTCCTCTGTGAGCCGTGAGATAAACTTGCCTAATGACAGAAGGCTGGAGAGTGGCCATACGGGTCCTCCGTTCCATTTCAGGCTCTCTGCCTTCCATCTCGTTTCCACCATTAAGGCTGCGATAGCCCTTCCCCGTTGCTTCAGAGACTCCTGTTTTCTGAATGCTTGGGCAATGACATCACACCAGGAAATGTTTACTCTGGGGCATGTGAGCGGCAAGGTCACCAACTGGGGCCAGGAGTCAGGTGTCACCCTTCCGTCCTGGGGAGGGAGGTTAGGGTTTTCATTTTTATGACCCAAAGATGTCTGAGATTCCAAAAAGAAGATGGTGTAAGGATCACCCCCACCCCGTGCCCCTCATTGAGAATGGGTCCCTATCTAATTGAAGTAGCACTTTGGTTTTACATCTGGTGGATGGATGGCGGGGGCGAGAGTGGATTGCTCAAGGAGAGCCTCAGCTCGGAGGAGACGTATCCATTTCTTAAGGTCCCTGTGCCTCTGTGGGGGCCCGATGGGCACGGTGGTAGGTTGTCAGTCCTTCCCCTGGGGGAAACTGCCCCTTTAGGGCTGCCGAGAGCCCTACGGGTCACTTGGCCCAGAACAATGACAGGGAGACCCCACAGGCCTGTGAGAATTAGTCTGTGCCCCCCAGGGACCAATACCCACAGCAGGCAATCACCAGGTGCTCAGATAACACCGCCATAAATGGAACACACTCACCTAGTCTCAGCCACGCCGCTAACTCCCGTTGTGATCTTGGGAACACTCCACTACTCCCTTCTGTGAAGTGGGGATCGTAATATCGACCTCGGAGCATTTTGAAGAATCAAATTTGAAAGGGCCACACAGACGAGAGAAGAAAAGGTTAAGAAGCTGCCTCTCCATCGCACCTCTAGAATATTCCAAATGTGAATTTAGAGGCTCAACGTGCCGGTTCTCCCGTGGGCATTGTTCAATTCTAGTAGTTAGCTATGCTGCACAAACATACATTATCCCCCTGGGGCTCAGGAAAGCTATTTGCATCTTGAGTGAAAAAAGAAAACTCAGCTTGTAAATATTTTAATTTTTCCTGAGCTGGCCTTCGGGCCCATAAATGTTGCTGAGAACATCCCGGGACTTGGAGACAGTGTTTGGAGAGAGGGCAAGCTTGTTGTGGAGTGAAGTTTATCCTCTTTAAGTCAGGTGTTTGCCGACATCTGGTTCTTGGTCCCTGGGTTCCCGTCTCCGGGGATCATTCCCAAGGACCAAGCCCCCCCCTCTTCCACCCACCTGGGTAGAAGTCATGCACAGGCTGTGGGATGAACCCTCTGAGGGCTCTACTTTGGAATCTTGGGACTGGCCACTGTCATTCTCAAGCCCTACCTGGCTCTTGGCGGGTCCACCTTTACGCAGTTACTCATCTTTTCAGTCCATGAATATTTATGAGGTGCCTATTTCGTACTGGGTACTGTTCTAGGGGGTGGGGCACATTAGTGAACAAAACAGGTAAATAATAAATGTCTGTGCAAGGAGAGCACAGACTGGTGACCAGCCATCCTGAAAAGCCCTTCCTTCTCCACCATTTCTTTGCAACTGGAGCCTTCCACCCTCTCCTGGGTATGTCTGCCTTCCTTCTAGCCTGCCCCCAGAGCTAGGGGAGGGCTTCTTCTGGACCACTGATCCTGACTCCCCCAGGCCTTGTTGCCCATTTTCCAAGAGCTCCCCCTGGAGGATGGTACAGAGTCTGCATTCTTGGCTTGCCAGTCAAGGTCACCCATCACTGGATCTCTGGGTCCATCCTGCTGTCTCAGGCCTGGCTCCTTCCTCTACATTCCCGCGACACCTCATTTGTGTCTCTGTTCCTGGGTTCCTCTTCCTGCAACAACACAAGGACTCTCAACTGCTGACCTCTAAAGAGGACTAAAGTTTGTTGGGGTCCTGGTATGACATCATGGACTGAGTTTGTTGGTGAGAAATACCCAATGCAGGGGGGGTCAGAGGGCAGCACGACCTAGTATGCAGACGGGATTCCATCGCTAACTAGTTCTGCACTGACTGTGCATAAGCCACTCCAACCCCTTCATCTGGGAAGAAGGGCTAATGATCCCCACCCGGAATGCACTTCAGGGACACCGAATCCAGTGACTTTCTCAGTTGGTGGGCAAAAGGGCTCACTTCTTCATCACTGCGGCAGAAAACTCAGTATGGTTTTGGGGATGAATAGAACTGATCCGTAGTCTTTGGCTTTTAGAAGTTCTATAAACAGGAATTACTATTGCATAATTTTGTGTGCTGGCCTCATTGGCGTTTTGCTTTCTGCCATTTGTCTAAGGCTCCGCAAGCCACAGGATCCTTTAGGAAAGTCCTTAGCAACTCTTTCATTTTTTTCCCCCAAGGTTTTCTAATTTATTTGTCCGAAAGAGTGAGAGAGTGAGCGCACAAGCAGGAGGACCGGCAGGCAGAGGGGGAAGCAGGCTCCCCGCTGAGCAAGGAGCCCAACTCGGGACTCGATCCCAGGACCCTGGGATCACGACCTGAGCTGAAGGCAGAGGCCCAACCTACTGAGCCACCCAGGTGTCCTCATCCTTAGCACGTCTTTTGGAATCAGCGTGTCCGACAATCACGAGAGCTACCCTGATGGTGTCTGAAGTAGTAAGACAAGTCTTATTACTTATTTACTACAAGTCAACCCTGGTCTGAGCTAAGATTGGTTCTACGCATTGTGTGTCTTCTTACATTCTGCAAACTTGTGGCGGAGGGACAGATTTCTTTCCCTGGCTGCCTCTAGACCACCATGGGGTCCCTGGAATTGGCCCCGTCCAAGTTTGTTAAGGCAACACATTCATTCTCAAGTTCCATTCTGATTTGATTTCGGCAGTGACTCACAGACCCCTCCGGGGCCCTGCACTCTCTGGGAGACTTCGCATGCCTTGTGGGCTTAGCGGTCATGACCACTGCAGGTCTGATGTTCTTTACCCTCATCAGATGGAGGAGGAAATGCAGCTGGGCGTAAACACTTCTTCCCCCAGGCCTTGCTCGTCCAGAGAGGAGGGGGTGCAGACAGGAGTGTTGGGGAAGGAGTGGCAGGGCCCCTGCCTCTTGGTCGGCAAGCCAGGAGCACCCAGAAGGCTGGATCTGGAGCCAAACTGAGCGTATTTTCTGACTCGGGTCTCTTCGTTTCTGTAACCGAATAAAATGCATTGGTTTTCTCACGCTGGTGATCACGGTTTTCATTTTTTCTTTGAAAAGCCTTCTGGAGCCATAACCACTTGAGAAGATTTATTGCTAAAATGAAAACTCCAAGAAGGTGAAATTAGAAACTATCTGTTGGGGTAGGATGTCATTTCTCGCCGGGGAGCGGGTCTGCTGCCGGGGAATGCCGGGGCTTGCGGGGAGACCCACCAGCTCTGATGACCACAGGTATTGGCAGAATCGTGGGGGCTTTCCCAGGCCCTCCGCACACGCACGTGAGAAGTTACACGTTTTTTCTACCCCTATCCTTAGGCTTTTGTCTTGAGAGAGAATGGAAGGCTCATACAAAGCTAGCAGCTGTCTTGCAATAGACACGCTATATAATCCTGAGAAGAGAGACAGGGGCTGGACTTCAGGAGAAGGGGAGAGGCATGAGCAGAGAGAAGCTTCTGGAAAGCAGGTGGGTGGATTGGGAAGTAGGAAACAAGGATGAGTGATGGGGTCTGGAGGTGAAAGGCTCGGGTGCGGGGGCAGGGCTCTGCGAGGGGAGTGCTCTCCACGCCTGCCCAGAGGCGTGGCCTCAGAAAGGTCCCTCGCCTTGCCTCGCCATGTGTCCGTTGACTCACCTATAAAATGCGGAAGCCGTGATAGCACTGATTCACCAAGCTATTACAAGGGCTCAGGAAGAGGGTGTTCACAAAAACATTACCTGTTAGAACAACGCCTGGCTTATGACATGTCCAAAAAATATTAACTGTTAGTTTACGTGAACTAGAATGTCTAAGCTAGGTTGACAGGAGGTAAGAATACTTCAGCCCAGAGTGGCTCCTCATTTGCATATAGTCCCAAGATGACTATTTAAAGAATGTTTACCATGTATGTCAAATTCTGGGCGGGCACACGAGGACGAAAGGAGGGAAGACTCGTATCTGTTTGAAAGGTGGGCGGATATAGTCTTATATTTTTTAAAAGTACTCTGAGTTCACATATAACAGGGCCCAAATCATGCCATTTAGTAAAGAATTGTGATCTATTTATTTAAAATTTTATTTTATTTTTCCGATGTTCCAAGATTCATTGTTCATGCACCACACCCAGTGCTCCATGCAGTATGTGCCCTCCTCAGTACCCACCACCAGGCTCGCCCAGCCCCCACCCCCCTCCCCTCCAAAACCCTCAGTTTGTTGCTCAGAGTCCACAGTCTCTCATGGTTCATTGCCCCCTCTGATTTCCCCCCATTCACCTTTCCCTTCCTTCTCACAATGCCCTCCATGTTTTCCCTTACGCTCCACACGTAAGTGAGACCAT
>CM053606.1:157198884-157217750 GCA_028646535.1 Procyon lotor | reverse complement strand
TTTTTAGTTTCTTGAGGAATCTCCACGCTGTTTTCCAAAGTGGCTGCACCAGCTTGCAATCCCACCAACAGTGTAAGAGGATTCCCCTTTCTCCACATCCTCCCCAACACTTGTTTACTATTTTGTTGATTTTGGCTATTCTAACTGGTGTAAGGTGGTACCTCAATGTGGCTTTGATTTTAATCTCCCTGATGGCTAGTGATGATGAACATTTTTTCATGTGTCTGTCAGCCATTTGTATGGATTGTCATTTAAATATAGCCAAAAGTGACCTTTGCCAGCTTTTAATACAACCTCTGTCTTCTTTTCCGGTTATAGTTGAGGAAAGAGCCCCAGAGAGGCAAAGGGGCAGGGTAGACACAAAGCCAGCAGGTGGTCGGCCCAGGACCAGGCCCTTGGCTGTCTCCTCTCCTGGAGTTTGGTAAGTGGGGAATCTCTTCTGCCCCCTAATTACAAACATCAGGGAAACAAAAGGGGAGCAGCAGCTGGAAACCACACGGAAATCTATTCTCTGGATGTCTCTTGGTCCCTGGGTCATTAGCGACATGCTTTCAGGCCTGAACAAGAGAAAGACAATCAAATCCTTGGAAATTCTTCTTCCATGAAGGTCCTTCTGGCTCCAACCCTAGAATTTAGTCCTGAATCACCTGCAGGGGGCTTCTGAGGGGAGCATGTCAGCAGTCAAGCCGGAGTGAGATAGAACATTGGGGGGGTGAGGGGACAAGTGTCGGGGTGGATTCCAGGGAGGCATCCAGGGGCGGAGCCCCGCTCCACACACAGGGCCTCAGGTTCAACCCCCGGGGCGCCCCAACCAGCCCCAGGGAACTTTGTGGCCCTGACATCAGTGTGTGCAGAAAGCCATCCCCTGAGCCCTGAGGATCACGTTCCTGGGCACCATCGGGGGTGGGTAAGGACTGAACCAGGGGACAGCCCTGCTGCTCCCAGTGGGTGTCCTCTTGATGATCCCTCCCTCTCCCGGTCTGGATGCCACCCTACTTGCCTGTTTGATTTCCCATTCTCGCCCTCTTTTAGTCTTTGTTTTGCCCTTTAGAAGTGATCCTTTGCTATAGAAGGCCTGTGACGGAAAATGCAGTGGTCTTTTCCAAACACCAAAGAAGTAGTCACCAAGTCACTCGAAAGAGGCAAATGTGTGATTGGAGAGCACAGGGCTTTACGGGGAGAAAACCCACGATAACTAGGCCAGAGCAGCTGGAGTCCTTGAGCAAAAAGACGAATGCCTTGATATATAAATTGAATTAACCAAATGAAAATGAATTTAAAACATACGCACGCACACATATATAATTAAGCTATTACTAAGTATACAAAAATATCCATACTTAATACATATGAGCGAGATAAGAAAGTCTAATCTTGGAACACTGAAAAAAAATAAAATTAAATTAAAAAAATAAAAAAATAAATTTCCCAATAAACTGACTTGATGCACAAAAAAAAAAAAAAATAAGTAACCAAAATATTAACAGTACTTACTATACCTGAAATAGCAAAAAAAAAAAAAAAAAAATCAATCATGCAATTAATATCCATTTAGCAATGACAGTACCCTGGGCAGAGCTGGGGGCTTCCTTATGGGAGGCCTGGAAGAGGTGTGCTTAAGTGTGTTTTGCAGGAATCTGCATGCTTTGCCGGCCCTTTTCAGCTCTCTACCCTCTGGTAAGGTTGCACTCCTAACTTCTGTAGTGCGGCCCCGTCACTGGCCTGGGTCAAGGTCATGTGAGCAGAGGTGATTGTGCTTCTGCACCAGGGAGCCAGAGGCTCACATGACCTTGACCCAGGCCAGTGTTTCCTTCCCACTGCCGATCAGTGGCCACGAGGGACAGGGCTGTGCCCCGTGCTGGCGCCAGTGTGAAGACAGTGTGGAGCAGAAGCCCAAGCTCCTCCCAAGGGGCGTCCTGCATAAGAGAGAAGCAAAACTTGGGAGTTTTGAACTACCAAGACTGCCCATTATTACACAACCCCATCTTATCTATTCTGACTTATACACAGACACCAGTCTTCTTTTCTGTGGGTCTGACCCTTGACCACATCTTTATTGAACTTGATGTTGTCTCGCTCCGCCCCTCCCTCCCTGGGAGCAATCCCAGCTCATGGCCTTAAGGCGCCTTC
Source organism: Procyon lotor (assembly GCA_028646535.1). Lineage (NCBI taxonomy): Eukaryota > Metazoa > Chordata > Mammalia > Carnivora > Procyonidae > Procyon > Procyon lotor. The sequence goes on along the minus strand of CM053606.1, from coordinate 157,215,620 downwards.
TGCACATGCTCCTCCTGTCCCCATCCTGGAAGCCGAGGGGATGCAGACCCAAAGCATCTGTGTGTTTTGTGTCGCTTCCTCGCCAAGGTCATTGCAAATATCTCTACTCTAATCCTGCCCTCCCAGTTCTCAATCTCTCCATTGTTATTGTCGTCCATTCTATAGCATTGTAAGCATATTCTTCTCCATACCCTTGACCTCCAGCATTGTTGAAAACAGAAAAGTAACGACGCGCATATTATAATTGCCCAGATGGGAGGTGGAGTTTATAAAGGATTTCTGTGGTTTCTTAACTTCTCAGAGACCTGAATTTTCTAGGGACGCGTTGTGTTTCCATAGTCAAGGGTATCAGTGCATCTTTTTCACTGTCAAGGTTGCTCTACTTGAGTCCGGGATGCAGGGAGTTAGCACCAGCCGCTCAGGAAGGATTGGGCCAAGTGGGGTCCCCAACTGGGGACCGTTAATGTGAAGGTCCCATTGGTTACAGAGATCGTGTCCTGGTTAGGATACCCCCAAAGCAGAAGGAGCTGGGACAAGGACTTATATTTGTATGGTTTATTTGGAAGATGATCCCAAGGAGCACTCAAGGAGTGACGACCCAGGAAGAGGGAGACAGGTCAGAAGGAAAAGCCGCCCTGAGAGGTGTCAAGAGGTTGCTGCTGTGGGCAAAGGGGGCTCCGTACCTCCCGGACCTTTGCAGAAGCATGCAGGCTGCTGCTCTGAACCGCCAGCAGGGAGGGTAGGAGGCTCTGGGCTCCCACGGCTCTGCTCCCCTTCCTTGAAGGTTCCCCTCAGGGTTACTCACAAGTCCTGCCAGGGGAGTGTCCCTGTAGGACCAGTGCACCTACAAACTGGGGGCTCACTATGTAGTTCAAGGCCAGATTCTGCCACACGAGTGAACTCTAGGTGAGGCCGAGATCGAGAGTCAAGGTGACGGCCGCCTCTGCTGCAAGCTGCCCCAATTTGCCACGAAAACATATGTGCCCAGGGGCCCCTCGGTGGCTCCAGAGGTTAAACATTGGCCTTCAGCTCAGATCAGGATCCCAGGGTCCTGGGATCGAGTCCCACATCAGGCTCCCTGCTCAGTGTTCTCACTAGCTCTGTTCTTTTTTTTTCCCCCTTCAAATAAAGAAATAATCTTAAAAAAAAATAAAACACATCTGCCCAGTATTTTTAAACAGCACCATCTCCCTCGAAAGGCCGTCTGGCTGCCAGCCCGTCACTGATGTGGCTGAGTGTGGGTGAAGCCCGGGTAGTGCGATTTCTCTAGAAGGTGGTACCTCACCAGAGGTGGGCTGTTCTCCACTCCCTACCTCCCCCCGGGGGGCTGGGAGGGACCCGGCAAACAGGCCACATGGCAGACTTCTCTGCACTGTTTTCTGGGTATTTCTCTACCTCTTCCCTGCAGCCCCATAAGACCAACGCCAGCTTCTGGTTTCACCTGGGCCCGGATCCCCTTGCTCCCACTAGACCCCCCGCAGACCGCGTCCTTGCTTGTGAGATGCAGAGAGATGGTCTGCCCCGAGGGTGGGGGGCTTCCTCTCTGGTGCCAAGGTCACCGGGCACCCGGAAATGTGCGCGTCTTCCCACGGCTGCGCTGGAACCGCATGGAGACAGAGGCCACTGCGTGCTCTCCGTTCTTCCTGCAATCTGCCATCTGTAGGAGAGAAATGGATTTTTAAAATAAACAGGCTTTGTGTAAAATGTATACATATGTATGGTGCCACTATTAGGCTTTGCAAATGACTTTTTCCCCCAGAAGAGCTGTCAGAGCTCCTCGGCTGCTCAGATGCTGAGGCTCATGTTCAGGGTTCCCCCAGCCATATGCGGGGGGCCTGCCAAGCCCCTCCCAAACTTTCTGAGCTCCTCTGCCTTGGGGAGGTCACTGCTCTGGGCGACCATCCTCCTTGAGAAGCACTGAATGGGGCTTTTCCGGGCAGGAGGAGCTCTGTGGGTGCTTTTCTGCCCTTGGACAGGGGCAGAGATAACATCCGGCGTGCACTTGGAAGTGTGCGCTTGTGATACAAAGGGCGACAGTGCCTTGACCCCCTGGGGCCTTGGTTGATCACAGCTGCAATGTGCTCTTCAGCGTGATCTCACTGCTCACAAAAGTGGACTAGACGGAATTCTAAGTTAACCCATGGGATTTAGTTTTATGTGTCCACTCCCCGAAGCCATAGGACCCTGTTATGTAATTGCACCCAATCTAGGTATTGCTGTCAAGGTATTTTGCAGGTGACATTAACATCTCCAATCGGCTGACTTTAAGTAAAATTTGTTACTCTTAATAACATGGGTGGGCCTCATCCAATCAGTCGATGGCTTGAAGAGCAAATACAGGTTTCCCAAGAAAAAAACTGCCTCAAGACTGCAGGTAACTCACCCCTTGTCTGAGTTTCCAGCCTGTTGGCCTGTCCTACAAATGTCAGACTTGCCAGCCTCTGCAGCAGTGAGCCATTTCCTATATAAAATTGTAATATCTCTATATGTATATACATATATGTATATGTCTACTTATATTTTAATCTTTCTAAGATATTTGTATCATCTACTGCTTCTCTTTTTCCAGAGAACTTTAACTGATACAACCCCAATAATCCTCACGCTTATGTATTCTCCTCCCTTGAATTTGGGTGGTGCCTGTGTCGTGATGATACGTCTTTCCTAGGATTACGGCTCAGGGCTTTTGCCGACATAATTAGGGTTCAAGATTAGTTGAGTTTACAGAGATTACTGGGTGGGCCTGACTTAATCCCACAAGCTCTTTAGATCTTGGTTTGAAGGTCAGACACAGGAAGTCCAAGATTTGAGAAGGACTTGATATACCATCATGGGCTTGAGGAAGGAAGGGGGTCCCATAGGGGAAGGTGGGTGGCCTCTTGGAGTTGCAAATGACCTTTGGCTGACAGCTGGCAAGAGAGCGGGTCTTTAGTCCTTAACTGTGAGGTACTGGGTTCTGCCTTCACAATGGAATTTAGAAGAAGCTTTTTCCCCAGAGCCCCTAGATAAGCATTCAGTCTGACTGACACTTTCATCTTAGCCTTGGGATGCCCTGAGCAGAGAACCCAGACACACTGTGTCCAACTTGTGACCTACAGAACTACGGGCTCATAGGTGGGTGTTGATCTAAGCACTGAGGTTGTGGTTCTGTGTCGCTAAGCTGATACCAAAGTGGACACCATCTTGGGTTGTTCCAAGAGAAGCGAGATCCTGACCAAGAGTGATGAGAGCCACCTGGACACTTGGTTTCAGCTCTGGGGGCCACGTTTTTGGAGGGTCATAGCCAGATTAGAGAGTGAAGGGGAAGGACGTGGTTGGAAAGCATGTTCTAGGAGGGATGGCTGGGACACAGTGACCAGTGGTTGAGCAGTATGAGGGGTACTCGGGCACCCTCACTCACTCGCAATATCTACAGAATGATTGTGTGCAGAACCCCCTCCAGCTTGTGTGCCTGGATGAGCAGCAGCCAGAAGGAAGGTATTCATGCCTGATTATGCAAGACCGCAGCCCTTACAAAGTGGCCCCACATTCTTCTGGAAGCTTCTTGGAATCTCACAGACCATTCTGTTGCCTATGTGTTGCCATTGTTTAGGAATCTCTAGACAAATGTCCTCTGGCCCTGGAAACTATGCCCAGCAGTCACTGCTACCTCCTGCCTTTTTTGAGGTCCTGGCATCCCCACTGTGCTGGAGTGGACCGAGGGATGGGAACGTCTTCGTGCCCCCTTCCTCTCTGAATCTCCCCTCTCCTCCCATCCTTCCCTCTCTCCCTCTCCTTTTTTACAGGTAGGCAGCCCTGAAGTATGTTATCCCCTGACCGTACAGCCTTTTACAATTTCCGTCTGCCTTAAGCAGTTTAACTCAAATCAATCTGCTCAGCGAGCCCCCGGCCGCCATTGTTGAGCCTCACACGTGTCAGGCACGTGTGAAGCAGGTGACACACATTGTCTGAGCAAATTCACCGTGCTCCTTTGAGGTGGGTATTATCATTTACAGAAGAGCAAATGAGTCATGTGCGATTCAGTATGTGCAAGGCACAGTGGAGAACGAGAAGAAAAGATTTCATGCATGGTTGATTGCTCTCAAAGACACATAACCCAATGAGAGTTTAAAAAAAATCCCAAAGTGGTAAGGCAGACTTTAAGGACGGGGACAGACATGCCTTAAGCACATCTCCTGTTGTTCCCTCTGCATCCTACCTCCTCTCTCGTTTCTCCTTACGGACATCACGGGTCTTGCAACTTTGACCGCCAGCCTTCCAGGAAACTTCCAGCACCTACCCTGCACAAAACACTTTGGGGAACACAGTTGGGTTTCTATCCAGTTTTATTTAGTCCCTGTAAGTCTTTTGGATAGCATGGGTATGCTGAAATTACTAAGCGATTAAAACAATCATCCTGGCATCCAGTGGTCAAGCGGGACACCCAACCCATAAGAGGTATTCTAGTGGAGTGGGAGAGGCTGGGCTGGAGGACAGAAGTCTGTGCCTGTCACTTCTCAAGATGGGAGCTTGACAGGTCATTTCATGTTTATAAAAGAGACCTGGTACTGTTTTCCGTGCAGGCCGGCCAGAGGATTAGAGACACAGTATTGGTAAGTGGTTAGTTTTCAGTGAACATTAGTGCCCCTGTAACGATCATTTCATTACCTGTATTCATTGAGTCTTGCTCCTCTGGAAAATCTCAATGCACCGAAGATCAAGGGTAAGTTAAGGAAATCATGGCTGTATGGTAACATTTCCCCCCTTTCCAGCAAACACTCTATTGAGAGTGAACTGACTCTGGGCGGTGCAGAAGGAAAAAACAGCCTCCATCCCTGTCTGGTGGGTTTCTTTTCCACATCATACAGACAGACTAAATTAGCAATTAGCATCGGACACCTCCGCGCTGCTGAGGACGGCTTTCAATTAGCAGGCAGCTGCTACACTCCCATTAGTTAATGTCACCGTTGCTGCATTTCTTCTGAATGATAATTGCAGTATGTACCAATGCATATTTTTAACTGTTCCCTTTTAAAAAAAATGGAAAGAATGTCATTCTCTTTCTATAAAAACTCAGCTGCAGTATTGTTGCCCCTATAACAAAAAAAAAAAAAAAAGGAAAAGAAAAGGAAAAAAAAAGAAAGAAAGAAAGAAAGAAAAGGAAAGGAAAAAACCAATCTGGGACAATTCTACCCTAGCAAGTGGCTGCAGGAAACCCCAGGCTCTCAGTCTGACAAGAGAATGTTGTGTGCGTTTGGAACTCGTTTTAGCAGCGTGCAGTGTGTGTGTGTGTGTGTGTGTGTGTGTGTGTGTGTGTGTGTGTGTAAGGGATGGTGTGTAAGGGATGGTGTTTATGAGGGCACAAACATTCCAGGAATACCATCTGTAAATTGTTTACAGTGAAGTGTTCTCCAAATATTCTTCTGTACTCCTCTTCTTGTGGGGATCATAAGTTATAAGGGAATGTCCACGAAATAGGGACCGTGGGCCTAGGAAACCTATTTATTGTTGTTTTTATTTTACATGCAACTGAAGGAGATAAACTGTAGTGTAATTACCAGATCCAAGAAATTGATACTGATGCCGTGCTCTTAACTAACAGATGTCATTTGGGTAAGATCAAGGGTAAGTTAAGGAAATCATGGCTGTATGGTAACATTTCCCCCCAAGGGCATCATTTGGATGTCACCCGTTTTTCCACTTATGTCCTTTTTCTGCTCTGCGATGCAATGCAGAAGTCTGCACTGTGTTTAGTTGTCTTGGTTCTTTAGGCTCTTCTGATCTGAAATGGGTTCCTAAGCTTTTTCTTTCATGCCCTGAACGATTTTGAAGAATACCAGGCAGGTGTTTTGTAGAATGTCCCTTCATTTAATTTCATCTGATTAGATTAAGGTTGTAGATTGTTGAGAAGCCATCACAGAGGTTAAATGTCCTTCAGGCCGCGTGGTATCAGGAGAATGTGACATCAGTGTAAGTTAGCATCGACAATGGGAACTTGGGTCAGAATGGCGCCTGGCCAGCCTTCTCCAACACAAAGATATATCACTGCCTTCCCCCATCGTACTCTTTGGAAACAAATCACTAAATAAAGCTCTAAATCAAGAGAAGAGGAATCTAGTCTCACCTCCGGGCAGGGGATGTGATCTATCATTTGGAATTCTTCTGGAACAAAGATTTGGGGAGTGTGGCTTTAAGGGCAGATCTGTCTCTGTGTGATTTTGGTCCCTAACTCAAGCCTTCATGGCCTCAGGTTTTCCTTCCATGAAATGAGATGCTGTGCGAGACCCATTAAGGGGTTAGGTGAGCTCCAGCTCCACCACTGGCTACCACTATGGCCTTCCAGAACTTTCTTCAACTCTGTCACCTTCAGTTGGCTGGTCTATAAATTGGAGTGTTTGGGATGTTGAGAGAGCAGCCAGGAGGCGTTTAGCACAGATCGTGTGTGTGAGGACACGCAATAAGTTTCAGCCATCATTTTGAGCAAATGGCGGCTCGATAATAGGGTAGTCAAATTTGTTCAATAATGGTATCAAGGGGTTCATAGAATTATTTCCCCGCCACGTGCTTGAAAAACTGTTTCCTGTCCTTTCAAGCTTTGCTAAACATGAGACCTGTGATAAAAGCATGAGTATGTTGCCCATATCCAGCCTTACCACTCAGTTGGGCATGGTCGCAGTTCTGGTGAAGAAAATAGAGCCCATGTGAATGTCAGGGGGAAAGCAGCTCTGGATTGGCTCTCCCACTAAATAGTGAACCCTCTGCCTGTCTGTGCCTCAGTTTTCCTATCTGTTAAAATAAGCCTGACCATTGCAACCCCTAGCACAGCAATCACTATCCAGCCAGCATTCGGCTCTTGAGTGATTTGGCTACATAGGCAGGCTTCCCCATCATAAATCGCTTGTTGCAAAAGAAGAGGTGGGAATCCAGTCCTTAATCTGAAGGGCCATAAAGTACCGTGACATCCAAAGTGGTTAGCAGAGATCATAGAGGTGGTTCGGTTTCAGGTAATAGAGTTGGTGTCCATACTAACTGACAGGGAAGGTTTTACAGGGGGATTAATATTTCCCCGTGAAAATTAAATAAATATACAAATAGAAGACTGAAGGAAAAGCTCATTAGGTAGGCATGTATCTATCATTTGGTATTGCTGAAGTGGCGCTAAAACTGGTATACTCTTTTTTAAAAATTTTAATTCCAGTGGAGTTAACATACAGCGTTATATCAGTTTCAGGTGCACAATATAATGATTCAACATCCAGAGAGAAAAAGACAGAATCTAACGGGAATGGGTAAGAACCACCATTCCATAAATCACTCAGTAACAAGATGCTAATTACAAGCGAAGCAATATCCGAAGTGCTCCTGCTAGGTTGTTTAGTGAGAACAACAGTAAGAATGCGACATGCACACCATGTTGGAACTATGGAAATACATGAGCATGTGGACGGCTTCTAGAAGGAAAGGTGCCAAAGTAAACACGTGCTCCTGTCATAAGAAAAAAGTAATTAGGTAAGAGTTAAACATGACTCTTTGATTTTAAGAGTTCGAGCAAATCTTGAGGTCAAGCAAATCAAAGAAATAGACACAAATATAAAATTCTCTCTATAAAATAGACAGAAATAGACACAAATTTTTCGGTGCTTTGGAATACATATCCAAGGGCTCCCATGAACACTTTTTGCTGTGTATAAATATTTTCCCAGCTTTCCTTTTCCCTTACGTGCTCCTTGGAGCTCCTAAATAAAACTAATATAGCCAACAGAACCATTTTTAAAGGATGAAGGGAAACAATTTCGGGACTCTCTAGAAGGAGGGAAAGAAAGAGCTTTTTTCTCTTCATTCTTCAGTGGCTTGTTAGAGTCTCTCTGAGCTTGTATTATTGAAACCCGAGGGTGACAGGCATTAAGGCGAATCTATTGCTGAGCCTCAATCTTTAATGAGTGCATTGATCAGAGAAGAGACGCAAGAAAGCACAGTCCGGTGACACCTGAATGAATATAAATTTAGCCCCGACTGAAGATCTTCCACAGTCGGCCTTGTCCCTGCTGACAGTGTGAGCAGGAGGAGAGAAAAGCAATTTCGGTCTTCAGTCTTGATTCTCTTCATGCTGTTGGCAGTTTTTAAGAAGAATAAGTTATGACTATTTTACCTCTAAAAGCAACGGGAACTTGTCAAAGATTCCCTCCCTGGAAGTGACCATGGAGAATGACTCGACTCCGTCTTGATTTGGATTCTGAAATCAATCCCTTTACCTGGATGAGGAAGAACTTTTAAACCATGAGATTTGTCCAGAAATTGGACCAGTTGCCCGAGCAGAGAATGAGTTCCCCATCACTGGAAGCCAAAGAGGGGCAATTTGGGTGGATGGCAAGATTTTCAGAGGGGCTCGGGCATGGTAGAGAAACGTAGGGAGAGGTGGAGGTCTTGACATTGGTTCGCCTTTCAGATCAATCCGACGTCAACTTTCTATCTTTCTAGAAAACCAGCCAGGGAAATGGTAAGGATCACAGGGTTTGGGAACCCCGACAAATGGAGTTTTGGATTCTAGTTCCGCTATTTATTGTACAACATTAGGCAGTCCCCTGTCCTAGTGTGTATATTCCTCAATCTCTGTGTTAATCAGGTGGGAATTCGAATGTGACCTAACTCCCGGGCTCGCCATGAGTTTGCGTTAGATAATGCACGAATGTAATGTGTTCACTACAGTGGTCAGAATGTGACATGTTCTCAATAAACGTTATCAGGATTATGATAATTGAATGATTTTGCATTACATTCAGTGGTTACACATCAAATCCTTCTTAGGAGCTTGGTCTTTTTACCCATGTTATCTCACCTAAACTTCTGATATGGGGTGACTTGTGTCCCCCAGATTGATGAGCTGAAGTGCTGACCTCCATCCAGGACCTCAGACCGACTGTGTCTGGAGACAGCCTTTCGACAGAGAATTAAGGTATAATGAGGTCATACGGGTGAGACCTAATCCAAGGTGAAGGTGTCCTCATAAGAAGAGATTAGGACACAGACACACATGGAGGGAAGGTCATGCAAAGATGCAGGGGAAGACGGCCATCTACACAGCAAGGAGAGAGACCCCAGGAGAAACCAATGCAGGCGGCACCTTGCTCTCAGACCTCTAACCTCTAGAATCCTGAGAAAATGAATGTCTGCTGTTTAAGCCACTCCCCCCGCCGAGGCACTCTGTTATGGCACACCTGGCAAATATAATAATAACATAGTCTTCCGCCATCCTGGAAAGTATGGATGACTACCTTCATTTTCCAGAAGAAGACACTGAGGTTCCAAGAGGGACAGTGATATCCGCAAGGTTACACAGCTCCCTTAAGCAGCTGTTGCTTTTCGAGTTGTTACGCTTTTCACACGTAAGGTGAAGATTTCGGTATGTGGCACATAGTAGAAGCTCAATGAAAGCGAGGGCCTCCCTTGTGACCGAGCTGGGACTCTCATGCTGCCTTCATGACTCTCTCCTGCCATCAGCTGCTCTTCCATCTTGCTCAGAAGTGCTGTCTTGCTTACCCACTGCCCCTCTTGTATTAAGACTACCGACTCCGCTCTCTCCCCTTTCTCTCCCTCTAGACTTTGGCACATCAGCACCTTTTTGATTTCTGCAGCCTTTTCAGAAGTATTTTTGACACAAACAATGGTCCCAGTTTTGCCTTTTCAAGAGTCATCAGCACAATCGAAGCAGACACTGGTGACTCATTTTGATCACTGCCTTAAAGCTATTCCCTCTGTGAGCCCGGACCTGACAGGCCTCACTGTGCTGTGAAATCTTCTACTATTTTTATGCCTTTTAATCTATCTTTTAACAGCCTCCTTGTTTAGAACTCCAGGCCCTGGATTCACAGAAAGCACGTTTTCCAGAGCAGAGAGAACAAACTTGGCCTGTCTTTATCAAAGGCTCAGGGAGCCCCAGTCTGAGGTCCTTATCCAATCCTCAGCTTTTCTAGTACGTTCCCCCATAGCTTCCTTTTATAATGGCCTCAGCAGGGACTCCCTGCCCACTTGGCAGGGCTGCTGGCTGCCTTGTCCTGTCTTAATAACTGCTGAGCATCTCTCCAAGGCAGGAGGTTGTCAAAATGTTTCTAAAGGGCCTGAGATCCTCAACTGAGTCACTGTTATTGGAGGGTCATTTTGAAAGTGACAAGTCAGGGCAAATGCCAGGGATGGGGTCAGTCATTCCCTTCAAAAGTCTTCCCAGGTACCTTTGGGCCAGGCAGAACTATGGGATTCTCCTTGGATTTCTTACAAACTTGGTACATCTCTTTGTTTTATGTTCCATTTAATGGAACAACACTCATGGAGGACTGATGGATGCATGCCACTGTGTTCACATCAATGTCTTTCTACTGGACCATACAGTGAGTCCCTGTGCCTTATGAGGAGTTTAAGGTGGGAGACACAGTACTCTGACCTTATGTCTCACTTCTCCTGCCTTCTGAAGATCCAGACCAAGAGAATTACATATGGAAGAATAATAGCCTAATGGGTGACAAATCAGTATTATTCATACAATAGGTGGACAAGCAACTTGTATCCTTTACTGCTGGGATAGGGTTTGGATCTCCTGTGGACCCCTCAGTACTCTACTCTGGAAACCAAATGCTTTATCCATGCTCCAAGATGGGCCCTGAGACCTTAACATCTCCAGCAGTGTGGATGAAATTTCAATAAGACCCCACAGGACAATCCTATCCAAAATGGCTCTTGCATAAAAGAGAATATGAAAGGGACAAATCTTGGATCTGGAGCTTGATGGACTTGAGTTTGTGGCCAATCAGCAGAGCATGAACTTCTCCCAGTGTTTTGGGAGGTTGTCAGGAAAATCTCCTTTTCCCTATGGGAAAAATGGGAAGATAGCTCCTCTACCCAAATATAGAAGTAGGAGGGGGAAATTTAGGCAGATACTATACGAGGGCTCAAAACCCATCACAGACACCACAGCTGGATGGAGCCTCCAAGGGCATCATGTCCCTTAATAAGATTTACCCACAATTTTTGGTTAAACAATAAATTATGTTTATAGAATTACAACTCTGTAAATATCAGTCCTCGCTAGGCAAAGTAGTATGCAGTTAGGTAGACTATGACTTTTTTTTTTTTAAACCTGGAGTTAATAATTCCCTTGATTTTCTATTGTTTATTTTCTGTGTACGTATTGCTTTCATTTTCAGTGTTCTCATCTTTTGCCATATGCCCATCTGTAGTTCTCCAAAAATTTAAACATAGTTATACACGCTCAGTTTTATTTTTATGTTTACTGGAAACCTGCCTCCTGCATCACTATAGCTTTCTCCTTCAATCTGAATAGATCCCTTTCTCAGACTGGCACACAATGGCCATCCTGGGACTACCCTTTGGTCATTTTACTCTCCGGAGTTCAATTCTCTGTCCCTTGGATTCCAGGTCTTCCCTTCCTTCCTTCCTTCCTTCCTTCCTTCCTTCCTTCCTCCCTCTCTTCCTCCCTCCCTCCCTTCCTCCCTTCCTTCCTTCCTTCCTTCCTTCCTTCCTTCCTTCCTTCCTTCCTTCCTTCCTTCCTTCCTTCCTTTTTCTTTTCACTTTACTAAGTGCCTCTTCCAGTATTTTTCTAGGAAAGAACACGTAGGACATTTTAATTTATTATTATTATTATTATTAAATTTTTAGTCTTGGGAAGTCTGAGACTCTTTCATTTTATTTCACAGTTGATTGATAATATATTTCTAGGTTGGGAAACATACTGTGGGTTGTCTCAACCAAAAGCCATTTCATCCCGCTCTGGCTATGCTTTCCTATAAATCAGTAGGTGGAAAATTAAAAATGCATTGCACAAACTTCCAGCCATGATGCAATAACTGGTATTGGATTATCCCTCCTGCTGTAAACAAACATAAAGCTGGGAAAAAAGTATATAAAATAACTGCTCTCAGACAGTGGGCAATCAGCAATGCAATCCCTGGGAGAACAGAAATTCATGGGGTGCAGCCCATGATCCTCCAGCTTTATGCCTGGGACATTCTCTTGACTATGGCACAATGAGATGGAATCTAAACAGAGTATGTGGTCCTACTGAGCTACAGAAACAGATCAAAGTTCAGGGCTTGAGGCAGACGGAGTCCCTAAGGTGGGACTTTGGAGAGGAGAAGCCTAGGTAGGAAATTGATGTTGGAGCCCCTGAGAGCCTGTGGCTGAGTTTTGGCTGTATGTACACAGGGCAAACTACCCAAACCTTATCACAGAGTGGCTGTTATAGCACTGAGAACAGAACAGAGTTAATTGAGGTCAAGCAGTGCCAGAGAAATTGGAGTTCTTGCCCTGTTGATTAGAGAAATCCACTTCACACCCTAGCATCCAGCTGAGATGCCAGAGAGACCATGCTTTAAGAGTAAAGACCATGCCATGGGCCTGCCATGTTGGAGTCCCGCCAAGTTAGAGGGGCTTGGAAAAGACCCTTTCCAAGGAAAATAGCTTTGCACAGATCCGAACAAACAAGGTGTGAAACCAACCTTTGCAAGTTCAAGTGATTAACCAGTAATTGTTTATCATTTCAGAGGGTGATAACTGAAGCTAGACTTCCTATAATGTCTTTTTCACAATGCTCAATATTCACTACATCAAAAACTAATGATGTACTATATGTTGGCTGATGGAACATATAGTAAAAAAATGAAGTAAATTTTTAAAAATCTTTAAAAAAACATTCATTGAGGGGCCCCTGGATGGCTCAGTCAGTTAAGCAGCTGTCTTTGGCTCAGGTCATGATCCCAGAGTCCTGGGATCGAGCCCCACATCAGGCTCCCTGCTCAATGGGCAGCCTACTTATCTCTCTCCACTGATTGTGCCCTCTTGTGCTCTTTTTCTCTCTCAAATAAATAAATAAATAAAATCTTTAAAGAAATTCAATGAAGTTTTCACTAGACATACAAAAAAAAAAGGAGGAAAATATAAGTCATTGGGGGAAAAAGTCATGACAGTTAACAGAAACCAAGTCCAAGATAGTGCATACATTACACTTAGCAAAGACTTTAAAATGATCTTGTAAATATGTTTACATAAAGGAAAATTTGATTTTAATGAATGAGCAGACAGAAAGGGTTTTTTAAATTTTTTTAAAAAAGATTTTTTTATTTGAAAGAGAAAGAGCAGGCAAGAGAGAGCACAAGCTGGGGGAGGGACAGATGGAGAGGGAGAGGCAGATTCCCCACCGAGGAGGGAGTCCAATGTGGGGCTCCATCCAAGAACCCTGGGATCATGATCTAAGCCAAAGGCAGATACTTAACCCACTAAACTACCCAGATATCCCCAGGCAGAAAGTTTTAACAGAAAATTGTAAACTATGAAGAATCAAATGGAAATTCTATAATTGGAAAGAATTTATAGAAGCAAAAATTTCACCGGAGGGATTTAAGAGCCGACTGGAGAGAGAAAGAATCAGTGAACTCGAAGATCAACTGCCCAATTGAAGGACACAGAGAAAGAGAGTATGAACCCTTAGGGCTCTTGTCATCTGTGCGTGGGCACGTGGGCGTGCACCTGTGTGGCTGTGCCAGGGCAGACAGGGCACTGGGTGGGGGGCGGGAGCCCATCTCTGTGCACAGACTCCCCACTGATCCCGACCTCCAGCCTTGCACTTCCCTCACGGGTATGCGGTACCCTGTGGGTAGCATCTTTGGATGGTTTTACAGGGTAACTTTACTCATTTCTCCATGTTCGGCTCCGCTGCTAGCATATCTACTTTTCTGCTACTCATCTCACTTTCTCCTTTATGAGCTGAAGTTAGCAAAAACCTTCCTTCGAAGGAATCCTGGACGAATTAAGTGAGGTGGAGCTGGTAAGGGGCCTGGCCCAGTGCTTGGCCCCTAGATCGCTGATGCTAAATGGTGTCTACTTTCATTCTCCCCCACCTTCCGACCCTCTCTTTCTCTTCCTTCCCCCTTCCTCTCCTAAGCATTATGCATTTGTCTATTTCAGCCACCTCAGGCTGCTTTGGGGACAGCGGTTTGTAATTACTGCAGCACGGTGTATAACGTCTATAGCAAATTTATTTCCCCTCCTATTTCTTGTAAGTTGCTGATGCAGAATGAATGCCTCAAATCACTCAGAAGCAGACAGACGAGATAGAAAAGCCGCCGCTAATGAGGCTGAATTGGGAGGCACGTATATATTTTTTTTAAAAACGGTTGTCTTTCTTTGCCTTGAACTGTGTGGCCAATTAGAGTCGTGGGAGATAACTCTGTGACCCTTTCCTGGGGGTGCTTGCTCGCCAACAGGCTTGATCCTGACCTCAGGGGGAAGATGGGGAGTTTGCAGCCTGACCTCAGCCAATGCAACGGCTTTCATGCACAGAGGGAGTCAGAGGCCAAGAAGACGTGGAATGATCTAGTCCAGCCCTTCCGAGGGGAGGGAAGTCGCGATCCAGGCCGCGGCATGCAGCTGACTTCTGGGAGGGCCAAGAGGTCGGTGGCTGGGCCTGGGCTGGAACACAGGCAACACCTGGTCCCGGGTTCCAGCCAGCCCACCAGGTTCAAGAAACCTTCCATTCCTGTTCCTTCCCTTCTTGCCTCAGTCCATGACTGTCCCGAGCTCCCAGCCGGCTGGGGCTGATTCTGTTTTTATTTTTAATTAATTAATGCAGCAAATGTGTGCGGTACACTTCATGGTTCCAGGCATTGGTCCAGGTCCTGGAGACACAGATATTGAAGGCTCTGTCTCTCCCCTCAAGGTGCTCACAGGTAGCCGGGAAGATGGGCACTGAACGGGCTCTCTCAAGTCTGTGTGGCTGGTGGCAGAACGCAGGGCAATTTGGGCACAGCAGAAAAAATGACCCTCAAGCCTCCTTGCAGCGGGGGAAGGGGGGCAGTCTCCGTGAGTTTCTGGGTTCAGGACTACTTGCACTGACTTTTTACAAGAGAAGGAAACTGAGTTCATCAGGGAAGAATCAAAGATAAAGAGGTAGAAGGAAACTCTCCAGGTGGGGAAAGACCCGAGTTGGATGGTGGAACTTGGATTTGAACTCAGATCTGCTTGGGTCCAAATAGTCCAAGTTCAAGTCCCGAGCCCCTTCACCTTGATGAGTTTCCGACACGCAAAACCATGTAGCTAACTCTCTCAATAGCCTCAGGGACTCCGTCAGGGGCAGCTCACACAGCGCCCGGGGCCACGCTTCCTGCCTCCCTCCCACCCAGTGTCCTCAGTGAGACCAGACCAGAGTGGTGACCAGGGCAGTGACATCCACAAGTGCAGGGCCCTGCACAAGTGCAGGAAGTGGCTCACGGGATGATCACAGCCTTTGGTGGGCACTTGCCTGGAGCTAGGCGATGGGGAAAATCCTTTCCAGCTTAAGTTCCATTGACCAGATCCTTAGAGCGTCCTCCAAACAAGTGGATTTTGACCATGTGTTTTTACCCATTTTTAAGTTGAGGACATTGAGGCTCAGGGATTTGAAGAAAACTTCCCGAGGTCACACAGCTGATAAATGGCAGCCAAGGTGGACAGCTAGCTTGGTGTGACTCCAGAATCCTGACTCCCAGCAGCATGAACGCCGCGGGAGCGGGTTGGGCATTCTCTTTAGAAATCCCAAACCACTTCTCCAGCATCGATACACAAGTGCAAAGAAAAAAAAAAACTCTGCGAACAAAAAATGTCCGTGGGATTTCACAGGGATGTGTGTAAAACCCCGCATGCAGACTTAAAAATTGCGTTGACTTTATGATAGATGGGAGAACCCCGGCTTGGAGGCAGATCAGGCCCCCACGGTCTGAGGCTTTTTTGCCATGGATGTTGTGACACAGGCCCTTGCAGCCACACTCGGAGCCATCGGCCAGGGGGTGGCCATCGAGGGAAAGAGAATTATACCGAGCTGGGTTCTGCTCTGACCCACCTGTGGAGATTTCAGCTTTAGAGATCTCTGATGATGGATGACACTGCTTGTGAGCAAGTGAGTCCCCCGTCCCCGGGCATGTGCAAGCATTGGCAAAAGGCACTTGCTAGGGAAACTGTGCAGGAAGTGGCAAGGCAGGAAAAGCAAAGCCCAGGGGGGCAGAAGAGGCTGCCCAGAGGCCTTGCAGTGTTTTGAGGTCAGGATCAGAGTTAGGTGTCTATGCGCAGAGTCGTACCGGCATGAAGAACGTGGAGCGAGTTGGCGTGCAGGATGCTTTGAGTCTGAAGGGCACCAGGTGAGCCAGCACTCAGGCCAATAACTTGCACTGTTGCACCCCGTGAGACCTGGCCCAGGACTTAGGGTGTGTAGGGTTGACATCGCCAAGCAGCAGATGTTGAGATGCCTTCTGCATGCTGGGCTGCAGAAGACTCGAGCATCTGCCTTAAAAACCCTCCAGGGACAGTGAGCTCTGAGCTTAGAAGCAGATGGACGCAAGACCCCCCTCCTCCCTCCGTCCGTGTCTCCCCTGGGATTGCACAAGACTCTGGAATCCACAGCTGGTGTTGGCCTTGACTGATGGACAGGGCAGCGATAAGAGCCATTCCTGGGACCAGGAATGTGCACGGCCCGGCAGGTCGAGGGCGCTGCCAGAAAGGGGACTCGGGTATGAACCAGGTCCCCCGTGCACAGGAAGGCTCAGCAGATAAGTGAATAAAGACAGCTCCGCATTCGCGTTAAGAGGGGGGGCGAACATCAGCTGATCTAGGGAAGGACAGTTTTGTGAAGGGTCAGGAGCTATAACCAGGTTTTTCCATTTTGTTGCAGCGGGTTTTTTGGTTTTATTTTGTTTTTGTTTTAAATGTCACTTCGCTGATGG
>CM053606.1:157179341-157191449 GCA_028646535.1 Procyon lotor | reverse complement strand
GCTTTCCATGGCTGGGACCGCTCCTGGCC
Organism: Procyon lotor; assembly: GCA_028646535.1. Classification (NCBI taxonomy): domain Eukaryota; kingdom Metazoa; phylum Chordata; class Mammalia; order Carnivora; family Procyonidae; genus Procyon; species Procyon lotor. The sequence goes on along the minus strand of CM053606.1, from coordinate 157,191,420 downwards.
AGGACCTGGGCAGGGCTTTGCTGTGCTCCCAGGCTCAGGGTCCTCCCGGTGGATGAGAAGCATGGATCACTCGGAGGATGACCAGCTCCATTATTCCACCAAGGAACAGTTTGCGATGCTCCTCTGTGAGCCATCCAGACATCCCAAAGGAGTTGGAAAGTTCTGAAAGTTATGACTGGAATCTCTTACTGGAGTATAAAGTCATTTCTCTTTCTCTGTGGAAAGAGGTGGGGGATGGAGGAGGGAGAAGGAGAGAGAGAAAGAGAGAGAGAATAAGGAAGAGGAGGAGGAGGAAGAAAAGGAGAAGAAGAGGAAGAAGGAGGAAGAGGAGAATAAGAGAAAGAAGAAGGAGGAGGAGAGGGAAGAGATGGAGAGGAGAAGGAGGGGATGGGGAGTGGAGGGAGAGGAAGAATAAACACAGGAGGAAAAAAGGGGGAGGAAAGAAGAAAGGCAGATGAGGCAATGTTAAAACTACCAATACATAACATTTTTCTTCTAAATTCTTTCCAACTAATACTAATGAAAGGAATTATTTCCAAATCATCTACCTGCTAATTTCCACAATATATAAAGACCTCCTACCATTCAACAACAAAAAGGTAAACAACCCAATTATCCATTTGAAAATGGTCAAAGGATTTGAACAGATATTTCTCCAAAGAAGTTACACAAACAGACAATGCACTCATGAAAAGTTGTTCAATATCTTTCGTCTTGATTTGGATGAGATTAGACTTGACGTCCACTTGGATAGTTGTAATCGAAAAGACAGGAAATGACAAATGTGCACAAAGAGGTGGAGGAACCAGAATGCTTGTCCCCTTGCCGTTGGAAACAGAACTGCCGTGTAGTAAGGCTTGGTGGTTCCTCAGAAAGTTCCACGGAATTACCATACGGCCCAGGAATCCCACTCGTCGGTATATCCCCAAAATAATTGAAAGCAGGTAGTCAGACCCACGGACATGAATGTTCTTAGCCACCCTATTCACAAGGACTGAAAGGTCCAGGCCACCCAGATGTCCTCCTGTCCCGGGAAGAGTAGACAGACTGCGGTACGTCCATACAATGGAATATTCTTCAGCCGTTAGAAGGAATGACATACTGATGAACGTGCCCATACAGATACACCCTCGTAGTTAGACATCATGCGAAGTGAACAAAGCCAGACACCAAGGGCCACATCCTATAGGATTCTATTTGTGTGAAATAGCCAGAATTAGTGAACCCACGGAAAGCTGAGCAGCAGCGGCCAGGGCTGGTGGGCGCCGTGGGGGCCACGGGTGGGGCACCAGAATGACGGCTTCGTGGGCCCAGGGTTAGATTCTGGGCTGAGGCAAAGGTTCTGGAACCATATAGAAGTGGTGGTTGCAGAGCAATAAAAATACTAAAGGCCACTGGGCAGAACCTCTTAAAATACTGATTATTTGTTACATGGATTTCATATAAATTAAAAAAAAAGCTGAAAAAATTAAAATACTAATATATAAATTTTTCCCCTGTATCTTCTCATTTGATCAGAGGAGCCCTTTGAGGCGGCAGAATATGTATTAATGATAATCCCTTTTCATGGATGGAAACCAGGGCTCAGGGTGAATAGAGGACTTGCTCTAAGTCTCTGGGGTCTTAGCAGCAGAGGAAAGAGCAGACTGTCCCGCTTTGGTGGGAATCTAGGGGCCAGTGTCAGTATCTCTTAGGCCCATTATCAGAGGTCAGGGAGGCACAAGCCCCCTCTGGGGCCAGTCTCGGGGCAGTGGTCCAGCCCCCTGTCTGATGGATGGGGATTCTTCTGGAAACCCAGACTCAGGGGTGCGGGTTACACATTCCCCACAGCCCAGCCTTTGGGATAGAAGGACCAAGAACAACGAGAGAGAAAAGCCGAACCCTTCCATTGTCTTTTGGCCTGTGGGGTTTCACTGGAGTTTTCTAAAGAAATTGGAACCCGTGGAATTGTTCCAGAAATAGGGCTATGATTGCATTGCACATCCTGGAAATCAGCCTTCCTGTTACATAAACGTGGCTTCCTTTACCAGCTGAACTTTCCTATTGAAGATGACAAATGCGTGCACGGCCTCCCCGGGTCCGTGTTTCGAGGCCGTGGCCGTGTCCTGGTCCGCTGCACGGAGGCCCCACCGAGTGGGTCTGTCAGGAGCAGCAGGGCTGTGTAGGTGATACCTCTGGTCACACTCTTCCCTGAGCCCGGCTCCCTGGAGAACCAAGTCCCAGCTCCTGCCCCTACCTCCAAAATCCTGCTCAGGCCACACGTGACTTGCCTCCTTGCCGGCTGTTAGGCTCGCCGGCCAGACTGGGACAGAGCAGCCCTCTGGACCACTGGCAAGCTATCTGCTGCCCTCTCAGCCTTGGCTGGAGGCTGGGTCACCCCTTCCCCAACTGGCACCCCTGTTCCGTGGCTCATCAGGCTTCCAGAACCCCCAAGAGCTGGCATGCTTATTCTATCAGAATTATTCCTCTGCCTTGCTGCCTATCTCGTTCCATGGGGAGCCCTTAATCAGACATGGGTGAGTTCTCGTGTTCTCCATGTTCAGCGCGGTGCCGGGCAGCGAGCAGGTGCTCGATCACAGCAGCTGAGTGCAAAACGGCATCGCTTTAAAAAAGTACTTGATGGATGGGCAGCAGGGTGAAGGGAAGTGGTGATGCAGAATGCAAAGGGCAGAGCCCTAGGTCAGGAGACCAGAGAGCCTTCCCTGCATCATTCCCAACCCCCTGAAAAGCACTAGGACCGCCCTGTCCCTTCCCTGACCCCCACTTTCTCATCTATAAAATAAGAAGTCTGGGTGACCTGATCCCCCAAGGCCTTTCCTGGTTCTGATCCTCTAGGAGACCTGGAGCGTGTGACTTCAGGTGAGATGGAGGGGACAGACCCTCCCAAGGCCAGAGACTCAGGTCAGCAGAGGTTTGGACCAGGGCCTCACGTGGAGGGGGCAGGAGGATGAGCCTAGAACAGCGGGCGCTCCGGGCTGGATTCAGACATGCCCAGAAATCGTGAACACCGCTCCCGATCTGCTTTTCCCCTCCTGCATCTGTGCCCACAGTCATATCTGCTGCTTACAGCCCCCGCAGAGGTCTTTGTCCAAATACAAAACTCACCTGGAGCAAGGAGCACCATTTGTGGGGATGCTCGGGAAGCCCTCGTTACCTGGCCTGCCAGCCTGGACCCACCGAAGTGATGGCTGGGTGGCGGTGGTGGTGGAAGAGGGGCGGGGCTGGTGTCCCTGGGCTAAGACAGGCTTCTCCTTTGGGAGGTTGTTTCTCTCCAGCGAGCTCCCGCCCGCCCGCCCGCCCCAGCCCCCGCGAGAGCCTCGCACATCAGCTCTGCACGAACAAGCTCCTGACTTAAAATCTTCCATCCGAACCACGAAAGCCAGAGTTGCTAGTGAGACTCATGGTATTGGCCTCCGGCCAACCTCTTTGGCCTTTTGTGTCTCAAATTACCCCTTCTGCCTTCTTTTCCTCTGCCATATGCCCTCCTGTCCCCCCACATCTCACCGTGGCCCCCACATATGGGTCCGCTCTCCCTCATGCCTTTGTCCTGGCTCGTCCCATCTCTGATGCCCTTCCTGTGTTCTCTACAAGACCGACTCCTCCTAAAATGGTGTGCTCTCCTGTCCCCCTCACCTCCCTATCGCTCGGTACACAGAGACTTTCAACTTTGCTCACTGTCCCGTGCTTAGCTGATTCTGGAATGCATGTAATAACAGCCTGCATATATATACTGGGTGCAGACTGTGGGCCAGGCATTGTACCAGCGCTCCCCATGGATGAATTCGCTGGACCTTCACATCAGTGGGCAGGGCTCCTGCTGGCCCGCTACATGTAGAAGCATCTAGCGCAATGAGCAGTCTGCATGACTGTAGACATCTCCATCACCATCACGGAGATCATCATCTCCGTCATTGCCATCAGCCCCCTTGTAGAGCGGGGGCTGAAGACCACCAGGCACAGAGAGCTTCAGTAACTCGCCCAAAGTTACAGAGCTAGTCAACGCCAGAGCCAGGATTTGAGTGGGCCCCCTGGTTACAGGGCTCAGGCTCTTAACGATTAAATTCTGCTGTTTTCTCCCCTGTCTGGCTGCCAACATGGACGTTTTGGGTGTCGGATGGAAAGAGCAAATAGATTGGATGCCTTTGGAAGAGTGAGAATGAGAAAACATTTCAGGCATTAGCCAAAGCATGTGGACGCAGATCAAGATGGCGCCCCTTCCAGACCCAGAGAAGTCTGAATGAATGGAGGTTGAACCCTGTTCTCTGACCTCCGCCCCTCTTCCCCACCACCCCAGAGAGCTGAAACCCCTCCTGCTGTTGTAGGAAAGACCTGAGCCTGACACATCCTTCCTAGGCGGCTTGTGGGCACATTTCTTAATCTCTCTGAGGGTCCATATCCTCATCAGTAAAATGTAGAAAAGAATCGCGCCTTCCTCATAGTCTGGTTAAGGATCAAACGACAAAATGCCTGTGAATTGCTCAATAGGGTACCACAAACATTGTGAGGGCTCAAAAAATGGTTGAAAAAGTCTGCTGTATTTTTGATAAACATGATGAAATGTATAGTGCAGAAACGGGACGCTGGTCTACTCTGTCCCTGAGGGCTGACCCTTGCAAACTACATTTCCCAGGCTCCCTGGCCCAGGCTTTTGGCTGGGTTTAGCCATGGGAGGTCCTGGAGGGAGAGAGAGAGCAGGAGCAAGGAGGGAGCTTCAGGCAGCATCTCTAGGGTTGCCGCAGCCCCTCCGGGGTCCCAGCCCCAGCCTGGCGGTCCCTGACAGGTTGCCAGCTCCAGGGGGCAGCCTCAGCCCCTGGACCTTGGTATCAGCCCCTCCTCCCTTCCCCTCAACCCCAGGAGGAGATGCCTTCCCTGTTGCTAAACTCCAGGATGCCTCCAAGAACCCCAGGATTAGTCAATAAAAATTCAGGATGTCCAGTTCAATGTTCATTTCAGATAAACGATGTAGCCTTTCTTAAGAATAAGTATTCTCAAATATGCACGGGACATAACTTGCAAGGAAAAAAATCCATTATTTGAAAGGCAAACTTAACTAGCCTTTCCTGTCTTTTATCTGGCAACCATCCTGGGAAGTCTTCTAAACTCTTCAGACGCCATTGTACCTGTTTCTCTGTATTAATTGTCTCTCTTAAACTTCCCGATAAGGGCTCTTTTGTTGCGGGCTCCTGCTACCTACAAATGCTGGGGGGGCCAGTGTGAGCCAAATGCCTATATCTGGAATCCAAAAGTTACTCCCTTACCCCAGCCTTTTATTCACCTTCCAGCTCTCTGGGAGTTTAGAAAAGCATACAGAATTTCAAACTGACATTAATTAAGCATATGTATGTGCCAAGCACTCAGACGCTTGGCAGAGATAAAATGCTTTGCTATCTTAATTGCGGGCATTAGAACACCTCTCAGAGAGATGTTTTGTTTAGAAAAATACCTTAACAAGCCACTTGGGGTGGAATCTGAGACCCTGAGGGCAGAGACAAGCAACAAAAGAAAGGGCTGGCTTGCCAGGCTTAAGAAAAATCAGGGGATCCTTTTTTTTTTTTTTTTCTTTGCCTCTGAGACAGCAGGAAAGAGCCATTCCAGTTTCTACGTTACTGGATGGCAAAGCACCCCCAAACCTGGTGGTGGAAAGCCCAATTTGATTATGCTCAGTAATTCTGTGAGTCAGGAATTGAGGCGGAGCCCAGCAAGGGTGGCTTGGCTCTGATCCACCGTGCTGGGGCCTCAGCCGGGAAGACTCGGTGCAACGTCACCCCATCAGGGAGCTGGAAACATCAAAAGGCGTCTGCACTGGCCAGCTTGGTGGCCGAGGCAGCCTCAGCTGGGGCTGGTGACCAGAGCCTCGGGCATGGCTTCGCTACGGGGTCTAGGCCGCTTCCCGGGATGTTGGCCTCAAGAGAGCCCAGCCTGACTTGTCGCAGGTCAGCCCAGGCTTCCAAGAGCCAAGGGTCCCCACGGGAGAGGCAGAAGCCACCTTGCCTTTGATGCCCCGGGCTCTGAAAAGACTACTACTCCCTCCTCGCTCTCCCTGGGGGATGCAGTCACGGGCCTGCCCAGAGTCAGGGGGCGGGGGACCCCATGCTCCTCTGGACGGGAGGATGGCAAGGTCACAGAGTAGAAGAGTGTGCCCAACGGGAGATATTGTCGCAACCGTGGAAAAAAGGACAGTGTGCCACAGGCAGAGAGAGAGAGAAGAGGAGGAAGAGGAAACAGAAACCAGGAACTCGCAGGCAGTGGGGACATGTGGCTGAAATGGCAGTGGAAACGTCTGGATGGAGATGGGGTGGGGGCAGGGCTAGAAATTGAAACCGGGTTGTTGACTTTCCTTGGGAGCTGTGTGCACGGCTGCGGGGTGAATGCCGACCTCTGCCTTCCGAAGACCCCAGTCAAGGCCTCAGGCTGGCATGTGCGTGCGTGTGTGTGCGTGTGCACGGGCACACGGAGGGGCATGGGGTTCCACGTGCGGCCTGTCCTAATGTGAGTAAGACGGAATGAAGATGCCTAGACATAAGGAAGGCAGCAGAGAGGGGGGCAAAATGCCACAACTTGGAGCCCTGGACCCCAAGGGCCTGGGAATTTGCAAAAACTTTGAGGTGGGCTTTGGATTTTTCTAGAGTGTAGAAGGGGGAGTCAGGCCAATTTTATTTATTCACTCATCTATTCCTTTGTTCGACAGGCTTCGGTCGTCCACCTGCCTTGTGCCAGAGACAGTGCCAGGAGCCGAGGTGTCACCGGGGGCCCAGACAGTCCCCGGGCTCTGCCTCACGGTGGGGGGGGGGGGCATTTTAGCAAGATGGACAGTAAACCAACACACACACACAAATGTCAGCCTTGGCGGACAACTCTGCAATCTCAGCACCTCGCACACTAGAAATGCATTTCTCACTTGCAGAGAAAGCCAGCCTGGGTATTTTTACATCTTCTCGGATTTACGGGCTTGAGCTTACGATCACCTGACGGGCCTCCCCATCAGCTAGGATCTGCCGGCTTCATAGACCCCGATGGGGGCGAGCAGAGAGTGAGAGTCTTCTAAGCCGGCCCCGCAAACAGAGCACACCACCCCTGCCCAGGCTGTTATCAAGGGCACATGGCAACACCCCAGGGCCAGGGAGCGGGGAAGGTGCGGCAGGCTGGGTGCCCAGGAGGAGGAGCATGACAAAGGGGACGAAGGAAAGAAGCAAGGTGTGGTGACGGTGATGGGGAGTAAGTGGGCAGGCGATCACACTGTCTGGGCGGGTCGGGCCTGTCTGAAGAGAAGGGGCCTGAGCTGAGATCTAAAGGGCAAGAGGGTCCACACTGCTGGAGTCACGTGCTCTGCACAGGCAGGAAGGCAAGGACACGTCCCAGAAGGCGGGTCTGGCTGGTGTGTTCAAGGAACTGGAGCAGCCCATGTGGACCAGCTGGGATGAGAGCGGAGATGTGGCCGGGGCCGGACCGTGCCGTGTCTGCGGGCGTCGGGAGGGGGCCGCATCTCTGCGGGCTGCCAAGGCCCCTGGTGGAGATAAGCCGGGGGGAGGGGTGCCACGACTCCGGGCTGCATTCTCCAAGAATCTTATCCTCGGTCCAAAGGGCAAGGAGGCCTCTATGGGTATTTGAGTTATCTGAGTTATAGTTTACCGTTTCAACCCATCCTCACGATCGCTGTGGGGAGGAGATGGCCTTGACCCTTTGTGCAAGGGCAAACAGAAGGTCAAAGGCAGCAGCAGATTTTTCCAAGGTCCCTCGTGACCTTGGCATAACCAAGTCTACTTCCAAACCTGAGAGAGGAGTCATGGTGGACAGTAGAAGCCAAAGCTTAATTAATTAGGATCCAAGGGTGAGGAAGCCCTCCCCCCCACCCCAGGAGACTGACCGGTGCATCTTGTCACCCTCAGGGGCGGCCCTATGGAAGGAAAAGCTCAGAATGCCAGTGCCTGTGAGTCAGTGGGAAGGACGCTTGGTGACCTTCGGACATAGTGTCTGTCAGTGATCATTGCACAGAGCGCCCAAACTCACCAGGCTCTGCGGAAGAATGGCCTCCTCCCCAGAGAGGTCCGTGTCCTAACCCCAGAAACCAGGACTGCGTCACCTTCCGTGGAAAGGGGCTTTTGCAGAAATGATGAAGCTCAGGATCTTGAGATGGGAAGATCATTCTGAGTGACCTGTGTGGGCCCATCGGAGTCACAAGGGCACATATAGGAGGGACGTAGGCGAGGCCAAGTCCCAGACGCAGGTGTGACCCCCACAGTGACGTCACACTGAGCCCTTTGCACGTCACTGGTATCCTTTGGAAGCTGGGGACAGTAGCCAAATGCATTCTCCCCTAGAGCCCCCCCAGAAGGAAGGGCGTCTGCTGCCATCTTGATTTTAGCCCAGAGACCCATTTCAAACTCCTGACCCCCCAACAACAAATTCATTTGCGTGAAGCTCTTAAATGTGGTGCTCAATTAGGGCGGCCGCAGGAAGTGCGTGCACGCATCAGCTAAGACAGAGCTGTGGGGGCTCCGAAAGGTTCTAGAACTGTTCAGTGGTTGTTAAGTGGTTGTTTGCTTCCCCAGTGGTCAGTTTCCTCCCCTTTTCCCTTTTCTCCTCACGCAGGATGAGTGAAAATTTGAAGCCAAGAAGACTTGTGGGCTCATCACGGGCACGCGAGAGGACGTTGGCCGGTGTCCCTGACTCCAATCCAGCTTGAAGGCCGGGGTGGAGGTGGTGGCTGAGGCCCCGGGCGCAGTGGGAAGGGAGACAGCCAAGCCCCCACGTGCTCAGGGAGGAAAGCCAGTCTCCCCACGGGTGCTCTCCTGGGGTCAGCAGGACTCAAGGGATGCCTTCCCTGGAAAGCACCCCAACGGGGACCTTTGGAAGCTCCAGCAATCCAGCACCAAAGTCAAGGGGGCCCTTGGCACTGCCAGCTTTCGAGATTCCTGAGAGCAGGCCCTGAGAACCAGCCCGGCCTTTGGGCCTCGGCCCCCTTGGCCGAGGTGGCAGTTTTGGCCTCTCCCGGGGTGACTGAGCAGCTGGTAGGCCTGGAAAGCTGGGCTGGTTAATCAGTAAAGTTTTTGTTTGTCCTGCCTGGCCTCTTGGTGACTTAGCACTCCTTGGCCTATTTATGAGAGTTCGCGATATCAGCATTTAATAAAAGGTAATGAGTAACCGGGGTCCTGAGGCTTCCACACCTGCCTTTTCCAAACACAGCTGATTGGCCCCAATCTCCCCAGGGACTTCGGGCGGGGGGAGGATTGGACATGGTTGAGAACAGGCGGCCTCCTGTGGAGACAGGCCCGAGCCCTGAGCCGGCCGGCCCTGGGGTCAGAGCCCAGCGCTCCTTACCGGCTGTGGGTCATCCCCGCCTCTCGGAGCCTCCCGGTCTGCATCTGCAAGGGACGTGCCTTCGTCCTTTCAACAAATGTTTCTTAACCATTAACTCTATGGCCGGCGATGAGCGAGGGGTATGTGATACAATGGAAGGGGAGTAGTGGAGAGAATCTGGAGCACCTAAGAAGTACCCAGTAAACAGGAGGTTCCCTTCCCCTTAGTCTCAGGACAACAAAAGCAGCGTGAGTGTGCCCTCCGGGTTCCCTGAGGTCCGGAGCCTCCAAGAGAGGTGTGCAGGGTGGGGGAGGGGGGGCCCATTCAAGTTAGACATGGCCCAGGGAATGTCACCTGGGTGGTAACAGGTGCACCGAGGTAACAGGTGCATCTGTGTGTCCTCAAACATGTGCCTCGGGGTCCCCGAGCATCAGTTTCCTTGTGTCTAAAATGCGAGTAATTATTATTATATGATAATATTATACTAGCCATGCTTCCCCAAGCCAGGAGATGATTTTTCTAGAAAGCCGTGTCTGCGCGGCTGGCACAGAGGAAGTGTTCAGGAACAGGTTGGCTCCCTGCTCTGCCTCCAGCTCCACGGCCTTGCCCCACATGCTCAGAGCTCCCTGACCGTGGAAAGCCTCTCTCTGTAAGGTAGGGAGCTGCCCACAGTGAGGAGTTGTCCAGCAGAGATAGGACTTCTACACACGGGGTAGTAAGAAAAGATCAACGTCGGGGGCCCGTGGGTGGCTCAGGCCCAGTGTCTGACTTCAGCCCAGGCGACGATCTCAGGGTCCTGGGATCGAGTGCTGCCTCGGCTCTGACTCTGCACGGAGTCTGTTTCATATTCTCTCTCCCTCTCCCTCTGACCCTCCCCCTCGGGCACTTTCTCTAAAAAATAAATAAATAAATAAATAAATAAAGATGGCACATATGGGCATGCTTGTTGGCTTGAAATGTGTTGGGAGCCACTTGGAGGGGGCAGGGTGCTCCGGGGATGCTGACCATCGGGCAGATGGGGAGCATCGGGGAGAAAAGTAAGAGATGTGGTCGGCTGGGGAGGACCTCCCTCTTCCTCAAGCCCGTCTTCTACGAGGACAGAGGCGTCTAGACTGTGTGTTCTGGCCTGAGGCTCTCTCTGTGGCCACAAGCAAAGCACAGATTCATCCTGAGATCCAGAGAGTTTGAAGACTTCAAAGACATTTAGGAGAGGGTCTGCTGATATCATCATGACATGTTAGGGCTGGAAGGAGGCACAGACGCTCTTGGATCTAAATCCTCCTTCTACAGATTAGGAAACTGAATCCCAGGGCTGGCGGAGACTTCCCCAAGGTGATTGTCAGGAATGCACCCAGGTCTTCAGAACCGGGGCTGTGCCCACAACAGATCTGTGGCCTCACACCAGCCAATTCTAACCCCTTAACCTTCCACCCCATGTCCGCAGGCTCCCGGGGTCACCTCCAATGGAGGGAAGACCCAAGGCTCCATGCTGGAATATTCCATAGCACAGATGCGGAAATGTGCAGAGGCCTCAACTTGGCCACCAGGGCCGTGGATGAGAGAAAGACCCCTCCAGGAAGCTGCGGCAGGGCCACTGTGGGGGCTCCACAGAGGGCAGAGGTAGAGAGCAGGAAGTCGAGGCAACTGTGACAGGAAGTGGCGCCATTGGAGCTATGGTGTTCATGGTATTTGGTTGCAAAGAACAAAGAATGGGAACATTCGGTACCATGTATGGAGTACTTTCTGTACAGTGGGCACTGTGCTACGTCCTCGAAATACATACATATATTTTTTAATTTATTTATTTGTCAGAGAGAGACAGCGAGAGAGAGAACACAAGCAGGAGGAGTGGGAGAGGGAGAAGCAGGCTCTCCGCCGAGCAGGGAGCCCGATGCGGGGCTCGTTCCCAGGACCCTAGGATCATGACCTGAGCCGAAGGCAGACGCTTAACGACTGAGCCACCCAGGCGCCCCAATATACTGTTTCTTTTAATTTCTAGGTGTCTCCTCCTGAGAGAGGCCGCCTTTGGAAAGACTCGTTCCTATTCCTCTCCATCTCTGCATTTAGCTCACTTTTACACATTTTGTTCTTTATTGAAGACATTTATTCACTCTTCTAACACGTGTTATTAGGTACCTACTAGCTGCCAGGACTGAGGCTAACACAGCGAGGAAAAATTTTCTCCAAAGGAAACAGTTGTTTCCGCCACCACAAAGCCATTGTCTTAAGGTAGGACAGTTAGATATTCACTAATGTTACAAATAGCTCTTGGTTTCTTCCCATGAAAACGTGAGCCCACGAAGGCCGGGACCAAGTTTGTCCTGGGGGACGAATGGTGGGAAGAGGTAAGAAGCCGCTGGTTAAGTATGCATGAGTCTTGCCAACGTGTACGACTGTTTGTGGCTTGAAATTGATGACGGTGGGAGTGTTCACACCACGGAAACCGGCAAGGGACCCAGATTAGGGCTTTTTTATTTTCTTCTTTTGCCAAGTGTCATTGATGGGCACAGTCTCTTCTGTGTCTTGCAGGCCCCATACAGTAAGAAATCAGGAAATACTCAAAGTGGTGAGCACTCCAATTCCTTTCCTTAAAAGAAGCACTAGATTATGCCCATTTTTCAGACAAGGAAACTGAGCTTTAAAGGGGTGAGTAATTTGCTCAAGGGTCATCCAGCTTGCAAGGAGTGAGGCTATATTCAGACTCAGATGTCTGCCTCCTACCCCCTGCTCTCATCCTCCCACGGGCAGGGCCAGGCCTTGCGGGGAGGGGGGGGGGGGGGCG
>CM053606.1:157162821-157179241 GCA_028646535.1 Procyon lotor | reverse complement strand
AAAATAGAAAGGCCCAACCCAGGGCCCTGGAGTCCTTTCCAGGAAGGCATGTTTGAGGCCCATTCCAGAGCTCAGCCAGCGCCCCCGGGGCCAGTTGCTTAATGGGCCACTGCTGGCAGAGCTCATGGGCAGACCTGTTTCTTTTTATCAGAAAAGAGGTTCATTAAAGGTTCCAGGTCGCTAAGCATGCTGCAAGCTGCCGCCTCCTCCAAAAACCTGAGAGCTGCTCCAAGGGGTTCGCACTGTGGCTTCGCCTCTGCCTGGCTCCCAACTTGATCGGTGTTCACCACACCGGAGGCATTTCGTGGCCGTCGTGAATGAATGATACCGTGTTTACTCTGGTTTAAAAGTAAAATTAATACTTTTAACAAATTAATAACTAAATAAATAACCGAATAATTAAATAAATAATAAATTAATAACTACCCAAATAAATTATTTAATAAATAGATGTTATTAATAGATTAATAATTTTATTAATTATTAATGAATTATTAATAATTTATTGATGTTTACTCTGGTTTAAAAGCACAAACTTTGGGGCACCTGGGGGGCTCAGTCAGTCAAGCATCTGACTTTTGGTCTCAGCTCAGGTCTTGATATCAGGGTTGTGAGTTCAAGCCCTGTGTTGTGCTCCACACTACTTCAAAAAAGTCTACTTAAAAAAATAATTAAAAAAAATAAAAATAACATAAATTTGATATAATATTATTTTGGGAAACAGAGACAATTATAAGGAAGAAAATAAAAACCATAACCCAAGCACAGATCATGATGGTGCAGTCTTTTAAAAATGTGTGTGTGTGTGTGTGTGTGCGTATAAGTGCATTTGTATCCTTATTAAATTATACAGTATATATACATTTGTATTTTATTTTCACACAATCCTCTACCAGAAAAATTTCTCATGCTTATTAAAGTCCTATAAAGAACAGGGCACCTGGTGGCTCAGTTAGTTAAGTGTCTGACTCTTGGTTTTGGCTCAGGTCATGACCTCAGGGTCAAGGTCTCAGGTTGGGCTCCCTGCTGGGGGTGGAGTCTGCTTGAGATTCTCTCTCTCTCCCTCTGTTCTTCTGCCTGCCCCATACCCCACATATGAGGTCTCTTAAAAAAAAAGAAAATAAATAATAAAGTAAGAAAATAATAAAGTCCTATAAAAATCTTCACTACAGCATACTGAGATTACCCAGATTTATGTAACTGATCCCCTAATTTTTGACATTTCTTTTGTTCCTTTTTTTATTCTTATAAATCATACCGCGATGATGATTCTTCTACACCAATCATTATGCAGACACTTATTTCGGTTTTGCTTCCCTTTTTATTATGATTCCCTAGACGTGGAATTAGTGGGTCAGAGAGTAAGACGCTTTCAAAATAATATGTAAGTGTTACATAATAAATACTTTAAAAATAATATAGAATAGGGGCGCCTGGGTGGCTCAGTCATTAAGCGTCTGCCTTCGGCCCAGGTCATGACCCCAGGGTCCTGGGATCGAGCCCCACATCAGGCTCTCTGCTCAGCGGGAAGCCTGCTTCTCCCGCTACCATTCCCTCTGCTTGTGTTCCTTCTCTCGCTGTGTTTCTCTCTGTCAAATAAATTAAAAAAATCTTAAAAAAAATAAAAATAATATAGAATAAATCAATATTAACTTGATCTCTAGAAAATGTGTTCCAGGACATTTAAGAGCCGAGAGTACTAGCATTTTGAACTTCGTGAATCCAGCGGGTAACCCATGCATGTTTCTTTGAGTGCCGGTGCGGGAGCCTACGTTTTCCATGTGTTCGTGAGCCCTTCCCACTTCCTCCTGGTCCACTGTGCTCCTGGGCGCTGAGGACGCAGGTCTACAGCACCGGCTCTGAGGTGGGTGCGGTGGGGGGCCCCTCCAGCCTCTGGGTAGGCTGATCAGAGCAGCAGAATTACCACTTTGTCTGGCGCAGTGGGCAGCCCGGATTCCAGGAAAAGATTGGCACAGTGTGAAAATTTCTGGGAAAAGCCGCACAGCCCACCTGGCCAGTGCCGGGGGCCAACCTGGCACCCTAACGCCTCCCCTCCTCCATGGGAGGCCAGGACCGGGGGCAGGGTCGCCCAAGGCAGGGGTGAGGGAGCAGCTTGACCGGCTCCCCAGCCTGTCTCCAGTCTCACTTGGTTCCCTTCAAGGACAGGCAGCCGCAGCCCCGGGCTGCCGGCTTCCCCCGCGGGAAGAAGATACTAGTGGAGGAGGCGAGGAGAGACTCCTGCCTCTAGGGTCTGTGTCAGGAAGGAACGCTAGTCATTTTAGCTTCTCCCTCAGAACTGACACGAACCGGTGAGCCCGGGCATCTCCGGAGCCCGGTGACGAAGGTCCCTCGCACCCTGCTATCCAAGGGGAGCAGCCACGCGCTGGGCGCTGTAGCCAGACCGCCTGGGTTGCAGTCCCCACCTGCCACTCGCTGCCCGCAGGACAGTCGCTTCTCATTTAGCTCGGCCCTCGGGCACTGCATGAGACAGCAGCCGGGGCAGGCTGAGCACAGTGGAGCCAGACGGGGCGCCTTCCCCCAGGAGTGTTAGCCGCTACTTTTACACTGGGGTCCTACAGCTGCTGTGACAAATGACCGGCAAGTTAGTGCCTTCAAACTTAGGATCTCCTGCGGGCGCCTGGGTGGCTCAGTCAGTTGGGCGTCTGCCTTTGGTTCAGGTCATGCTCTTGGGGTCCTGGGATCGAGCCCCATGTCGGGGAGTCTGCTTCTCCCTCTTGCTCTTCCTCTGTTCTTCCCCCCCATAAATAAATAAAATCTTTCAAAAAACAAAAATCCTTGGGATCTTACAGACCCCAGAGTCCAAAGTCTAAATGGGACTCGATGAGCTAGAGGCAGGGCTGGGTCCCTTCTGGCCTTTCCTCCGTCTTCAGAGCCCACGGTCAGAGCCCTCTGACCCTTGCTCCCATCATCACAGGTCTGGCTGGGGTGCCTCCCTCTTCCAGCTCTTAAGGACCCTTGTGATTACCTAGGTCTTACCCAGATAGCCCAGGATAATCTCTTTATCTTAAAATCCTTAACTTAATAGCATCTGTGAAGTCTCTTTTTGCCCCGTGAAGTCACGTAGTCACAGGCTGTGGGGATTAGGATGTGGACACCTTTAAGGGGCATGGTTGAGGACTTAGCACCTATTTTTTGTCAGGCGTAGCATCTTGCTCTGCTCCGAAGGAGATTTAGGACGATTTTCTCCAGGAACTCGAAGGCTGGGGCAGGGGACCCGTGGGTGAACACATAACCACACTAAAGAGTCGGAGGTGTAAAGATGCAAGATTATACAGGAAAGGGAGGGCCAAGGAAGGAGAAGAAGATCTGGGGGAGAAATAAATCCCACACAGTGGGAGCAGGATGAGCAAAAGCATGAAGTCGAGAAGAGGCCACGTCCAGGGGTTTGCTGTAGTTCTAGCTTCGAGCCTGTAGGTAGTGTTGAGTCAGGGGCTGAAATGACTCTGAGACTTGAGGCTCAAGAGGACGGAAGACACTGGTTCATACAGTGCATACGTGTCACGGTGCAGAGCTTGGACTTTATTGAGTGGGTGGGCCTCGGGGAGAAGAAAGATCTAGAGCATGTGACATGGCTGGGCTTATAGTTTGCAATAACAAGATGGAGCGTGGGCTGCAGAGGGTGGTAACTGCACAAGGGGGACGAGCTTACCCACCACCCTCCTTCCTTTCATCCAAATTCATCCATCCATCCATTAAATGTATTGAGTACCTATTTTTCTGCCCAGCACTGTGCTCAGAATGCTTGATTAGAAGCCAATCGCAATAAGGGTGATAAATATCAAGATCGCAAAATTTCTTAGGGGGGAAGGAGAGCTGGTTGAAGGGAACACATTGGAAGGATCCCTAATCCAGCCAGAGTGTGAGATCAGGGAAGCCTTCCTGGAAAAGACAGTGCTTAAACTGAGTGTTTAACGTTGAGTGGGCGCTAACTAAGCAGAATAGAAGGGTGGGACAAACATTCCAGGCAGAGAGGACACTTGAAAGCATGAACAAGCCTGTGGGTTCTGAAGCTCCCCAAGGGAACGGAAGGAGACCCCGAGCTCCGCGGGGAGCAGGAATTATTGTCCCAATGCTGAGCAGGACGTGAGGTGCCCAAGGGCTGCAGTTTTGCCTTGTTCCATGTTCTATCTCCAGAAACTAGTACAGGGTCTGACACATAGTAAGGACTCGACTAATATTTATTGAATAAAGGAATGATGAATGAGTAATGATGAAAAGGATGTTTGTGCATTTATGTATATTTCCGACATCCCCCCACTGTCACCAGCAGACCATCACTCTTACCCGTTTTCGATAGTAAGTTTCCTACAACTTGTGTTCTATTTGAGAACTGTCACGCTCACGTTTGTTTTGAATTACTTTGACATTGAAATGGACTCAATGCTCACTATCAGTCTGTTCATACCAGCTTGTCTGTCTCCTGATGCATCTCTTGGAAGACCGAACTCCTATCAGCTGGGCTTTCTCTTGTTCTCATTTTGTTTCCCTACAGAGAGCTCATGGACGCTCTGGTTCCTAATTTCTTGCTTGGCTGCAAATGTCTGTTGCCTTCCTATCTGAACATGAGCTTGACTGAAATTCATGTGTTTGGGCCTCCCTTCCTTCCTTCAAAATTTCACTGCCATTGTTTCTAGCAATTAAAAGTGCTGGAGAAAAATCGAGAGTCAGCCTGGCTTTCTCCCTCTTATACTTAATTGCTTTTTCTACCTGAAGGTCTCCAAGGTCCTTTCCTTATCAGGAAAGTTCAGGAACTCTCTCTTGGCATGGATTATTTTGCAGGCTTCGTGTGTGTTGGCAGGGCAGGGCAGGGGGTGGGGTGCGGGGGACTTTGCCCATTGAATCTGCATATTTATTTTAGGAAAGTTTCTCTAATACATATGTGAGTAATTTTTCTACCGTTTTTCTGATTATAATATGCTGGCGGTATTCTGTTTGTCTTCCTCCTTTCTCTCTCTCCTGTGTGACTTTATGTTTCTCTGCTGAAGCCAAGAAAGAAGGGAGAATATAGGATCAGAAAGAAAAGAACGCCCGCGCACATCGCTTTGTAGCCACTGGTTTTTGGCTTTCCCTTTGAGCGAGATGGAAAGTCATTAGAAGGTCAAGAAACAACTGTTAGGATTACTGCTGTCTTTGTTGTTATTGTCAGCAAAACGGCTGCTGGGTTGTAGAGCACTCCAAGCTGATTGTTGGCGGTCCATTGAGTTAAACATGACCCTATCTGGGGGCCACTGGGAATCCATCCAATGGTATGACTTCTGTGAATGGATCTTGGGTTGTAACCTTCTGCCCACAAAAGCCAGGCTACGCTGCCTCCCCTAGATGCCCCTCCCGATCTCAGGTCCCGAGGAAGCTGCCAGACTCAGTCCAACTAGTGGGAACCTGGTGGGCACTGGCCCTGTGCTTGGCTGGCCCATCCATTTTCTTCTTGAATGTTCCAGCAAATTCTTTGCAAGCATCCAATTTCATCACCTGGCTTAAAGGAAGAGGGAGAGCAGGGGGGAAGATGCGGGGTGGAGGGTAGTATCTGAAGGCCTCTTGCACGAAGTGGGAATGTCCGGCTTCAGGAAAATGGCTGGAGCAGAGAAGCCGGGTTTGATGGCCGCCAAATTTGCAAAACTGGACGAGACAACGCAGATGGGTCTTTGCACAAAGATTAGGGCCATGGGGGAAATGGCGCGCTCATGTAGGGAGCCGGAGACATGAGGGCAGGCCAGGCCAGAGACATGGGACAAGAGTGAGTGGGACAAGACGGCTGCCTGTTCTAGGCCCCTGAGGTAAGATGTAGGAGGAGTGGAGAATGTTCTAAATGCCAGAACCTTTGGGTTTCCCAGAATCAGACTGTAACACAAGGATTTATGTGCAGGTACTTTACTGGGGAAGTGATTTCAGGAAGCCCCAGGGAGTGGGAAGCTGAGGCAGGGCAGGGGACGGATGTCGGGTACATCCATGAGTAGTTTACCATGATGGGCACCCTGGGCTCACTCCGACTGGGGTTCGCCAAGAGACTGCAGAGAGCAACCAGCACCTTCGCACTGCAGGGTGAGATGGTGGGACACCACCCCCCATCGTGGTTACGGGGTGGCTCCCGGACCTTCCCGGCTCCTCCCCAGCTTTCTTCATGCACAAGCTGAGCCTGCTTCTGCTCAGGGGGCTCAGCAGGTCCTGGGAAAAGAAGCCATCATGGGGGAATCACAGGGGCTCTGCAGGACGCATCCGGCCCCGCGTCAACCCCTGCGCCCTCTTCTACTGATCATTGCGGGGGGCTGCGGGAAAGCAACTCTGGTCTTAGGGGCCCAGAGTCCCACCCCCTCCACTGTAGGCGGTTTTCTGGAAAGGATGTTCCTTTTCAGCTTGAACGGGGGAACCATAAACCCCGCCGCCCCCAACCACCCCAATTCAGCCCGGGTGAACCCGTGTCTCCTGCCAATGTGGCAGACACATGTACTTCCCTCCCCTTTTTATGACTCTAGAAGCAGCACTTTCACATTAAATAACATCTGGGAAATACAGAAATGTGGAAAGAAGGAAATGAAGGACACCTGAAATCCCATCACCCAGGGACAAATATTTTTAACATTTTGTCATTTACCTTTCAGATTGTTTTTACGACACATAACTTTTAGAGGATGGAAGTCATCATTTTATATATATAATTATCCATCCTGCTTTCTCAACTAACTAAACTAACATAGCCTGAGCTTTTTTTTTTCCTAGTTAATAAACATTCGCAAACACGACTTTTATGACTGCCTATCAGCCCGCCATTTGGTTTATCGTTATCTTGTCCGCTCGATAAGTAATAGCCAGTCATCAAGGTTGTATCAAATATTTGCATTCTAGCAAACACTCTGGTGCCTCTCCTTGGGCTGGGAGCTACTGTTGCATCTCAGATTATTTCCTTAGGACTCCACCCCTCCCACACATTCTCAAGAAAGGAGGGTATCGTAATGCAGTCTACAATAGAACTGAAACAAAGAGTGGGAGAGAAGCCAGAAATGTATGGCCAAGTCCACCAGAAAACTCTGAAACAAGGGACAGCACACTGATCCATTTTAATTTTGTTTTTTGTTTTTTTAAATTAATATTTTTAAAGGGACACCTGGGTGGCTCAGTAGTCTAACCGTCTGCCTTCAGCTAAGGTCATGATTCCAGGGTCCTGGGATGAAGCCCCATGTCATGTTGGGCTCTCTACTCCACCAGGAGCCTGCTTCTCCCTCTCCTTCTGCCCCTCCCCCCACTCATGCTCATGCTCTCTCACTCTCTCGCTCTTTCTAATAAATGAACAAAATCGTTAAAAAAATTAAATTAAATTAATATTATTAGGTACAAAGCACGCTGAGAGAAAGGAGAAAATGAGCTATCGACAATTGGTTTCGAATGTTCTCTTATGAGTAATGGAAGGAGAGGCTGGAAATGACTTTAGCTGCTAATATCCATCCTTTTGGGGCTAGATCCCCAGTCTTTGAATGGACACATTGTTGAGCAGTTAGGAAACTACATTCCCAGGGTTCCTTTGCACTGTGGTGACTATGGGACCAGGTTTGAGCCCATCGGAGGCTAGTATGAGGGTCATAGGCAATGTGGTCGACAGACCGTCATAGTGGCGTCCTCGACCCTTGCAATCCTGACACTCACGCATGTGTGTGATCCCTGCCCCTGGAGGAGGGCAGAACTCTGACTTGTTTCTAGACATAGAGAATGCAGCAAAGGTCATAGGATGTCCTTGATCACGTGTGTGGGATCACGTCTACATACACATGCACATATTTCCGTATATTAGATGGTAAAGTCTGTCTCACAAAGAGTCTCTTCCTCGCTCATTTGATGAAGTGAGTTAGGTCCAGTTAAAGAACTCTACATGGGGGCGCCTGGGTGGCTCAGTCGTTAAGCGTCTGCCTTCGGCTCAGGTCATGATCTCAGGGTCCTGGGATCGAGCCCTGCATCGGGCTCCCTGCTCGGCAGGAGGCCTGCTTCTCCCGCTTCCATTCCCTCTGCTTGTGTTCCCTCTCTCACTGTGTTTCTCTCTGTCAAATAAATAAAATCTTTAAAAAAAAAAAAAGAACTCCGCATGACAGGAAAATGGAGGTGGCTTCTAGAAGCTGAGGGAAGCCAGAAAGAAAAGGAGGCCCTTCATCCTACAGCCACAGGATTAAAATTCTCTCCACAAAGTCCCCTTAGCTTGGAGGTGGGTTGTTCCCCAATTGAGCCAGCAGTGAAAAGGTAGCCCTTAGCCAACACCTGGATGGAGGGGTCATGAGACCCTGAAGTAGAGACCCAGCTAAGCCATACCTAGCCTCTTGACCCACAAAAACTGTGATGTGACAGATGCACAGTATTTCAGGAGCTAACTTTGTTTCAAGGAGCTAACTTTCTGCAGGTGACTTAGAATTTGGGTGATGCTGTGGCTGGAGCTGCAGCAGCCCTCTTGGGCCATGAGACCTTGAGATTGAAGCTGTGTGCTGAGGATGGAACAGAGAAATCAGAACCCTGGGTTTCT
This sequence comes from Procyon lotor, assembly GCA_028646535.1. NCBI lineage: Eukaryota > Metazoa > Chordata > Mammalia > Carnivora > Procyonidae > Procyon > Procyon lotor. The sequence goes on along the minus strand of CM053606.1, from coordinate 157,170,723 downwards.
GGGGACATGCTTCACTGCCCTGCTGGCCCGGGCTGCCTGCCTCTGGGCTTCTTTTATGAGAGAGAGATAACTTCCCTCCTATTTAGGCCACCGTCATATGGGGCTTTCTGGCACATGCAGCAAGACCTAAGTCTAACTTATGCAGGAGTACAGTGGGTCATAACCCAGACTTGGAGCTGGCCAATCAGGGCTTGAAGCCTGGCTGCTATTTCCATGTGGGGGAGTCTGAAATTTTTCTTTACTCCTCTGGGTTCTCCCACCTGCAAAATGCAGATACACATAGTCCCTACTTCATGCTTTATTTAAAAGAACATGAGTAAAGAGCTTAATACAGCACCTGGTTCTGTGTAAGTATACAATAAATATTAGCTATTACTATTCTCAGCCATATTATTCACTCAACAAGATGTACACAATGCTCACTAAAGACATTGTGCAGGTGGCAGAGAAGAGCAAAATCCCTGTTCTCTAAGAGCCTGCAGGCATCAGTGAAATATTAAGATACAAGCGAATGTGAGCAGTCGAGTGCCATACTGGGGAGATCTGGGCTCCCCAGGAGCAAGGAGGAGGCATCAACCCTCCTTGGGGGGAGGACTACTTAAAGTAGTCCCGCAATGGATTAAACTCCTCCCTTAAAAGACGTAGATTTGCTGAATACATAAGCAATTTCCAAGGATATGCTGCCTACAAGAGACTCACTTAATTTTTTTTTAAAGATTTTATTATTTATTTGACAGGATGAGAGAGCCAGAGAGCAGTAGCAGGGGTGGGGAAAGGCCACCAGAGAGGGAGAAGTGGACTCACTTAATTTTTTTTTAAAGATTTTATTATTTATTTGACAGGATGAGAGAGCCAGAGAGCAGTAGCAGGGGTGGGGAAAGGCCACCAGAGAGGGAGAAGTGGACTCCCTGCCGAATAGGGAGCCTGATCCAGGACCCTGGGATCATGACCTGAGCCCAAGGCAGACACTGAACCAACTGAACCATGTAGGCACCCTAGAGACTCATTCCTGATGTGAGGACACAAGTAGCCTGATAATGAAAGGAAGGAAAAAGATACTCTGTGCAAATAGGAACTGAAGGGGAGCTGGATCAGCCACACGAATATCAGACAAAAGAGACTTTAAGTCCACATTGATGACAAATGGATTAATTCACCAGGAAGAGATAACAGTTGTAAATGTTGATGCACCCAACACCAGAATCCTTAAATATTTGAAGCAAACACTGACAGAATTGAAGAAGAAACAGCCACACGAAAGGAGTAGGAGATTTCAAAGAAGGCTCTGTGGGAGGATTAACATCGGAACTGAGATCTGAAATACCAGAAAAGATTCTCTCAGCTAAAGAAATAAGATGTTACTTATTTTTTTAAGGCTATCAGTTGATTTTTTTTTTTTGGTGTATTTTTAAATTTTTATTTTGTTATTGGTTTTTTAAATTAGCTTCAGAGGTAGAGTTTAGTGATTCATCATTGTATAAAACACCCAGTGCTCATTCCATCAAGTGTCCTCCTCAGTGCCCAGTGCCCATCCCCCATCTAGCCCATCCCCCACCCACTCCTCCCCCAGCAACCTTCAGTTTGTTTCCTAGAGTTAAGAGTCTCCTATGGTTTGCCTCCCTCTCTGTTTTTAGATTATTTTATTTTTCCTTCCTTTCCTTTATGTTCATCTGTTTTGCTTCTTAAATTCCACATATGAATGAGATCATGTAGCATTCACTTTTCTCTGGCTGACTTATTTCACTTTGCACAATACCCTCTTGTTCCATCCACATCATTGCAAATGGCAAGATTTAATTGTTTTGATGGCTGAGTAATATTCCACTGTCTGTGTGTGTGTGTGTGTGTGTGTGTGTGTGTGTGCGCGCGCACACACACACACACACACACACACACATATATATACCACATCTTCTTTATCCATTCATCTGTTGATGGGCATCTGGGCTCTTGCTATAGTTTGGCTATTGCAGACGTTGCTGCTATAAACATTGGGGTGCACGTGCCCCTTCAGATCACTACATTTGTTTCCTTTGGGTAAATACCCAGTAGTGTGATTGCTGGGTCATAGGGTAGCTCTGTTTTTAACTTTTTGAGGAACTTCCATACTGTTTTCCAGAGTGGCCGCACCAGTTGCATTCCTACCCACAGTGTAAGGGGGTTCCCCTTTCTCCACATCCTCACCAACATCTGTCATTTCCTGACTTGTTAATTTTAGCCATTCCAATGGGTGTGAGGTGGTATTTCACTGTGGTCTTGATTTGTATTTCCCTGATGCCAACAGATGTTGAGCATTTTTTCTTGGGTTCTTCAGTAAGCCCTATGCCCAACAAGGGGTTCAGACTCCTGACCCTGAGATCGACTGTCATATTCTCTGCCGACTGAGCCAGCCAGGCACCCTGAGAGGTATTTCTATCATGTCACACCTATACCAAGCACTTTTCCCTAAGCTCTACCTGCAAAAATTCATTAAATCATCCCAGTGCACTTCAGAAGGAGGCATGTGATTTCCCCACCAGACCAAAGAGGAAAACAGAAGCCCAGAGACATTGGGCCATGTGCCCTGTGGCCACACGATTAGGAGGTGGGGAAACTGGGATTACAACCCCATCGGAACTCACCCCATAACCTCTGCTCTCCACACCTGCACAGGTGGCATGGCAGGCAGAGTGGGGGGTGGGGTGGAAGGAAAGGCACTTACACTTCAATGTGGCAAGGCAGTGTTCCAGTGGTCTGAGCAAGGGGTACATAAGGGTCGATGGGGGTAAGGAGCAGGGCCCGAGCAGAAAGGGTCTTGCCAGCCATGCTTAACGTCTGGGTCTTTAGGCTGAAGTCAACAAAAACCTTCAAGGGTAAAGCAGGAGGGGATGAATGCTCAGCCCTGCTTTTCTGACAGCTCTCTCCTGCTTGGCGAAGGAGGGGACAAGGGAGGCCAAGGGAGAAAGGCGTGGTTAGGGAATAAAGATGGTGAGGAAAGAGAGCAAACAAGACTTCTAGAGATACCTTGCCAAGTTTAAGCAGCAGATACTCATGGCAATGACTCTGTGCTGGGCTCAGGGTTGGGTGTTGTGGACACGGTCAATACCAAGAGATCCTTCCATGGAGAGCCGCTCCTGGAAGAGACAGGCCATGAAGGTGGTATTACCCCAGCCCACAGCTGAGACAGGCCAGAGGGGAAGAGGTGTCCCAAAGGTCAAGCCATGGGTTGCACTGAACTTGAACTTAGAAACCATGCTCCTTCCTCTGGGCCTTCCTAATCATTTTTGGTAATGTAAGTGCTGGAGATGCAAAGGATTGCCCCTGCCTACTTCAGGAGAGGAAGACAGAGAAGGAAAAACTTCCTTCTACAGATGTCATCGGGGCACTGACTGTGTGCCAGGGCCATGGCTCTCGCCAGGAGCTGAGGACCGCAGGTGAAGGTGGACCCGCCCCTGACCTCCAGGGGCTCACAGTCTAATGGGAGAGATGCGGAATTAAACAGGTAACTGGAGATGCTTTGAGAGGCTGGGTCCTTGAGCCTCCGAAATTCCATCATAGCACAGCAGCGATAATGACATCAAAACTGGAGGGAGTGGCCTTTGTGTGGCCTTTGTGCATCTCACACACACACACACACACACACACACATACACACACACTCACTGCTTTGCTCCCTTCAAACACACGGGTCTTAAAGTGGGGGGCTCCTGAGATCCACCTGCTCTCAGCACTCATGCAGCTGAGTGTCAACCCTCCCGGGCAGCAGCAAGATTCCAGACCCACCACACCTGCTCCTCATCACCCTCTTGCATTTTTTCCTTAACATTTTCTGAAAGGAACCTGGGTCACCTGAAAACTCAATTTCACTACATCCGACAATACTCTTCCTCTGCGCGTTTCTGACAAGTCCAAACAGACCATCATCTGCACATGTTTTATCAGCTATTATGAGTCAGAACTGTCAGCGAAGGTGGGGAATAAACGGCCAAAGGAAGCATCCACTGTGGAGTAAACAGTCCCACACGCGGCAGAAAGCACGTCCCACTGGGGAGCCCAGGGGAGCCCGGGCTGGCTGCCGAGAGCGTGGGCAGCGAGGACTGTCAGGAAGCTCTCAGAAGGGATGAGAAGCCGAGAGGCCCAGAGTTAGGACAAGGGGAGTCAGGAAGTCAGGAAGCTCGGGGGGCGGGGGGTGCTCAGCGTGGGCGTCTCCTCACAGCTCGTGCCAAGGTCCTGGGGCTGCCGTCACAACTTGCCTCAAACTCAGTGTGTTGAGGCAATTCACATTCATTGTCCTGGAGCTCTACAGGTCAGAAGTCTAAAATCAAAGTGTCGGCAGAGCTGTGTTTCTTCTGGAGTTTCAAGGGGAGAAATCTGATCTCTGCCTCTTCCAGTGTCCAGGGGCCACTCACATTCCTTGGCTCCTGGCCCCACATCTCGATGCCTTTTCCCCCTCTGCTTCCCCATCACATCACCTCCTTCCACCCGTCGGACCCCCTGTCCCTCCTAAGGACTCCTGTGAACACATCAGTCCATTCCCAGATCCTTAACCTAATCCCTCCTGCAAAGTCCCTTTTGCCATTGAAAATCACAAACAGCCAGGTTCTGGGCTGAGGAATACAGACGGGGTGTGAAGCTGAGGGCGAGGAAGGGTCACCCAGGGAAACACGGGCCGTCCCTGTCACGCTATGATCCTGGGCCCCACGCCAAGGACCGCTCTCCACGACTGACCGCTCGTTCTCGAACATACTACAGAAGCTTCATTACAATACCTGTTTTACACACAGGAAGCAAGGAAACTGGGGCTCAGGGAGATCAAAGTAATCTTGCCCCAGAGCACCCACATAGTCGGTGGTCAAGTGCAGAAACCCAGCCTTAGGAGACTTGACATTCTCTGCAATAACTGAATGAGTGGTAGGCTCCTTTGTTTTTTTGTGGGTTTTTTTCTTCTATTTTGTTTTCTATGAAATTCAAGGTTGGGTGGGTAAAGAAAGGAATCTGATAAACTTGCTCAGGCCTGGAACTTCTCCCAGAGCCCTGGGGGCAGAGAACCAAATTTAACAGACACACCCTCTCGGCCGGAGAGTTCTTTTCAGAAGTTCCCGTTTGTAGCTCCGGGAGAGGACTGCCTTGTGGTCAGAGTGGAGGGAGCAACCAGCTCTCGCGGAAGGCAGGATGGGACCTCACTCCGGTGTATCCCTGGGCCACGCAGGCAGGAGACACAGAGCAGAGAGAGGTCAAGCAACCTGCCTGAGGTCACACAGCAGGGAAGAGGGTGCTCTGGTACAGAGTGCCAGGCCGCAGAGCAGCCATGACCTGTCCCCTCTGAAGAGACTCTGGAAATAGAGGTAGCTTTGGAATGAGGCTTGCGAGCCAAGGACTCCTCCCCAGGGGCTGGAGGAAGACGCCCTCATTCCAACCTGGACCCAGAGAAGGAACGTGTTTCTCCTCTTCTCCGGCTTTCGGGAACCTCAAGTTCCAAACTGGAACTTCATGCCCAGAATCAGCAGCTCTGACGGACCTGCCAGACTATGTCCCAGGAGACCTCGGCTTGGGGGCAAAGCCAGCGTCAACATAACATGTTGTTTTATTGTTTTGTTCCCAGTCCGATAAAGAAACACTCTGTGGGCAGCACCAGCTTGCTCGTCTGTAAAAGGAGAACTTCGGGGCTGGGTGGATCCCAGGGCTGAACACGTGCTCAAGGAGCCCAGGGCACCTGGAGGCCACTCCGGGTGGTGTGACTTCAGGCAAGTGGGGTCCCTTCTCTGACTCCGGCCGCCTTGTCTGTTGGAGGAAAGGGACAGGAGCAGGGTCAGTGGTTTCCCACTGGTGACACCGGCGGTCTCAGAGCCCTCACCTAGAGAAGGCTATTCCTCTGAAGAGGTCAAGAGGAACACTGTGACCCTCCCCATCACCCTTTGTGCCTTGGCATGAGGAAGTTCCTGGCATCTCCGCCAGAAGCAGGTTCTGATCCCGGAAGGTGAGCAGGGTCAGCCCTGGGGCAGATCACAGGGCAGGAAGCCTGTCTTGGAACAGGGGTCCTCCTCTCCCACCCGCTACGGACAGGGTTCCCTGCTGTGGCCCTTCCCCTGCCCACCCCGAAGACTCCTTCGGCGCCCATGGCCCCCCGGGCCACACTGATCTCCTTTCAGTTTCTCAAACCAGGCAACTCCTTTCTCACTTCTGGGTCCTCTCCTCGGTGACGCGGAGATCTAGCACCCAAGCCCCTGGCCAGGCTCTCAGCTTGCTCAGTGACTCCCTGCATGACTTGAGCGAGCTGCATTGGGGCCTCAGTTTCCTCTTCTGCTCCCAGTGGGCCGCTGCAACTAAGACCGCTTTATCCTCCCGTTGGAGGACCCCATCACCCAAGGGGAGGAGGAGCAAGAGAACATTGTCATCACTGCTGAGTTAGCTGAGGGCCGTGTGTCCCTTCTTCATGGCATCTCCTGGGACCCCGGGAAAGGGAGACCGATGGCTCTCCTGTGAGAGGGGAGGCGGGCAGTCAGACACACCAGCCGAAGAAGTCCCACTGCTCATATTCGAAGACTCCCTTGAGGATTCAGGGAAGTCGAGGGACCCTGCAGTGGGTTGAATGGTGTGGCCCACACCTAAGAGATTCATCCGCCAGGAACTTAGGAATGGGACCTTGTTTGGAGGAGGGTCTTCGTAGGTGTTCCTATGGATTTCTAGATGAGAGATGGGGCACTGAATCTTACATCGGATATTCTTACAAGAGGGAGGTCTGAAACTGAGAGATACGGGAAGAGGCACATGAAGACAGGGGCACACGCTGGGCAGTGTCTCTACAAACCAAGCAGTGCCTAGGGAACGGGGGAGAGGGGGTGGGGGGGGCACCGGCAGCTGAGGAAGTGAGAGAGAGGTACAGCAGGGATTCTCCGGAGGGGCCTCCAGGAGGGACCAGCCCTGACCGCTCTCTGTGTTGCGCTCTGACGAGAACACGATTGCTTGAGGCCGGCAGATTTGCTGCACATGTTAGGGTCGCGCTGGGAAACGAAGGCAGACCCCTCATCAGTGAAGTGGCTAAAAACAGGCCATCAGATGCCTCAGAGGACAAAGGAAACCGGATGTGAGAAACCCCCCCTAGCTCCCTGCAGCCCACCCGTGCAGGTGCCCCGGTAATCCCCATTTCCCCAGCTGCAACCCCGAGGGCAAAGAGGAGGGGGCTGCGTGTGTGAGGAAGACAGAGATGGTGTGATATGTGGTGTGTGTGTGACGTGTGTGTATATAGAGTGTTTGTGGTATGGGTGGTGTATATGCGTGTGACGTGTGTGCGGTGTCTGTGTGTGAGACCTGTGTGTGCTGTGTGTGATATGTGTGTATGTGCGTGTGACGTGTGATGTGTGTGTATGTGGTATGTATGTGTACACAGTGTGAGTGTGATATGCATCTCTGCAGTGTGTACGTGTGTGTGACGTGTGTGGTGTGGGTGTATGTGACATGTGTGCGGCGTGTACAAATGCGCTATGTGTGGGTGGGAACTGAGAAGAAAGGCCTGTGAAGGGGGCCCCCCTTTGGCCCCTGTGTCTCTCCCACCTCTCCCTGCCCCCAGCCAGCCAGCGCCCACGACACAAAGCACAACCCCTAAACCCAGGGCCAGGCTGTCGTCACCAATCAGTAGTTGTCACAGGGGCAGAAATAGAGGCTGGGGCGGGCGGAGGGAATGAGTCTCCACAGCCCCATCGTAGGCACTGAGCCCTGCTGGCCTGTGTCTGCACGGGCACCACACCACCTCGCTCACAGTGGGGAGGATGCCATCGTGGTTCCTGGGGGTCTGGCTTGGCCTGGCCCGGGGTCTGTCCCAAGGACATCTGTGTCCCTTCAGCCGACCTGGCAGCAGGTGAGAGGAGCAGGTGCTCAGTGTCCTGGCCACTCCTTGTCCCCAGCCCCCCCCCCCCCCCCCCCCCC
>CM053606.1:157151900-157162721 GCA_028646535.1 Procyon lotor | reverse complement strand
TTAGGACTTACACCCAAAAGATAAGGGCTGTAACCAGCCCTGCCCCCCTCCAGCTTAGGGGGAAATAGGAAGCTTCTCAAAGCGTTCAGTCCATGGTCCCACCCACACTGGGGGCTTGCAGATGCCCCAGATCAAAGCTCTGCTCCTCCCTACCAGCGCTGGGGCCCCAGAGTCTGGCCTCCTTGTCCTCTTCATCCTCAGCCCCCTGTCCCCCCCTGGCCACTTCCCTCCTGCCACCCGGGGCCTCCTTTGGACCCCTCCAGCCAAGCCCCTTCCCTCCTCCACCCTCTCACCTGGGTCCCTCCCCTGAAATGCCTTGCTTTCACTCCCACTTTGTCTTTGGTTCACGCTCCATGTCTTGGCTGAAATGTTTCCTTTCCAGAGAAACTTACCTTTAACCACGTGGTCTCCATCGGTCCCCCTCTTCCCAACCCCATCATTTCCCATTCTCTCTTCAGTCTAGTGTTTTCCTTCATAGTATGTGTCCTGAGCACATGAGCTTCCACGTGTACTCATTTGTGAGTTCACTTATGTATTGTGTTTTGCCCTCACAAGACTGTAAGTTCACCCAGGGCACTGATCATTCTTTCCTGTTCGCCAATCTAGACCCAGTGAGTAGTTTCTGGTACAAAACAGAGGCTTGTGTTAGTCAGGATAAATTAGGTCACGCTGCAGTGACAAATAGCCCCAGAGCGCCGGGACTTAAAGCAATAACACTCAGTGGTTCAGGTTTGTAGGAGCGCTGACCTTGAGCTTCAGCTTTACAGAGCAGAAGGAGGGGAATGTGGGGGTCGGGGGGGGTCACACCCTGGAGTTTCAAATATTCACCCAGAAATGACATCCCTCACTTCCCATCGTTGACCCAAGCAGCTCACACAACCCTGAAGAACAAGGAGGAAATAGAAGCAGGATATTTCAGGATAGCCCCAAGGGAAACAGTCCGAGTTGTCCAGATGTTCTGCATCCATGACCCTCCCACAGGGATTTTGGAGCTCTGCCATCAAGACGTGGAGTCCCTGTCTCCCTCCTGGACTCTGGGAACCCATATGATGCACTATGGGAAACAGATTGTGGCAGAATTTGCAACTGAGGCTCAGACGCCTCTATCCCTTACACCTGTTCTCTCAGAACCTGGGCCAGCATGTGGGAAAAGACACGTGGCCCAGTCACACCAACAAGCCAACGGGTGGACATATGAGGAGGGTCTTGGAATACCAGCCAGCCTCCAGTGAATCTGCCGGAGAGCTCAGCCAAGTTCAGCTGACGGCTGACCAGATGATCACCGCTAACCCCTGACCCATCAGCTTCTGAGCAGTAATAAATGCTTTGTTGTTTCAAGCCAGTGATTTGCAGATACTTTGTTACACAGCAGCAGCAAACTGTTAGAAACCCTAATGACAATATGGTGCTTGGTAAATATTTATTGAATGAAAGAGGGACAGCAAAGCAGCCTCTTTCTCTCCTTTGCTTGCTCTACCAAGCCCAGGCTGGGCTTCTAGGAACTGGGAATCCTGACCTAAAATGACAAGCCCTTTGTGAGTTGGTGATGAGATTTACTGAAGGTCTAGATTATATTCTAACTCTGTCACTCCCTTGAGTGGGTCGTTGGCTGAGTTCTTCTTCCTTGTGTCTTTTCCTAGAAGGAAAATAAGGGGCTGGACTTGTTCTCCAATGGTTCCACCAACCCTGCAGGCTCGATCCCCTGGAAGACACACCACTGAGGGAAAACAAGATTCGGCTGCTTCTCAGTGGTGTCTTGGAGCAGCTGGATTGAACTGGAAACCATGGCACCATCCAAGGGAGATGGGTCTGTGCTGCCCTTGAGTATTGGAAAGACAGGGGAGAGACGGAAAAGATTTCTAATTCCCTTTAGGGTTTCTTCTGCCCCTCAAAGGCTCACAGCCCAAAGAATCAGAGTCCACTACCACTTAAGCAAGCCCCTCCACTGAGCCCATGGGGTACATAGATGGCCTTGGCAGCCCCCAGACTTCCATGAGCCGTTGGTGCATGCAAGGGGCAGGGAGGACTGTACCTGGAATTAGGATTATATTTCAATTCTTTTATGGAGTCCAAACACTGGGCTTTTTATTCCATCTATTGTATTTTCAGTTCCAGAAGTTTCATTGGCTTCTTTTCTATCTCCCTGGCCCTTTTTTTTTCTGAGATTTTCTGTTCTTTGGTGAGACCTCCCATTTTTTCTTTTTTTCATTTGTTTCAAGTGTGTTCATAGTTGCTTTCTGAAGTATGTTTAAGGTTTCAGCCCTAAGATTTTTCAAATAATTCTAAAACCTCTGTGTTCATGGTATTGGAATCGACGGATAACCTTCTCTCGTTCAGTTTGAGAGCTTCTTGGTTCTTCCCAGTTCTTGACATGAGGGACTTCCAGTTAATCCCTGGACATTTTTTGTATTATGTTATGGAGCCTCTGGATCTCATTTACACCATCTATCTGGCTTGGCTTTTTTGATACCACTGCAGTGAGGAACAATGGGGGCACTGCCTGATGGAGGGGGAAGTTTAGGTTCACTCTTTGGCCTCCAGGCAGGGATAACTGGGAGCTCCTTGTTAATTATTTCTCAGTTAGTCCTGCTAAGACCCTACAGGAGAGGGCAGGTGGATGCAGTTCCTGCCCCAGCTGTGGACTTAAAACTGAAGACCAGAGAGGTTCATTACTCCCTCAGTCACACACAGCCTCAGTGTCATATGAAGGCTGGACCCTGCATCCATGTGACTCCAAAGCATGAACTCTGACCCATTCTTCTCCGTGGCCTCTCCATAGAGGCTGTGATCATGCCCTACTCATTCCTGTGTCCTGAAGGGTTAGGACAGGGCCTGGCTCAGTACCTATGACACACTGAACCACCATCACCAGAAATACTGGAGGAAGTTGGTACTCAGGCAGCAAGGAGAAGCCTTAATGCAGGGCCAACCCACGGAGTCAGCGTGTGCTCTGTCCACCAGCCCTGAACAGCTCTCTCTACCTCTCCTAGCCTCAGATTCCCTCTCTGAACAGTGGGGCTAAGGAGCCTTCAAGTTTCAATAAGCCTATACGTGTAAGAGCATAGCAGTTCCTGGGGTTGCTGTCGGCCATCAGCATCTCTTCTTGTCCCGTGGAGTGAAGTCCGTGGAGTCTAGAGGAAAAACTGTGGGCCCAATGAACGACCACCCACCAGGGAGATGGAGTCCTTGTCCCCTTAGATTTCAGCCACAGTGACAGTCCACCAGGCTTCATCCAAATCCTCACCACTGCCCTCTGCAGTCTTGCTTATCCTTTGGGTCACTGTGAATCCTGTGACTGCTTTTCTTTGCTTCTTATCTTATTAGTAGTGATCTGGCTCCAAGTTCCTTAAAAGCAGAGACCTTGCATATTTTTGTTCACCAGTATATCCCCATCACCCAGTGTGGTGCCAGACCCCTAGCAGATGCCCATAGACATTTCTTTCTTTCTTTTTTTTTTTTTTTAAGATTTATTTATTTATTTGAGGGAGGAGGGGCAGAGGGAGAGTGATAGAGAGAATCTTAAGCAGACTTCCTGCAGAGCATGGAGCCCAATGCGGGGCTCGATCCCACAGCCCCGAGATCATGACCTGAGCCGAAATCAAGAATTGGATGCTCAGCCAACTGAGCAACCCAGGTGTCCCTGCCCATAGATATTTCTTGAACAAATGAAGAAATCATGGGCAGAAGATCTGCTTTTCCTAGAAAGGAGGGAACTGAAAATATCTTGCTAGAAGGGTAAATAAAGTAGGCTAAATAGATAAATACATTTAAGATGACCCCGGACAAAATCAGGAATTTAATCCAATTCATAAATTCTCTTTTTCCTCCTAACTTTGTACCTTTTGACCACCTCCACTCATTTCATCCCCCGCCCTCCACCTCGCCTCTGGCAACCACCAACCTACTCTCTGAATTGATGAGTTTTGGGGTCTTTTTTCAGATTGCACATCTAAGTGAGATCATATAGTATTTGTCTTTCTCTGTCTTATTTCACTTAGAATAATGCTCCCAGGGGCGCCTGGGTGGCTCAGTCGTTGAGCATCTGCCTTCGGCCCAGGTCATGATCCCAAAGTCCTGGGATCGAGCCCCACATCGGGCTCCTTCCTCAGCAGGAAGCCTGCTTCTCCCGCTACCATTCCCTCTGCTTGTGTTCCCTCTCTCGCTGTGTTTCTCTCTGTCAAATAAATAAAAAAAAAAATCTAAAAAAAAAAAAAAAAAGAATAATGCTCCCAAGTTCCACCCGTGTCATCACAAGGCAGTGTTTCTTTCTTTTGATGGCTGAATAATATTCCACTGTATATATAGACCACATTCTCTCCATCCATTCATGCACCAATGGACATTTAGGTTGTGTCCATGTCTTGGCTACAGTAAATAATCTGCAACGAACATGGGAGTGTAGATATCTTTTTAATTTTGTATATTTTGTTTCCTTACAATAAATACCCAGAAGTGGAATTACTGGATCAGAGGACAGTTCTATTTTTAAATATTTGAGGAAACCGCATCCTATTTTTCATCATGGCTGCATCAATTTACATCCTACCACTGGTGCACAGGGGTCCCTTCTCTCCACATCCTGGCCAACACTTGTTATTTCCTATCTTTTTGATAATTCTAACATCCCCATCCTAACATCCACATTCTGACTGATGTGAGGCAATATCTCATTGTGGTTTTGGTTTGCATTTCCCTGATGATAAGTGATGTGTAGATTCTTTCCATGTACCTGTTAGCCATCTATATGTCTGCAAAAATGTCTATTTGGATCCTCTGCCCATTTTTTAAGGGGATTGCTTGGAATTTTTTTGCTGTTGAGTTGTACATAAATCATTTCTTAAAATTGATTAAGGACCTATTGTGTTTGTGCTATGTGACAGGGAAGAATGATTAGTTCAGTGGCCAAGGCTTCTCTTTAGCCAGGACATTCCTATGGATGGCTACATATCTTGAGTATTGGCCCTGACACCTATCCTGTGTATGTAATTAAAGAAGCCAGAGTCCTTGATCTCTAGTCAAGTGGAAAGAAATCAATACACGAATAACCATTTATCAGGAGAGCAGTGATAAGGTATATGGAGAAAGGTTCAAAGGGCTATCAAGATCTGGGAAGGGAGGGTGAATTTGGAGTGTGGACTTTTGGAAGGTTACTGGGGAGAAGATTAAGTCCAGCTGGACTTTGGCAGAACATGGAGTTGAATGGGGGTGTAGGATGAGAATCCCAAGAAGTTGGCCTATAGAATTCAGATAAAAGTCTAGGTGCAGATCAATCTATGATGTGGAATGTAAATCAAGAGCAGCTTTTCCTCTGGGTTTGTCATGTCTTTTTGTCTGTGTGCCAGAGGAAGCCACAGAAGGCCCTAGAGCAGGGGAATAGGTGTGTTCCAAGCTGCCATTCAGAGGACACTTTGGGGATGGAGCCAGAGTAGGAGGTGCCAGAGCCAGCAAGATAGCCAGAGAAGGGAAATAAAACCAATTCAGGAGACAAGGCACAGAGAAATGGGTCAGGATGTGACATCTTGTTGGATGACGGATAAAGAGGCAAGGAGAGGAGTCTCAGCAGCTAATCATGGAAATAACACGGGACAAAGCCAGTCCTGTGGGCAGTTTTGTGCAGAGGTGAGACTGAGGAGGCCCATTTGGGACATGCTGGGTTTGCAGCAGCACCTGCAGAACGTTTCAGAAGGAGAAGTCCAAGCCTGAGCCAACACCTGGACCCAAAGTTCAAGAAAGCATAGGCAGCTACTTCCAAAGGAGATGTTGTGGTTGCTACTGGTCTCTGGCTTCTTGGCCATGACAAGCGCAGCTCTGTGTCTTGTGAGCAGCTGGAGATGGATGGCCTCCCACTCATGCCAAGAAGGGTCTCCATTTCCAGCCTCTGTCGCCAGCGGGTCTTTTTGCCTCCTGGTCTTGCTCACACTCATGACCTGCTAGAACACTGAGATCTTGCAGGCCCCCCAGTTTCTGATTCCCTATATGAAGGGCGTCTCCATTCTTTCTGCCCCTCAGTTCTGCCCTTTGCCCTTGACTTCTCATATGTTGGGCCACCTGGGCTTTGTGTCCACCGAGCCCTGGCTGAGCTTCAGGACAGACTTTCTGTGAGTGGGTGGTAGTATCCACATTTTACAGATGAAGAAAACCTGAGGATTCCAGAGCTGAGCTGCCTTACTGAGGCTCCCAATCTCCGTCCTCAAGGAACTCATCTAGGGACAGAAACAAATCCATAAACACCTACAACATTATCACATTCTGGGCAAACATGAACTCTGTGATTTTGAAGATAGGCAATGTAAAAATACAAAACATTCCCAATGTGCTAAATGTGAAATAATTCAAATTCCCTACCCCCCATTCAAACACATGTCAATCACATAATTTCCTAGTTGTCAGGTGGCGTGAGCTACAAATTGTGTTTATGTTCTTGCCATGTACCTGTGCTACTTTAGCTGGAGAACAGAGATGCTCTTCACCACCCTTGGTGGAATTGGTCTTGCAGTAATTACACACATTCACAATCACGGGCAATCTTCAGGGGCACATTCCCCTGATGATCTTGACAATAGGTGCTGCAGAATCATCTATGTCACACAGGCCACCGATGGTCCCCAAGGAGAACAAGGTCACGTCTGCCTGGGAGAGGAGGGAAGGTCAAGGAATGACAGTACGAGCTAATGCTTACTAACCGTCTGGGGCTTTCCATGCACTGTCTCGTTTAAACCCCCTTGCAGCCCTATGAGTTGAATGTTACTTTTATTATATAAATGGAAAAATTACATTTTGGCTAGCAGGGATGACTAACTTGCTGTTGTGATTTAAAAATATGTCCATAAATTCTTTTATCTCCCTTCCCTTAAAGGTGGGGCATAATTTTCCAGTGTTTGAGCATGGGCTGCACTTAGTGAATCTAATGGATAGAATCTGGCAGAAGTGATGGTGGTAGACTTCCAAGAGTAGATCCTAAAAGGCACGATGACCTCCTCTTTGCTGCCTCTGTTGGGTCACTGTTTCTGGCGAAGGCCAGTTGCCATGTCATGAGGACAGTAAGCACATGACAAGGAACTGAGGGTTCCCACTTGCAGTCACGGCAGCAAGCCATTTTGGAAGCCCCAGTCAAACCTTCTCGTGATCACAGCTCCAGCCAATGTTTTGACGGCACCTCATCAGAGACCTTGAGCCAGAATCACCCAGCTAAGCTGCCCTCCCCACCACCCACCCCTGCCCCATCAAATTCCTGATTCACAGCCATCATGAAATAACAAACATTAGTTGTTTTCAGCAGATAAGTTTTTGGGTAATTTGTTACATGGTAATAGATGACTAATTCTCTTTCTTTAGGCCACACAGCTGGGAAGGGATGGAGCTGGGATATAAGGTCAAATTGACAGGGCTTCAAGTCCATGTTCTTAACCTCTGTGACAAATACAAGTTGTTCTCCCATATTCACTCTTCTTTCCTTTTGGGAGTGATAGACTTATTACTAGCCACAGGAACACCCAGCTAAAATGTGAATTTCCTGAAGTCCTTTGCAGTTATGTCATGTGACTAAACATTAGTCAATAAGATGTGAGGAGGGGTACGTAGGTGCCTCAGTCATTAAACATCTGCCTTTGGCTCAGGTAGTGATCCCAGGGTCCTGGGATTCAGCCTCACATTAGGCTCCCTGCTCTGTAGGAAGCCTGCTTCTCCTTTTCCCACTCCCCTTGCTTGTGTTCCCTCTCTTGTTGTGTCTCTTTCTTTAAAAATAAACAAAATATGAGAAGAAATATTATGTGTAACTTCTTTCCCCCCAATGAGATGGAATGAGAATGTGATGGGTGGAACCAAAGCAGCCTTCTTGGAACATGAGATATAAATTTTTATGGAGAATGGCAGGGCAATGAGGTAGAAGAACCCCAAGTTCTGATTACTATAGAGTTCCTATACAAGTCCTGGACCACCTACCCAGGTGATTTTTATGTAGGAATGCTCATTAAATTTAAATTTTTGTTTTAAGTCATTATTATTTTAGGGCTGTCACTTACAACAGCCAGACTGATACACTGTGCAATCACTTGTTCTGCTGTCTTGCAGCTTCTTAGACTCAGTTATGATTGTTTCCCAATCAATAATGTGTACTGTGCAGGCATTCACAAAGTGTCTTGATAGTAACAGGGTATCTTAGTCAAAGGGCAGCACCTGCTGTCCTGGTTGGAGACCTGCTGTGACAGACATCAGCTGATTACCTGAGGAGGTCCTTGGTCACCCACACTTCTAACAGTGAGTACAGATAATAACAACTCTGATCAAAGCAGGGATCAGGCTGTTCATCACTCACCACTGACATGGGATAGGCCAGTCCCGTGACCTCAGGATTTTGGTTCTGTATAAGATCAAGATCTTGGAAGGCAAAGGTGCACCCTGACGTGAGCTGGAGTCTGGCTTTAGTCCAGCTTCCACCTGGTGTCATCTACATGACCACCTGCATCCCCACCCCACCTGAAGCAAGTCCCCAGTGGCCCCTGGACAGAGTATTCTCACATCCTGCAGAATTGCTCCCCAAGAAACCCTTGCTTCCTCACCACCAGGAAATGTTATGAAGCATTTCACATCCAGGCTGGATGGCACAAGAATCCTTTCCAGAGGTACAGAGGGCTTTAGAACCCCCAGAGAGGCTCTAGATGCTCAGAGAGGTTAATGGAGTTGGCCCGGGCCACTCAGGTGCTTAGAGGCAGAGCTAAGAAAAGTTTAGACTCCTTTCTTCTTCATTGATTGCATTTGTCCCACCATCTCCTGGCTTATAGCAAGGCAGCCAGCCAAAGTTTGGGTAGGAATCCCCAACCTATGACCGCATCAGTGGCTTGGTGACTTCACAGGACATCCAAGCATCATTGAATTTGAACAAAGCCTTAAGGGAAGTGTTGGGCCCCTGAGGCTGTGCATAGACTCTTTTCTGGCCCACTTTCTTTACGTCTCACCTTTGGAAGAGTATTGCCCATTCTCAGTCACCCAGCAAGAACGAGGGCAAGGCTCAGTGAACGTGACCCTGCTGTGCCAAGTGAAAATACAAACACCGAGAGGGATCCTCAGGCACTGACCACGGCCAGTGGGCCAAGCACTTTATGGAGATTATTTTACTGATTTTATTGCATTTACTTTCTTGGAGACTTATGTATTTTCCATCCTATCCTCCTTCCACATGAGGAAATGAGATGAGGAGAAGTGATATGGCCAGTTCCCCCAGCCATGAGTGCAGATGGGATTCCAAAACAAAGCCTGTTGGCTTTAGATACCATGCTCTTTCTACTCTGAAGGGTGGCCTGACCCCTTTGTTGTCTAAACTTTCATTCCTACAGATTCCAACCATTAATTTTAACTTTTGATTTGCTACTGAAATACCCACTATTTATAAAAGTGAGATTTACTTGTATGATCCCACTTAGTGATGACCAAGTCAAGAAGTGTACATTGGACCATCGGGAGAGACAAAGCTCCTGAAGATTATGTTCTTTTGGCCTGTTTTCTACATATGGTCACTATTTGAGAGACATAAAGAGAGAAAGAAGAGGTGGGGAAGATTCTCATGGGAATGTGTGTGCTTATGAGTAAGGAACCTTTCCAGAAAAAATAAATCAACATTTATAGAGGAAGTGATTTCTTCCGTTGGTTGAAAACAGGCTGCCCACTTACTTAGCCAACTTTATTTCCAGTTACTTCTCCCAAATGAGTCCTCAACCCCATCTGCATGTGTTCCCTTTCTAACGTCAAACATTCCATCATTGGGGGTTTTCATGTCCCCCCGAAAACTGAGTCTGTCAGGAGAAGAGCCAGACTGCTGTGATATTCCCCAACCCTGGGGAGTGACCCTCTTCGGGTCAGGAACAATGATGATTCTTCTTTGTATCCTCAAAACCATGCTTCTTTCCTGATAAATGGTATATTCTCCATATCTGAGTGTCAAGAGCCCCAGATAGATAACACTGAATGCCTTTCTTGTGCCTGTCTTGGTGAGTCCCACCTGTCCTTTGAGGAACTAGAACATCTCTCCAGGACCCCAGGAGTCAGACCTGAGACCACCGAGTAGATGTTTCATAGTTGTGATTACCAGAAGTCATGATTAAAAGTGTCATTAAAAAAAAATTTTTTTTTTCAAAGAATCAGATTGGGACACAACATAAGAAAGAACATTCTCGTTGCTGATGTTCTCCAAAGATGAAAAGAAAGGTAGTGAGTTCTCTGCCGCCAGAGATGTTCAAACAGAAACTGGTAGAGAACTATTTCTATAAAGATTATTTGGATATTCCTTCAACAAATATTTGCTGCCACCAAACACTGGATAAATAGGAATGCAAGGTTTGGGTTGGCATTGGGAGGGTTCTAGAAGCATTGCCATCTTTGTTATCTCTGGCACATCAGCTTTTAGATTCTCTCTTGCTTCATCTATAAAAGGAAGAAGCGTGGGACGCTTAGAAAGGACAGGACCTCGTCCTCCCACTGTGGCAGTCTTTGCTAAAAAACACTAGTGTAATGTAAAGATATTTAAACCAGATGCCTTTTGCACCAGAGTTTATACTACTTGAAAAACAACAACTAGAATCCCCCTCAGTATATCAATTGTTAAATAAATTACAATTTATTGTTAATTGTGACCACCGGTGGGCTACCGAATATCCCTTCTCCATATCCTTCTTAGTATTTTCTTATGCTATTGGAGCTGCCCAATATAATAAAATATAGTAGGATGCAATATAATATAATGCAATTATTTTTATTTTTTATTTTTATTATTTTTTTAAAAGATTTTATTTATTTGATAGAGAGAAACACAGTGAGAAAGGAAACACA
>CM053606.1:157140058-157151400 GCA_028646535.1 Procyon lotor | reverse complement strand
AAAAAATAATAAAAATAAAAAATAAAAATAATTGCATTATATTATATTGCATCCTACTATATTTTATTATATTGGGCAGCTCCAATAGCATAAGAAAATACTAAGAAGGATATGGAGAAGGGATATTCGGTAGCCCACCGGTGGTCATTGCCACAAGATGATTAACTTAAAAAAGAGACTTCTGTATTATCTGGCACAACGTAATGAAAATGCTTTGCTTTACAATTTAAAAAATCCAGTTGAGAAAGGTTTTTAAAAGAGAAGGGAGGAACTAACTTTTCTTAGCACACACTGTGAGCCAATCAGGCATTTCACATGTAAGCTCATTTCATCCTCAGGGTGACCTGGAGGCGGAGGGTGACTACCCCTCCCCTTCTCAAAGGGAGGAGTTCAAGACGCAGAGGGAAGGGACAATTGCCAGAAGTCTTATTGTCATCAAGGAGCAGTCAGGATTGGAATAAATTCTGTACTACAATCTCTAAGGCCCTTTTCAGGAAAGAGGATTAAACTAACAAACAAACAAAACCCCAACTCATATATAATTCTAGAATGCTAGACTTGAAAGGGACAGGATTCCCTAGCCAGATCATTAGGACAAGGACAGGACAGTGAACACTGATTGCTGATGAACATTATCCTGCCGGCAGGCTTACAGCGTGAACCTGTTTTTCCCTCTAGGAGGTATTCACTTCCCAGCACCTTGAATCTTTCTTCTCGTCTCTGTTCTTTTTTGCTGCTCTTGCTAATTTTCATGCAAACATTCAAAGACGAGTTGGTGAAAAATAAAGAATGTATTTTCATTTTTCTCCCTCCGTTTCCTAACGAGTCTACTTTCGTAAGAGTGAGAAGGACAAGGTCAGAGTCTTACACAAACACTGGGCTCCTCCCAGATTTTCATCGATGTGAATTTATGAGGGATCGTGGAGGGGAACCTTCAGAATTACACCATTGCAGCTAAGTTGCTGCCTGCTGCCTGCTGTGTGGGAAAACATGAGCACCATGGGTATTTTCCCGGAAGCGCTTTCAACTCTAGACAGGACAGAAACAAACGTAAAAAGGAGATACTGCATTCCTCCACCCTCCACCACCTTGGAGCTCAACCATTGGTCTCTATCCTGCTGGAGATACAGTTTCATCCCCGAAATGGAAATATTCCTCAGGGAAATAAGAACACCCTCCATGGAGAGCTTTCTCCATATTGGGTTTTGGTTCATCGCTACGAATTCCAACAGGGGACTAGTCTTGCCTTCTGGAAGCTGCGAGAACAAGTTGGAGCTTCTTCCCCTCCAGAGCCCGTTGAGTCTTGGCACGAGGCTGGCATTTCTGCTCAAGTGCATTGGGCACTTGCTTGGGAAGGTGGGAGGGAGTCAGCCTGACCTGAATCCCAGCTTCACTCCTCACCTGCCTTGGGAACTCGGACCAGTTACTGTGCTGGCCCCGTGTCATCCTCTGGGACGTGGTGATGGTTGTATCCATTTTTCCTCCCCCTGTAGCTGCAAGTCCTTCACGGGTGGGAGAAGGTGTCTTACCCATCCCTTTGGGCAACAGCCACGTCCTGCCAGAAAACGTGGCTGCTTTGAGGTCAGTGCTCAGAGGGGGCAGGGTGACCCCTCGAGCTGCCCGCCAAGGGTTCCCAGACAGGTGCTCAGCCCCACACCCCTAGAGGAGCCCCCAAGATGGAATTTGGGCGAACCAATGATTAATTGGAAAACAACTCATTGGAAAGTGGTGAGTGCGGCCAGGATTCAACCCTGACCTCCCAGCTGCACAGATGGTGTGACCTCAGGTTCAAACAAAAGACCAGTTAGTCAGGCAAACAACCATTTTCTCAGCGGGGAAGATGTTGTTGGACCGGATCCTCCGTGCCTCTGGGGCTAACTCAGGACACTTAAACTTGATGCATTTATGGAGTTTCTTGGAATGGTGGGTTATACATGCGTTTATCTCGAGCAAATTGGACTTATTGAGCTCCTGCTGTATACCCGCCTTCCATTAGCTTGTTTGCATATTGTCTCAACAGCCTGGGTGAGGATTCTGGTCAGTTCTCTGAGGAGTTACTCAGCACGCAGGGCCCAGTGTGGCTTGGTGGGTGAGCTGGCAGGTGCAACAGCCAGGCTGTGAGCTGTGGCGCCCCCACTTGCTAACTCAGGGATGGGAGCAAGCTGACTCCCCTCGGTCAACCCCACATTTCTCGCGTGTAAAGTGGACATAACCATGCCAGTGAGTATAAAATGGGAGATCTTCTGGGCATGCATCATGTTCTCTACAATGCCAATAAATGCCCCTCTAAGGGGCCACTACTTTGATGGGCCAGGCCCTGGGGGCAGACGGGTGCTAGAAACACAATCCCAGCTCTGAGATGTTGGTGTTCCCGGGGGCAATATGGTGAAAGGAGCCTGGAGTCCCAGGACCCTCCTTTCCCAAAGGAGAACACTGAGGCTCATCAAGTTTCAGTGACTCACCCAGAACCCCCCAACACCGGGGGAGAGCCGAGGACTGCCCGTGGCTGCTTCACGCTGTCTAGTCCCCCTCCTGTGATTCTCCACCCTCTCTGGCGGCTGCTACCCCGGAATGAGGCTCTTGCGTGTACAGAATCCCGCCGGATTGAAGAAGGTAGCCTTCTCCGCCACCACCAAGGGGTCCGGGAGAGCACTCAGGCTGTGGGTACAGGCAAGGGCAGGAGTGGCCTTGGCTTTGGTGGGTCTGCCTTAATCTGGAGGCCTTTTGTTTTATACTGCCCAGTAGGGGAGAGAGGGGGCCTGGGGAGGCACCCTGGGAAAGAAGTAGGTTGGAGTCGGTGAGGCTGGCCCACTAAGGAAACTTGGGAAGGAAGTTCCCAAGTTCTTGGGAACTTCCAAGAGAAGTGGAGGGGAACTTTTCCAGCACTGGGTGCGGCCCAGGCCTTATTAACACACTCACCTTCGGAATGACCTGGGGCATCCAAGTTGCTCTCAGGGACGCTTGGTGCGTGGGGTGTGGCAGGGAAATCCAGAAAGAGGGGGACAAGTGAGGACACTGGGGTTCCCGCAAACTTCAAGGTCCACAAACCAATCACGTATGTCAGATCTGCCTTCATAAGTTCCTCACACGCAGCCTTCTTCTTTCTTCTGGGGCTCTGCAAATCCCGACGCTAGGTCCCGGCCCCCACCTCCTTACACCGCCTCCATCCGGCCCGGGCCCTAGTGGGGAGCATCTGCCAGAAGGAGTTAAGTCCTACACCGGCTTCAATTCCTAGTGGTATGGTCCCCTCGGGCCGGTGACCTAGTCTCTCTCCTTTGTGTGGCCCTGCCTGCAAAACGGAGGAAACAGGGGTGAGCCCCTGAGGACAAGGAACTGCGGACAGCTGGATTCTACTGCCCAAGCACCGCCCGAGGGCTTCGTCAGAGGGCAATCGTTTCAGCCCGACCACACACGCCGGGGTGCGCAGTGGTGTTGCCGTCTCGGTTGTATAGAGGCAGGAAGCAAGGCCCAGGGAGCTTGGAAGAGTTCAAGGGTCCGGGAAGTGGGAGCGAAAGAAGGAACAGGAGAGCTGGGGGCCGACTGGGATGGGGCCGAAGCTGAGTCGGGGTCCTAACCCAAGGCTGGGGAGCAGAAGGGCAGATGGGTCTGGGTTCGAATTCAGCCACCATCACTGGAAAGGCACCGAGCTCTCTGAGCCTCAATTTCCTCCTTCCGGCAGGCAAAGCTGAGCCCGGAAGGCTTTTAAGCAGGTGGTGACATACTCTGTCGTGTGGCTAAGTGTGCTGGCAAGCCTGGCCTGAGAATTCATGCCAGCCCCCCAGCCTGGCACCCGGGCCCTGGTAAGAGATTCCCAAAGTCCTACCTTCGCTCCTAGGACAAGTTTTATCTTTCCAAATCAATTTGCAAAGGATAAAGACCTTCCTTCCTTGTGGACCCCCAAGCCTGGGAGGAGATGAGCAATGCTCTAGAAATTCTGGAAGCTGGGGCTCTTGGAGGTGCCTGCCCGAGGCTGAGCCTAGTGGGAGGAGAAGGAGAACAGAAACAGCCTGGGGAAACAAACACAGGAACCTACAAACAAGGCGTGTGTTTGTTACAGAAAGAGAAAGGGCCCATTCAGCTCTGGGCCCTGGGTGCCCAGTGCTTCCTCCCGGCCTGGAGCTCCGAGCAGCTCCACATTTATCCTGGGACATGGCTTCTCCAAGCCACCTGTGACCTCAGGCTGCAGTCTGCAGGCTCTAGGGGCTCTGCAGAGGCCTGACGCATCCCTGAGCCAGTAACGAACAGTGAAGGCAGCTGCCCTTTTCTCCAAGCACTCATCAGAGAGGCCGAGTCACCTCGGGCCCTGCTGCACAGCCCGGATGGGGTTTACTTTTCACTTCCCTTCCCTCGATTCTGCGCTTGATCTCCTTCTCTCTCTTCTTTCACCTCGGAAGCCCAGGGGCAAACAGTGGCGCCAAGGCTGGAATGGAGAGAATCACCCCAACCATCCTGGGGTGGGGTGGGGGGAATCATGATATTTATTGAGTGTCTACTATGTGCCAGACATGCTCCTGACCCTTTAATCTACTATGCCCAGCACCGCACTGCAGTGGCTGGATCTGACTGAGAGCTCATTCTCTTTCCAGCACAAGGCCCACCCACAGGGCTGTGATGTTGAGAACTAGGGTCGGGAAGAGGTGATCCTGCAAAGAGCAAGGAAACAGCCGGCACATGCTAGGTGTGTTCAATAAATCTAGTTGTCCCCCTGCTCTGAGTGTCGGTAGTATGTGCTAAAGACTTATAGACGCAAGGAGAGAAAGAAAGGCTGCATACCAGTTTGTTTGTTCCCGCAAGTATTTAACAAATATTTACTGAGCACCTACTGTGTGCTGGAAACTGTGTAGGGAACAGGAACACATGAGTGACAGAGGCAGAAAAATGCGCTTGCCTTCCTGCGGTCCACATCCTAGCATAATACCATAACTGTTCTGTTTTGCTTTTTTAAGATTTTATTCATTTATTTGTCAGCAAGCAGGGGGGAGGAGCAACAGGCGGAAGGAGAGACTCGATGCGAGACTCGATCCCAGGACCCCGGGATCATGACCTGAGCCGAAAGCAGAGGCTCAACCGACTGAGCCACCCGGGTGTCTCAACAGGAACAATTGCTGATGAAAATCAGAGCTAACCTTTACTCGAGTCTCCCTCATACTTCAGAAACTGTGTGACGTGCTCCTGATTTCACTGAGTTCTCCCAGCACCCCCATGAAGTAGAGTCCTGGGCTGAATGGTGCTTCCCTCAAATTCCTCTGTCAAAGTTCCAACCCCCAGGGCCTCAGAATGCAGCTGTATTTGGAGACGAGGTCTTTCAAGGGGGGGATTAAGTTACAGTGAGGTCATTAGCGTGGGCCCAGATCTCATAAGGCCCGTGTTGTCATAAGAAGAGGGTTTAGGGGGAGCCTGGGTGGCTCAGTGGGTTAAAGCCTCTGCCTTCGGCTCAGGTCATGATCTCAGGGTCCTGGGATCCAGCCCCACATCAGGCTCTCTGCTCAGCAGGGAGCCTGCTTCCCCCTCTCCCTCTGCCTGCCTCTCTGCCTACTTGTGATCTCTCTCTCTGACAAATAAATAAATAAAATCTTTAAGAAAAAAAAAAAAAAAGAAGAGGGTTTAGGACCCAGCCAGGGACAGAGGGAAGACCAGGAAAAGCTCAGGGAGAAGACGGCATGTGTAGGAGAGGTCTCACGGGAAACTCCCCATGCTGACCCCGTGGTCTTGGACTTACAGACTCAGGACTAGGAAGGAAAGAAATTTCCTTTCAGCCACTCAGTCCGTAGTACTTTGTTACGGGAGCCCCAACACAGAAATACAGGTAAATGCTATGTTACCCGTTTTACCCCAAACACAAACTGAGTCGCAGAGAGGTTGTGTAACTTGTTCGAAGTCACACAGCTAGGAAGCAGGGACCTGAGGTTGGAACTCGGATCTGCCCGACTCCAAATGCATGCCCCCAGCCACGCTGCACTGGATAAATACTTCTTCTTTGATTCTCTTTTGAGCCTTTTGGAGATTTGTTTTTTGTGTGTTTTTTGGACAGAGCATATGCTCTTGCACAGGGTGGGGAAGGTGAAGCAGAGCTCGGAGAGGGAGAGAGAGGATCCTTAGCAGACTCTGCACACAAGCGAAGACCCGACAGGGCTCGATCCCACGACCCTGAGATCATGACCAGAGCAGAAATCAAGAGTCGGGCGCTTAACAGACTGAGCCCCCCAGGCGCCCCTTGGAGATTTGTTTTCAACTCTGTCTCTGCAGGTAAGCATGTCAAGGGGACGGAGGTTGGCACTGAACCTGCCTCCACACCTACGTACCCTTTCCCTGAGGAGACCCCGAATAACTCGGGCAGAGGGGGATCGGCTCGTCTGCGCCCTGCCCTTCCCGCCGCGCCAAGCTAAAGAAACTGTCTATTCATTCTGTTTTGTTTTCTAAATCATCTTGGTCTTAGGAGGCAGTGACCTTTAGAAAAAAGAAAGAAAAATACAAAATATTCCAAAGACGGTGAGTCATCTGAGAAGTCAGCTCCAGACCAGGGGCCGCGAGCTTTGTTAGAAGTCAGATAGTGAATATCGTGGGCCTTGGTCTCCATGGCAACCACTCAACTTTGCCTCCTTAGCTTGAAGCTGCCAGAGACAGTATGTAACTGAATGAGTGTGGCTGTATTCCAATAAAACTTTATTTATAGATACTAAAATTCAAATTTTACATCATTTTCGTCTGTCGCAAAAATATTACTCTTCTTTAGATTTTTTTTTTTTCCCCTACCGCTCGAAGACGTAAAACCTATTCTTATCTGGCGGGCCCTATGAAAACAGGTATGGGATCCCATTTGGCTCGTGGGTTGCAGTTCGATAGCTGCTGCCATACAGAATTGTAGTGGACGTTTCTGGGAAGAGATTCATTCACACCCTGGAGGGGGTGGGGAGAGGGGGACCCTGCCCCTCTGAGCCATAGTGCTCACCCTGGGAAGGAGCAAGGAGTCCGTGGTCTTAGAGCAGCATGGCATCTCCTCTCTCTGCACCAGTCATGTCCCTTCTCTGCGTCTCAGTCTTCCTGTAGGTACCGAAGTGTGGCAAGAACGATTCTGCATGTGCTGAACCACACCAACCGTGTGTGCAATGGCCTGGTTTTCCACAGGCTGTTGGGGTCACCTCTGTCTCATGTTACCTAACACCACACTCTGTGTCTGAAACACCCCGACTCAGAGATGGGGGGACCTGGGATCCGGGCCCAGACCTGCCACCCTCTGGTGGCTGTCCGAGCATGTGTGCCTCAGTTTACACAGAACGGTTGTAAGGATCAGATCATATTAAAGATGCAAAGTGCTTTGCAAAAGGTTTGAGCTTATTGTGACCACCGCTGTCCCTGGCACAGCACTGGGTAACGTATCTGTCATGTAAGTTACATGTGTGATTTAATACATAAAACGTTTTAGGAACCACGTTCAAACAATGAAAAGAAGCAAATGAAATTAACTCAAATTCCATATTTTTCTTTAATCTCATATCTCCAATATTATTTCAAGATGTAACTGCTATAAAAAATGGATGTATTTTATATGCTTTTCTCAAAGGAGTCTTTGAAGACTGCTCAGCTTGTCACCCTGCTAACACCGGTCAGTTTGGAAGATAAATCTTCATCAGTCCGGCTCCGTCTGTAATCAGGGCTCAGAACATCTGCAATTGAAAAGTGGATTCACACGCCCGACTTGTTCCAAACACACCTAGAAGTTTTCCAATATGTGAGTTGAGCATCAATTTTTATTTATTTTTTTAAGATTTATTTATTTGAGAGACAGAGAGAGAGAGAGGCGCACACGGGTGCGGGAGGGGCAGAGGAAGAGAGGGAATCTCAAGCAGACTCGGAGCTCAGTTCCAGGACCTCCAGATCATGACCTGAGCCAAAATCAAGAGTCAGACGCTTAGCCAACTGAGTGACTAGGGTACCCGGGAGAATTGATTTTTACATTTAAATTTCAACTAATTAAAATGAAATCACAACTATAATCTCAGTTCCTCAGTGGCACTGGTCACACAGCAAGTGCTCAAAAGCCACATGTGGCCCGTGGCTGTAATACTGACACTGTGGGTGCCAGCTCCCCATTCATTCATTCATTCATGCATTCATTCATTCATTCACACCCTGGAGGGGGCGGGGAGAGGGGACCCTGCCCCTGTGAGCCACAGTGCTCACCCTGGGAAGGAGCAAGGAATCCGTGGTCTTAGGGAAGCAGGGCATCTCCTGTCCCTTCTCTGCTTCTCAGTCTTCCTGTGTGTGAAAGAGACAAAAGGGAATGGTGTCGGCCAATGATCGCACAGTAGTCTTGCGCTCAGGCTGAGCTGGGTTTGCGTCTCAGCTCCTTGCACAAGTTACAACCACTGTGTGAACTTGTTCCCCCACCGCCCTCCTGGCCTGGGAGGTTGGCCTTGTAGGAGCTTTCCCCGCACAGCAAACCCCCAGGGCTGCCTTAATGCACAGGGAGGGAGGGGGCTGGTCAGATGGAGGACAGGACAGAGGAGCGGGGTCCCCCTAGGAAAGTGGAAGGAACTGGAGGCATTAGGCGCTGGGAAGGCGGGAACAAAGACCTTGCAGGTGAGGGGCCGCACGTCGCCCAGGAGGGAGGGGACGCCCCGCCCCCTCAGCCCGCCCCTGCTCTGAGCCCGCCTCTGGCTCAGGAGCTGAGTCACAACTTGGCCTTGAGGGATTCCTGGGAGGGTGTGAAGGGCAGCACGTCCCACTGAGGAAGGGCAGGGAGGGAGAGAGGGAGGGCGGCTTCCTGTGCCAGCTCCCTCCTCTGCTCCCACAGCCCCAGAGTACAGAAAGACCTAGGTTTGCAGGCAGGAGCTAACGGCCCTCTTGGGGTTCAGGGACCCAACCCTGCCCCCTTCCCCCACCTCCTGGATCCCACAGTTCCATGGAGCAGAAAGACCTATAATTTTATCTCAAGGCAAGTGGGCGGTGGGTGCCGGGCCTGCCTTCTAGCTATGGTGTCCCAGGCGGGCTCTGGGTTCTCGGAGCTACTGTTTATAGGTCTGCAAACCAGCCACAGACACCTTCCCTATTGTAAATAATGCTGCTATAAACGCAGGGGCGGGGGCGTGTATCCCTTTGAAGTAGTGTTTCTGTCTGCTTTGGGGAAATACCCAGTGGTGCCATTGCTGGATCCTGGGGTAGCTCTAGTTCTAACTTTTTAGGAACGTCCATACTGTTTTCCAGAGTGGCCGCACCCCTTTGCATTCCCGCCCACAGGGATGGAGAAACAGGCTCTGAACCGGAGAGAACAAGCGGATTGTAAACCTGTTATCAGAGGTGAGGTGGGGCAGGGGGTGGGGGTCATAGGGGTGAGGATTACGGAGGGCACTGCGGGTGATGAGCACCCCGACTGTTGTAGGGAGCACCCTGAATCACTGTATCATACATCTGAAACCAATGTAACACCGTATGCTAACTGGGATTAAAATAAAAACTTAAAAAACAAAACCAAACCTTCTCTGCCTGGTTCCTTCCAGACTGCTTAGGGCAACGACTCCTCAGATGGCCAGCGGCTTCCCCTCCTGATTCCAGCAGGACACCAGCTTTGCTGACTTGGGGTCTTTTTACCCCACCCCACCTCTCTGCCAAAAGGGCAAGTTCTCCCTTCCTCCTATGGCTGAGCGGATCCTTAAGCTGAAACGAGGGGAGGGACATGAGGCTGGCGGGCTCCTGGACCACCCAGGCGCCTCTCATTCATCCATTCATTCTTACTTGGTAGATACCTTGGCAGAGATCACGACCATCTCACTGGTCCACTTGGTCTTTCTGTGTCTAGATGCTCAGCCTCGTGAGGGCGGGGCTTTCACGGGCTTGTCCTCCGCTGTGTCCTCCATTTCTGGGCTTCCTAAGCCCTCAGGAAATGTTTGTTGAATGACTAAAAGAGAGTGAGTGGCAAAGGGCAGGTGGAGAATAGCCGTCTGTTGCCCTGGGGAGGTCTTGAGATTCCGGAACAATCACAAGGGTCCCAGGGAGAGCCCAGGTGGGCACCAGGTCCCAAGGAGGGGAGACCAGGCTAAGGGTGCTCCCCCTAAGTTCCAGCCACCTGAAAACACCACGATAGAGAAGGAGGTTCCTTCTCCGTCCCCGGGAGTCCCGGAGGAGAAACTGACATCAGAGAGAGGACATTGGGTGACACCAGGTGAGGGCTCCCCCCTGCCTGCCAAGCAAGGGGACGCCCAAAGGCTCAAGGGGATGGGAGGGGCAGGACGGAGTGCGGGCAGACCCACTTGGGTCTGGCTAAACCGCTCAGCGCGTGCTCTGCCCCTGACCACATGGGCCGTGGTTTCCTCACCTGTAAAATGGGTGGTTAAGATAAACACGTACTGGGAAGAATGAACGTTATTTTCACACAGGGAAGACAGACAACTGGGCTCAGATGGGGGGTTTTGCTGCCGTTGCCGTGGATGGACGCGTGGTTGGACCGAGCAAGAAGCAGGACTGAGAGACAGACAGACAGAGCGCACACGTCTTCAGTCCGTGCGCAGCGATGTCTCACGCGTGCCCCCCAGGAAGCCACCGCCACATCCAGAAAGAACCTGCCCCGCTCCCCAGAGACACCCCGCTCCCCGGCCGGCTCAATGCCTGCCCTTCCCCCTGAACTGTCACCCAGACTCCTGCCTCCCCCTCCATCATTCGCCTTCTTTGCCCTGCACAGAAAAGGAATCCCACAGCGACTCTGTGCCTGTGTCTTCTCCCTTCTCTCCTGGTAAAGGCGTTCCTATCTGCTCTTGGGGACCCAGCCTCTCCCCAACTCTGTCCATACCTCTTCCTCCCCCCGCCCCTGCATCGGGGGAGGTGGGGGGCAAGTGGGCCGGACGGGTGTGGTAGCTTCCTAATGCTGCTCTAACAAATGACCATACAGTTAGTGCCTTAATATAAATTTATTATCCAGCAACTTTGGAGGGTCTACAATCGGAAATAAGTTTCCCTGGGCCAAATTCAGGGTATCAGCAGGGCTGCACTCCCTCTGGAGGTTTTAGGGGAGAACCCGTGTCTTCGCCTCTTGCAACTTCTAGAAGCCTCTCAGACCTCCGAGTCAGTGGTCACGTCCTCTCTCACTGCCTCCCTGTTTCAGGACAGCTGTGACTACCGGATGGTACAGGATAATGTCCCCATTTCAGGACCTGAATCTAAATACACCTGCAAAACCCGCTGCCATGGAAGGTTACGTATTCCCAGGTCCTGGGGATCAGGACTCTGATGTCTTTGAGGAGTCATCATTCATCCAAGAACATCTGGCCACAGGGAACATCCCATGTCCCTTCTTCCGTCCCTTGTTCCCTCTACCTCCCGTCCCTTTTTCTTCTCTCTCTCTCTCTCTC
>CM053606.1:157126530-157139958 GCA_028646535.1 Procyon lotor | reverse complement strand
GTTCCTATCTGCTCTTGGGGACCCAGCCTCTCCCCAACTCTGTCCATACCTCTTCCTCCCCCCGCCCCTGCATCGGGGGAGGTGGGGGGCAAGTGGGCCGGACGGGTGTGGTAGCTTCCTAATGCTGCTCTAACAAATGACCATACAGTTAGTGCCTTAAGATAAATTTATTATCCGGCAACTTTGGAGGGTCTACAATCGGAAATAAGTTTCCCTGGGCCAAATTCAGGGTATCAGCAGGGCTGCACTCCCTCTGAAGGCTTTAGGGGAGAACCCGTGTCTTCGCCTCTTGCAACTTCTAGAAGCCTCTCAGACCTCCGAGTCAGTGGTCACGTCCTCTCTCACTGCCTCCCTGTTTCAGGACAGCTGTGACTACCGGATGGTACAGGATAATGTCCCCATTTCAGGACCTGAATCTAAATACACCTGCAAAACCCACTGCCATGGAAGGTTACGTATTCCCAGGTCCTGGGGATCAGGACTCTGATGTCTTTGAGGAGTCATCATTCATCCAAGGACATCTGGCCACAGGGAACATCCCATATCCCTTCTTCAGTCCCTTGTTCCCTCTACCTCCCGTCCCTTTTTCTTCTCTCTCTCTCTCTCTCTCTCTCTCTCAGTCTTCTTCTCTCTCCCCATCCCTCCCTCTTCCTGCCTGGGATCCCTACATGTGATTTTTAAACTCACAGGGGCCTCCACCTATTTGTTTCGGGGGAAGGCGCTGGCTAACTACGGTGAAATGACTTTGGGATCATTTTAAAGCGCAGACTGCCAGGGTGGGGAGAGAGGCAGGAACCTAAATGACTATAATCCAGGGCAGAGGGTGAAAAGGGTCTTGGAGATAACAGGCCTCCTGCTCCAGTCCAGGCCTTGGCCCCTGGGTTGCTGCAGTTCAGGGGACAGAGACAGAAACAGGTAATTACGGTGGTGGAGATAAGGGTTGTTAGAGACCCCTGCGCAAAGCACCGTGGGAGCAAGGGATGGTGCAAGCCGAGCAGAAACCAAAAATCCTTGCCCCAGAGCCCAAGGGGAAGTTTCCAGAAGGAGGGGCCTTCTAAGCTGGGGCCTGTGGAAAAATTCAGAGCTTGAGGAGCGGAGATTGCGGGAGAGGCGTCCCAAGCTCGGGAGCAGAGTGGCAAAGGTTCAGAGACTGATTTGGGCTAGAAACAGCTGAGACCATAAGTCTGTGGCATCAGGAAGCTTGGACTCACATTCTTTGCTGCCCCATACTTTTTGGGCGGCCCTGACATAAGCCTTTACCTCTCTGAATGTTTGGGAAGTGGGGAGAATAAAATCCATGTCCAAAGCCACTGCTGTAGTTGGGGCGTGGAGAGATGAGCCTCCCCGCAGACACCTGCAGGTCTGCTGTTCCCGGGAGCCCCCGTAGCGTCTCCAAGGCTGTGACACACCAGCAGAGACACACTAGGGTCCTCAGGACTCCCCAGAGTCCTCAGACTTCTTCCTGTCTACCGGAAGGATAGCAGCTAGCATTTATTGAGCACTTACAGTATACTTGCTATCTTACCTGCCTTATTTCTGACCCTCACAATAACTCTGCCTTTAGAGGTTATGATCTGCACTTTAGAGGGGAAGAAACTGAGGCACAGGGACACTCGGTGAATGCTTGAGTTCACGTAAGTGAAAAGCAACAAGCACAGAATTTAAATGGGAGACCCTGTGGGTGGGGGGAGCAGGACACCCAGGGGTCCCGAATGCTCCCTCACAATGTTTCCACTGTGCATTCTTGATTACTTTTGGAGACAGGGAGCTCAGTCAGGGAACCCGAGTTTTAAGCAGGGTCATGGGATTCGACAGAGTCTCTCTCTCTGGGCCTCGGTCTCCCCATCTGGAATCTTAGGGTGTAGAGCACTCCTGTGTCTCTGTCCCTGCCCCACAGAATGAGGGAAGCATGAGCTAACATTTTATTGTAGGCAGGGTCCCCAGCGCCAAGATCAGCCGTTCCAGAGCCTGGCTGGGGCCCTGGAAAGTGGGCCGTGGGAGGAAGGAGAAAGTTCCTTCTGTCTGGGTTTGGGTGGAGCAGGGAGGCTGGGCATGACGTGCGGACAGGTGGGCACAGGGCACGCGCACGAGGACAGCAGAGAATGTGAGCACCCTGCGACCGCTGGGGGAGCTGGAGGGGAAGTTGTGGCTCCATCAGGAAGGACCTCACCCTGAAGCACACACCCGGGGAGAGTCCACCTAATTCGAGGGGTTGATTCCCCTCCTTTTCTTTTGTGGAACAGCTGGTAAGTTCCTTCACGCATGTACGGTGTGTCTGCACTTACCCATAAGGACAAAAATAGAAACAAGCCAGTTCCGTCTCCAGGCATTGTAGCCACCCAGCCCCCTCCGCCAGGAGCATTCCCCTGTTCAATTTCCCCCGGTGCTGCAGTGGTCATTCTCTCTTAGGCCCCCTGGGAAGGCCAGGCGGGTATGGACTGGAGCCTGGAAAGCCCTGAGGTGACTTGGAGGAGTCACCTCCAGCAGCTCATGAAAAACCCAAGGGTTCTCCCACCCTGCGGTTCAGGCCAGTTGGGTGGGAGGAGTGGGGCCAGGATCCCCAGGGGACTGGATTTTCAACCAGCATTCAGTGGCCTCTTCAGGACGGGTGACTTTGGGCAGCCACCTGTTCTCTCCTGAAAGCCCCCAGCCGAGCTTGGTGATGGTTGTTGTATCTGTTTCCTAGGGTCACGGTTAAAAAGCAGCTTCACTGGGCCCAAACAAGGGTGTCCACCGCTAGCTCTCCGCAGGGGCTCCCGGGGACAATCTCCCCTTGCCTCCTCCTGCTTTGCAGAGCTCCTGATGCTCTTGGCTTTGTGGCTGCCTCACTCTGATTTCTGCCTCTTCCGTCACATCGCTTTCTTCTCTGACACTGAATTTCCCTCCGCCTCCCCCAACAAGGACACTTGCCATTGCGTTCACCGCCCGCCTGGGTAGTGCAAGCTTATCTCCCCATCACAAAAGACTTGATTTAATCACACCTGCAAAACCCTACTTTTGCCCTAGGAAGAATCATTCACAGGTTCCAGTGATTGAGATCTGATATCGTTGGGGACCATTACCGAGACTCCCAGAATCATCAGCCTCTTCCCTCGGGCAGGGCAATGACTCAGAGAAGCCAAGTGGCACAGAGACCCCGCTTGGCTTCACCCTCTTCTGTACCGTAGTCCACCCAGGCACAACTAGATTTATTTATAGTGATGGGGTATTCTCGGGGACGGCTGATAAATGGTAAAGATCATGTCGTATCAGAAAAAAAAAAGGATGGGTTCATTATGGAAAAGAATTTGGGCACTAGAAGTAATTGCTCACTTACGTGCCAACAAAAAGCATCATCATTACAAAGGGCCTCATGCTTCTCACTCTCGGGAAAAGGGAAGAACCTCACCTGCATCAGGTGCACATAGGTGACTCCCGAGAAAGACGATCATCTATAGAGCTCGCATTGCACCCCATTCTTGCAGGGGCATGTGAGGTTACAGGTCATTCCAAGAATCAGCCCTTCCTTAATAAGGGGGTCCTGGGCTCCCAGACGGTGATGCAGAGAAGGAGCTGGCAAAGTCAGAAAAAAACAGAACAAAATGAAAGGAAAACTGAAGAAGAAGGAGGAGGAGGAGGAAGAGGAGGAAAGGAAGAAGGAGGAGGAGGAAGGGGGGACGGGGAAGAAAAGAAAGAAAAAGAGAAAAAGAAGGCATGAAGACCTTAGATGAGCACTAGCCACCTCCCCCCAACACTTCTACCTTCACTGAAACGAAAAGGTGAAGCCTCCTCTCATCCAAGATACATAGTAATAAGGAATTCTGTTTCCCATTTAAGAGCCATCCATGGGGGGTGGGGCACCAGTCAGTTAAGCATTGGACCCTTGGTTTCTGCTCAGGTCATGGTCTCAGGGTTGTGAGGGCTCCATGCTCAGCAGGAGTCTGCTTGAGATTCCCTCCCTCTGCTCCTTCTCCCCACTTTGTCTCTCTGTCTCTCTAAAATAAATAAATAAATCTTTTTAAAAAATCCATGGTTTTCATCCTTCCAGATTGACATTCTGGAAAGAATCACTGCATGTAAAGTGTTCTATAAGAACAAGATCAAAGGAAGTGGATTCCGATCATCGAGTCCCGGCCCCACTTCACTGCAGCCCAGTGAGGCCACGGGGCTCAGTAGTGTGTGGTTGGTCAGCAGAAGCGAGATGGGCAGTTTCCAGGGAAGGAAAAGCACATCCTCTGTCCCCCCTCTCTCTCTAGCCTTTCCTCGCCACGGAGATGGTGGGGAGCGGCCTCCCCGAGTTACCCAGACCCGGGAAGCCCTCCTCTCCTCGCATCCTGTGCCGGTGACCTGGGGGTTTGTGAATCAGGGGCCTGATGGTGAATCATCTCCAACTCTGCGGATTGAAGCAACAGCCTGGCGACATGAGAGCAGTGAGGGAAAGAGCTGGTGCTCTCTCCTCAACGCGCATTTCAGCCAGGGCTGCCTCACCCTGGACTATCTGTCTGGTTCTGGTCAGGGTTATTTCTGGTCTCTGTCGCAGCAGCTGACCCTCTACTCCAGCAAAAGTCAACTCCACAGCAATCTCTCCCTCCCACACTGCGGGGTATTCTGGTTAAGATAAGACCTTTCTTGAAACAGGTATGATTGGGGCAGCAAATCCCACCTCCAGAGTCCTGCGCCCTCGATGACCTGAGAGCAGTTGGCGATGCAAAGTCAAGTATGACCGGTAAGCCCCAGCAGGGCAGAGATGACCCCACAAAGCAGATGGTTTTCCTCTCCGTTCAATAGCTTGAGTCCGTGGCTCCCATAGCACTTGGTGGGGCTCGGCGGGCACTCGCTCGGTGGAGCAGTAGCTGGCTAGCTGGGGAGCAGAGCCTGCGCGTTCGCTCGCTCTGAGCACCAACCTGCACGCACGCACGCACGCAGTCAGAGCTCGGGCTCATCCCTGGTCTGGCTCTGCCCAACCATGCTCCTTTGCTCCTCTAGGACACCCTCTCCCCGGCGTGGACCACTAGCAGCAGCAGCAGCGTCGCCTGGGAACATGCTGGAAATGCAGATTTGTGAGCTGTACCCCAGGAACTCCGGGGTGGGGTGCGGTGATCTGTGCGAGCATGTATGTGTTTTATTAATAGACTTGTTTTCTTAGAGCAAGTGGAGGCTCACAGCAAAATTGAGCAGAAAGAACAGAGAGTTCCCTTATCCCTCCTGCCCTACTCATGTACATCGTCCCCACTATCAGCATCCCCCATGAGGGGGGTGCCTTTGTTACAGCTGACCATCGTCATCCCCCAGGGTCTGCGGCTGACATCCAGACTCACTCCTGACGCTGAGCATTCTATGGATGTGGACACATGTGTAGCCATGTGTATCCACCATGATGATAATGCACAGAATAGTTGCATTGCCTTAAAAATGTTCTGTGCTCTGATTCTTCGTACTTGCCTTCCCCTTTTCTCCCCCGGGGGGGGGATGGGGGAACAGTCTCTCTGTTACTCTCTCTCTAGTTTTCCCTTCCCCAGAAGGTCAGAGAGTTGAAATCAGACAGAGTCTTTTCAGACTGGCGTCTTCCACTTAGAACCGTGCTTTTAACGTTCTTCCCTGTCTTTTCACAGCTTGATAGCTCATTTCTTTTTAGCACTGAATAGGATTCCGTCCTCTGGATGGACCGCGGTGTATTTCTCTACTCCCCTATGGAAGGACATCTGGGACGCATGATCTGTGTTTTAATACACCTTCCAGATGATTCTGACGGTAACTAGCATTGGAAATGACTGCTCTACACTGTGGTTCCACAGATTTGACCCTGCAGCCATTCCGGATGCCTCTCAGTCTAGCTCTGCGTACAGCAATCTTGCTCATTATTTGGAGGGCACCTAAAATACCACCTCTTCCAGCTCACCACAGTCTGAAATAATAACTCCCTGGAAAGGTGCATTCTGGCTGGAGCTGCCTGCCTCCCCCACTGGTGTGTGAGCTCCTGCAATTGGGATCTGGTTTTCCGCAGCTCCCAGCCCCTCATTCCAGACTGGGAATACAGTGGTGCCTAATAAATGCCCTAAGCTTGAATAATACGGTGGAACAGCAATCTAGTGAGCTCCTAAATACAGACTTGCAAACAAGCAAGCAATGACGTGGTAGAGTGATTTTTATCACACTCCTAGGAGCGACATCTTACAAACACGTGTCTCTCCAGACCAAAATGCATTTCCATAAAAAGAGCTGATAAAATCATTTTTTTTCTAAGTGGAGAAAAGAATGAAAAAAAAAATTAACATACATCAAGCATTGCCCATCTGCCAGCACCATTTTTGCTTTTTCTATCTTATTATTCCTCACCGCCCAGGTGGGCGTAGGGAATTGTCTCTGGTGAAGACAGGGATGCTCAGAGATGTTTAGTAACTTTCTCTAGGTCACACAGCCAGCACTTCAACGTGCGCCTGGGGACCTGTGATTGGACTGCTTTTTCCACTGTGCCAGGTTCACTCTGAGGGAAGGACTCAGTGGGGGGAGGAACAAAAGTTCGGCAGGCACAAGCCCCTCCCGGCCTTCTTTGCAGTTCCAAAATTGCCACCTCTTCTAGGCGCACCGCATCTCTGGTGAGTTGAGCCAATAGGAGGGCTCGCGTGTGACCACTGCAGAGATAAGAAGAAGCCTTCGTCATCCGGCAGGAGGTTTACTGGCTCAGGCCTCGTCTGGTTAGACTCCAAGTCAGTTTCCAGGTCGAAGTCATAAAACAAGTGGAGTGCCAGGGAGCAGGCTGTTCCCACCTGGCAGAAATCAGCTCTAGGAAAGTCATCCACAGCTGGTGGCAGGAGGCGGTGGAGAAAGGACAAGGAGGCAGGCCCTGCCTCCCCAGTCGGCATCTCTGGGTTCTCATGCAAACACTCACGTGCGCACACCAGGGAGTGCAGATGAGCTCTCGGTAAGTGGTCACACCTAGTGTTGACAAGTGCTCCCCAGCTCGCCTGGGTTGGGAATCAAGGGGCTGCCCCTCGGTGAGGCTCCTGCATTGTTCTAAACCTCAGTTTCCTCATCCACAGTGACGATAAAGGGATCTACCTCTGGGTAGCCATGAAGATTTGGGGACATAATATTAAGACCCCAGCCCAGGGCCTGCCCGGGACAATCTTGGTGAATGCCCATGTTGGCTGTCTCTCCAGGGGAGGGGTCTGGCCCAGGGTTTCTGGCCCAAGGTTTGCACACCTGCTGCTTCCAAACTGTCACAGCAAAATGGCGAGGAGAATGTAAATCCCAAGTCTGCAGAGAGAACAGCATCAGAGGTAGGGCTGGAAGGTAACGGCGCAGCTCGCAAATTCTGGCTGCCGCTCCTTCTCTTGTGGGCCTGGTCTCTGGGGGTTGGCGAGGGGTTGTGTTGTTTGCTGCACCCAGACTGGAAAGCCTGTAGTGCTGAGTTGAGGCAGGAGCTATCCCCGTGCTGCTGCTAGGTCTGTATTTGGAATCTGCATGCCATGTTTTATGGCATCCATGGGCTGCCTCTCCTGATTTTCCCTGTGGGGCTATTGGCGGGAGGGGATGACCCTCCGGGAATAAGGAGGCAGGGAACGAGCACCTGCCAACTTGGGATCAGTCTGTAGCTTTGCCCCTTATGGTGTGTCCTTCGGCAAATCTCTCCACTGTTTCCCTCCCTACACAAGGAGAAGAAGAACCTATCCGCTCTAAGGATTCCCAAGAATCCAGGTAGCCTGACAGGTCCAGAGCAAAGCAGGGGCTGGCAAAAGGTGGCCTCCCACCCTCTTCCTGCCCCAAGGCAGAGGTATTTAGTGCCTCATCCAGGGACACTGGGGTAGTGAGGGGCAGGGCTGGGAAGTGAACCTCAGAACTGGCTAGTGGGGAGTTCACTGCTCCAATGCCTTGCACTACACAATCTCTACCTTGAGGAAGTTTCCAGTCTCCCTTGGAGAACAGAAGCAGCTCACAGGTGACTTAAATCTAAGTGGAATCAAAGGGCCTGCAAGAAGGTAGCAAGAGAAGAGCTATGGGAGATCCCAGGTGCCAAAGATCCCAGTTTGGAGAAAACATGAAAGCGTCCAGGAAGAGGTGACACAGGGTTGTGTCGGGAAGGGTGAGCCGGTTTAGAGGGTGGGGTGTGCGGGGCCCTGCTGTGCTGGTATCTGCCAGGCAGTATGGGGGTGACGCTGCGGTGGGCTTCGGGTGGGCTCCTTTCCAGATTCTCCCACACACCCCTCCCACCTCCAGTCCCCAGCCCCCACCTTCCACCCTCTACTGGAGCCCCTGAATTGGTAAAGGAACCAGTCTGTGGTACCCCTTTTGGCTAGGTCATTGCTAGGTCTCAAAGATAGAGCCAGAACTCTGAAGCATGAAGATAAGATAGAAACAGGAATGGCTTAAAGTCACACAGAGCCCGGGGGAGAATCAGGATTCCTGCCAGCTTTTCTCCAGTTCCCAAATCCAGCATCTTTCCATTAAATGCAATGCCTTAAAGGCCGAAGAAGCCTTTGTAGTAGAGAGAAGCATAGCCTGGGGGAGGAATGCCCCCCCCCAGGGGGATCACTAACTGCTTGTTAGCAAACATCTACTGATACTGTCCTGTGTGAGCCTTGAGGTTTTTAGATCTTTCACCTAAACCCTCATGGCTGCTGCCTGTAGGGGAGGCACTATTATGCTGATCAGCTTCTATTTAAGACTAGGAAATTGACACGCAGAGTTTAAGTGGCTTATCCAAGGGCACATGATTAATAGAATTTAAAGTTGGGTTCGAATCTGCACAGCCTGGATCCAGCTTCCTGCCCTAACTAGAATAATGTGTGAGGCTGCTCAGGCTGTGCCCTGCCCTGGTGGAGGCTGAAATCTGGCCTGAATTCTGCCCTCTGAACCATAAGCACTGGCACAGGGGCTCTAGGAAGAAGGAGCACTTTCTTGTAACTTCCGCACAGGGACCGCGGAGCCACAAGCTTTTCCTCCTGGGAATGACAGCTGCTGACCACATCATGACTTTCATCATTTGCACCATTGATTTTTTTTTTTTTAATCGTGACCTTCTCAAAGTCATTTAAGAGCACAGATAAAAATGCAAAGTGCATGGGGTCTGGGAAAGGTGGCTTTGCCACCAGCCACCATGGGAAAACTCAGCCAGCTCAGACCTTCTTCCTGCAGCAGATGAAAGCAAGCATTCTTTCAGGCGGGCAGCCCAGCAGGCCTGGCTGGGCTCCTCGTGTGCCTGGTTGACCCGGCAGGCCCTCTTCTAGGAATCGATCTGGCTGAAATGCTCATCAGCCTCTGCGAAGATCTCTGTGGCAACATTGTTCATAAGGGCAGAATGTTGGCAACCGTCCAGAACAGAGGAGATTGGTCTGATCAATGATGGTGTGGTTCACATTTGAAGAACCACACAGGCCTTGGAGTGAAGGCGGTAGATTGACTTGTAATAATGATGACAATTCACGAGATCTACTTCAACCGCAGGACATTTTGTATGCTGGGAGACTGTTTGGGTCAACAATGTTTTCCTGCGGGTGGATATATTTAATCATTATGTCAAAGGCAACAACAGAGAGTAGGGTTGAATCCCTCACCCCAGACGCTGGCCTGAGTGTGGGCGATGAGGCACAGGTCCCTTGGCTTTCTGTGTCTCAGGGTTAAGGGCTCAGGTGCCACATCATGTGTCCTGGTCCTGCCACTTTCTCCCTGTTGCTGTGCCTCAGTTTCCCTGCACTGAAAACAGGCACACTGATAGTGCTTTCCTCCTGAAGGTGTTTGAGGATTAAACAAGTAAACCCACATGAGGCTTTCTTTGCAGGCCTGGAGGGCAGTGAGCCCCTGGGACCTTCATTATGTTGAAGCCTGGAAGAGAAGGCTGGAGAAACTCGCTCAGCCAACACGGGTCATGGCTATGTCTGAAGAGTATTTATTGTTGAATGCACACATTCCATTGCACTTAACATTTTTGGAAAAAAGAATGAATTCTTCCTGCAGTCAGGAAGAGAAAGAATTGAGTTCAAAAGAAGATACTCTGGCCTCTGGCCCTCTAGGAGAAGTCAATGACTCCTTCCACTATATTCCCTGGACTAAAGGGTGGGTAGACTCATGACTCAGACATGGAACTCCCCACCCAGGCTGCTGACTGTCCCTGTCCCCTGAGTCTGGTGCTCATCGCTGTCACTGTTCTTAGCCCCTGCGGTTGTCCCTTTATAAATCACCTCCCCCCCTCCCCCTGCCTCCTTGGGAGCTCTCCAAGGACAGGGATGGCATCTAATCCATGTCTCTGAATCTTCAGGCCGGGCTAGGGCCTGGCACACAGTAGATGCCTAATGAGGGCTTGCTGAGTACTCAGTCTTGAATGCACTGCTCAAGGGTTTATACACAACCCAAGGGCTGACTGGAGGAAGTTTCTTGTACAGTCTGACAATAAACACTTCCTTCTGACCCCTTAGGAATGTGCTTGGCACTTGTTTCCAAGTCAGGCCCTGAAGATGAACACTGTGTGTTAATTACAGAGCAAAACAATGCATTCTGGACTCCACCTCGGGGCGGCCATGCGGTGGGCCAGCTGCTGCTGCGCTGTCCCCAGGGAAGGGGCCTCGGGTCCTTGCAGGCCTGGCCAACAGCTCATGGTGTCCGGGTCCCCTGGGGCAAACCACAGAAACCAGGGACCCACTCTGCATATTACCAGGAAGATCTCTTGCTGCTGCGCATGTGTGTGCGTGCACGTATGTCCACATGCACACTCACACACCCCAAGCAAAATATAATCAAACCCAATATATGATGAAAGAGGGAAAGGAAAAAGGTGGAGAGGACAAAGGGAGAAAGGAACAGATAAACATATTTGTGGGCCATAGAAAGCCCATGATTCCTGACGCCCATCCCC
Source organism: Procyon lotor (assembly GCA_028646535.1). Taxonomy (NCBI): domain Eukaryota; kingdom Metazoa; phylum Chordata; class Mammalia; order Carnivora; family Procyonidae; genus Procyon; species Procyon lotor. The sequence goes on along the minus strand of CM053606.1, from coordinate 157,129,130 downwards.
ATTGCACAGACGAGAACACTGAGAGAGGCTATAGCTTGCCCCAGGTCACTGGGAGTTTGTGTGTGGTCTAGGATGAAGGTTTCTGGTTTCCCAGCCCAGACTCTTCCTTCTGTTTTGCCCCCTGAGGCCAAGGTCTGCACGCCCCAGTGGTGGGACCCCTCAGGAGAGGAACCAGGCGCACCTGCCACCCCTCCCAGCCCCTCCCTCCTTCTCCCCAGGAACCCTTTGTGAGAAGGGGTGCCCAGTACTCTGGCATCAAGTGGCTGATGCTCCCGCCCCAGGAGGGGCCAGAGATAAGGGACTCTGGCTATCACATGAATACTGGGAGAGGGGAGATGGGAGAAGGGAGACAGAAACTTCTCTGAAATTGGAGGTTCAAGGGCAGAGGGACCAATGTCAGCTCTGGAGCTATAGACCAACCTGAACTGCAATGCCAGCTCTTTCCCTTCTCAGCTGGGTGATTGTGGCTAAGTGATGGGATCTTCTAGATGTCAGGCTACTCAGGTTTAAAATGGGATAGCCCACAAGGCTGTGTGCAAGATCACCCAAGCGCATGCTCCCAGGTTCAAAAACTCTGGGTGGGCCAGGCCTGGAACTTGCAGGAGAAAATAGTCTGTGTGGTTGCAGGAGATGAATCATTATTCCTGTGCTGGGCAGTGCAAGGGAGAATCCCACGCTTTATGCAGAGACAATGTGGTCAGGGTCATGGCTAGTACCGGGGAGAGATTCTCAGAGAGGTCAGCTCGGGGTTTACAAGTTCTCAGCTCCCAGCTCCCCTGAGATGTACAGGGGAGGGGAGAGGGGTGGTAGGGGAGGTGAGAGGGGAGGTAGGGGAGGGGAGGCTTCAGGCTATGGTAGGGGGACAGCATCGGCCCAGGGAACAAAGCCTCAGTTCTTTCTCTACCTCAGTGAGCTGTGTGACTTTGGGAAAGTCACTTGGCCTCTCTGAAACCCAGTGTTCCCAACTGTAGCAGGGAAAGCAGCATCTCGAAGGCAGGTGAAGGGTAACCGAGTTTGTAAAGTGCTGGTGCACTGCAAGCACATAGTACATGTGATTCCCGAGGCAGTCCCGCCATGTGCAGGCTGCCTGGCGGCTGGTGGCCCCTTCTTTTCCCTGTCCGGGCTCACGTTTGTGTCCCCGTAATATTTACCAAATGGCAGTCCTTGGCATGTTACATTTACGATGTTTGCCATAATGCAAACACATTTTGCACAGTGTCCTACTACATTACCTTACTTCAAAAGTAAGGGATGCCCTTATAGAAGCAGAAATATAAACAAAGAAAAGGCTAACATTGTAGCCCGGTTCTAAGGTAAGGAAGCCCTTTGCTGCAGGGGCATGAGCTGAAGTCACTGGTGAAAACAGACACAGCTCAGAGCACCGGAGGTACTAAATCCTTCCTGGGAAGGATCTAGGCGCAGAGGCTGCCCTCTCCTTGCGAGGGAAGAGTAAGGAAGCATCAGCGCTAACGCCAAATGTTGAAGACGTGGAACCAGGAGCATTTAAGGGTTAACTTGGGGGTAATTTCCCTCTTCCTCGATTCGGTTTTATTTAATACCTGGAGTGCACGACTCAGAAAGCGATGCTGGGGGACCCCTGCCCTCATGTCCATGGGGTTCACATCCCGAGATAGGGGGCCCCCGGGCAATCCTGTGGGACTTCCCGCTGAGGCAACCAGGGAATGGGGGGGTGGGTTGTGGCAGGGCTGGGAAGGCAGAGCAGAATGGGAAGGAAGGCCTGTGAGGTGTGCAGAGGCCTGGGTAGGCAAGGGTAGGGGTTGGGGGAGGGAGGAACACAGCTGCCTCTGGGCACAGGCCTGCGGCAAGGAGCAAACCAGGAACCAAGTCAGCATGGATCTCGGACTTCCCGCCCACAGGACGGAGAGAATCAACGTCGGTGGTTAAAGCCACCGGCCTGGGCTTGACGGCCTGAGCGGACAGACGCAGGGAGGCCGAGGCCCACGCTTGGGTGTTGGAAGACCGAATGTTTGCCCCTCTTCTGCTGCTGTGACTCAAGGCCACGGTTTCCTTCCTCTGGCTCTCAGTATCCCCCCCTGTAAGGGAAGGACATTGAACTCTCCATGTACAGGTTTCTGATCTTCTGATTATATTATATATGCCTGCGCCTTAGCTGCCCCATGCTGAGGGTCCAGAAAGGAGGGAGCTTGGTGCTGCCAAGCACCTGTCTCCTCCCCGGTTCAACATCTGCCTCCTTTGACTTCTCTCCAGAGCCGTGGGCATGGCCTTGGGCACCCGTGCGCTTAGGGCTTAGGCAGCACTTTTTCTATCTGGGGTTTTTATTTAACTGGAAGACAGATCCATGGACACTTGCTCCCTCCCTCCCTCCCATGTGTGCCCCCCCCCTGCCCCCACACTGACCAACTGACCTTGTCTCCACTCAGGACCAAGGTCAGCCAGGGCCTCTCAGGCCACTCAGCAGCGGAAAGATCTGGAGTCCTCATGCTGGTCGTGTGGGTCTGCATTCCTGCCCTGCCACTGGGCCAAGTGCGTCTGGACAACTCGATGGCCTCTCTGGGCACAGTCTGTACCCCTGTAAAATGAGCCGATGAGTGGTTTGTGGCCTGAGCCCCCTGGGTCCC
>CM053606.1:157077970-157126030 GCA_028646535.1 Procyon lotor | reverse complement strand
TAGGATATGAGGGTGGAGCTTATAGAGAAGACCCCACAGAGACCCCTCCCCCCCACCCTGTGAGGACACCCCTTCCACCATCTACTAACCAGGAAGCTGGCTGCTAGGGCAGCCTGGATCTTGAACTCACAGCTGCCACGGTAAGAAACAAATGTTTGTTATTTACACCTCTCAGTCTCTCGTGTTTTGCTTACAGCAGCCCGGACGAACTCAAACAGGCACCACAGGAGGTTTTGGGATCCGGTGTGTGTGTGTTGTGAAAATACGGTAATGCAACCTTTAACATGAGTCAAAGACAGTGTTTTCACCTGGGTATCTTATGGGCTCTTTGGAATTCACTCACAGATCGATCTGCTTCTTTGTGGATTCATTCATTCATTTGGTGGTCGTCGCATCCCAGGTAGGAAGACACCACGGACTGGACTCGAGTCTAGGGGGCGCCCCGCGGGACCGGGCACCGGGTGGGGTTCACAGCAGCGCTGCGGGAGGGCTCAAGGGGTAGGGGCGCCCTCCGTCAGCTGAGCGCGTTCTGTAGGCCACGGAGGGGGGCAGCCAGCTGGCGAGGGGCTTCGGGAAAGGTAGGCTTTGAGAGGGCCTGGGAACCTGTGCCAGGTGAGGACGGCCAGGCAGGACCATTGGCATTCGACCACACAAACAATTACTGTTTCCAAATCGACTGACCTACTTGGCAGGAATGGAAAATTCACAAGCCAAAGGGAAGAGAGGAGAGAGGGGAGGCATCCAGATGGGGCGGAACATGTGAGGCATTTTATAGCTCCTCGCAGAAGGAACCACACCTCTTTTTTTCTCCCTCAAAGAGAACAGGAAGCTTCTTTCCCCCTTGCCAGTCACCATGACAACCGAAGACCCTTCTGCGCAGAGGGATGGGCTTTGCATCTTCTCTCCCAGGGTAGCCCGACATGCTCCTGAGCCCTTGACATCTAGGCGGGCTCCCGGGAGGACGACCCACACCCTTTCTTAGATGCTGACACACGTTTCAGGGACAGAGTGGCAGGTGGCCAAGGGGCTCTGGTTGGGCCTCTCAATCTTCTGCTATTCAGGGTCCCAGACAAGGGGGCTGGGATAATCATGGCTTGATTCCTGGAGGGGTGACCCTGGGCAAGTCACTCTCTCTCTCTGAAAAGCCAGCATCCCAGGACCATCCAACACTTAGGATCCGTGCAAAGATTCTGGTGACACCGCCCCTCACCAGTACCACCCACAGAAAACACACCCCCATCACAAGCCTGAGCTCTACGCTCCATGCATGTGGGCGAAGGCTCACCGCCCGGGGCACCCACGAAAAACAGCCATCTCTGGCTGCACAACACCTTCTTTCCTGCTCCTTTAGACTTCCTCAGCCCAGCCCCCTCTTGCTGGTTCCTCTGACCATGGTCTCAGATCAATGTTCATCTCTCCCTTTCTACCAGATCACCAGTTAGCTCTCTGCTTGGTGCTGCCATCACACAATGGAAGACGTCAAGCCTTTTTGGAAACACAAGTCTGCCCCTGTCTTCCTCCAGCCCGGTAACCCTTCAGTGGTTCCCAGTTACCAAAGGGCAATCAAAACTCCTTATGGGGCATACGAGGACCTTCCCAGCTGGCCCCAATCTACCCAACAGACTCAATTCTGGATTTTCCAACCCCCACACTTTGTGCCCAATAAACGCAATTGCTAATCAATCCCAAAGGGTGTCACATTTTCTCCCACCTCTGTGCCTCTGCCCAGGCTGTTCCCACTACCAGGAACTACCATATCCTCCAATCCTTTCCTTTGTTGAAAGGAGCTAGCTCAAGTGTCATGGCCTCTCATACCCGCCCGTCCGGTGGGGCTAGGCGGCCATGCTCTGTGCTCCCATACCTCTCTGGGCCACCTTAGGCCATCAGAGTTAGCACACAAGTCTGGGTTTAGCTTTGTTCTGCACCTACCTCCTCCCTCACCTGAGGCCACCTAGACACCTGGCTGGGGGAAGGCGCTAATTGAATGACAGAATGGATGGCCCCATGCCAGCCTGGGTATGACTGCAGGCCCTTGGCTTAGGGTTCCAGACACAGTGGCCCCTGCCTGGGAGCTCGCACAGCACGTGGAAATGTCTGCAGCCACCTTCCTCTCCGGGAAGAACGTTTCCTTCCAAGGCTATTTCTAGACCCGTGGAACATGGAGGGTTTATCGTCTTTCCATGATTAGGATAGAGATGATTTCTGAGTGAATATATGTCCCCTTTCTGTGGACATGTTTAAATTAACATCACGGGGCTTCCAGGGCCAACAAGCCTCAGAAAAAATCTGGTAAGTTCTGCTTCTGTACCTGTTTTGCAGATGGGGAAACTGAGGGTCAGAGATCAGACTTTGGGTCCTGGACTCAGCTGGTCCTGAGGTCCTCCCAGCATGCCAGAGAGTGCGCTCTCTGGGCACAGCCTGACTCTTCTCTCCAGGGTCTGTGGCCTCCCTGTCCCAGGCATGTCATCCCATGTTCCTGTGGACCTTCATAGATCTCAAAACTCTCCTCTCCTCAGAGATGGGGGATGATGATGATGATTATAGCGAGAATTATTATTCTCGGATGAGGAAACGGGCCCAAAGAAGTGCAGTGTCCCGGCGTGAGCCAAAGAAGAGGATTCAAACCGAGGCCGTCCGTCTCTAGCCGTGCGTCTTTCCCACACTCCACCATATCCATAAAAGCAACGGAACTTATTTCTAGAAACTAGAGGGCAAAGACACGTGGCGATTGCCTATATCTTAGAGGCCGGAAGAAAGTATGGAGCAGAAAGCCAGGGAGGGATTATTGGAGGAACATGGAGTAACTTCCCTGTGCAGTGTTTGCATGCCGAAAATTCCACTGTGACCCTCTAGAAAACACTTCCTCTTCCTGGCCTACGCGAAGGGCTCCATGCCCGCCTCTGAAAGTAAGTATCCGGCACTATCTGGAAATCAAAATCATAGATAGCATGTCTGCTTACTTATTTTTTTAAATACGTGTAATGCTCTCTCTTTAATACGAAGGAGGAACAAAAGGAAGATGATGGATAGCACATTGACGAGGACTTCAGTCCGTGGATACCAGGGCCTGAGTCCACGGAAAATCATAACGAGCAGTCAGATCGCCTGTAAATAAAAAAATCACCATGAACACAATTACAAATGCAGACCGACATGGGTGTGTTTTGCTGGTGACTCAAAGCACTTCTGTGAGTGATGTGATTTTCCAAAACAGTGAACAATTCTTGGAAAAACCCCAGAGCCCACGTCCCTTGATTTGCACAGTAGTTGCATTCTAGAAAGTTCAGGGAGTAGTAAAGCCATGCAAAACCCCCTTGAGTGTCTGTGTAAAATGGAAGTAGGCTCCGGGCTCCGATCATTCTAGAAAATGGTTTTACTTTCGTGGATGTCCATGGGGAGATTTTTCCGTGGGGCGGGGTGTGGGAGAATCTTTGTTGTGCAGTGAACGAGTGAACCACACAGGGGAGGGTGATACACACCGGCTAGAGCATGCCACATGCCCGTGGGGAGAGGCAGATGGTGATAGTACAAGTTGTCACCACCACTTGCATACGTTTTACCATGTGTCAGGTACTGTTCTAAACGCTTCTGATATAGGAAGTCACCGAACGCTCCCCCAAATCCTAGGAGGCTGGACTTGCAGGCCCATTTTATAGATAAGGAAACTGAGGCACGGCCTTGAGGTCACGCAGATAAGAAGTGCTTAGTTAATGGCCACAAATGCCCCTGAGGACCTACTGTCTGCATGGGCTGGGCTAGCTACGGGGCAGTTGTGGACTAGTCAGGCTCGGGTGTGTGGGAAAGAGAACTAATGTTTACTGAGCACCTGTCCTTCGCCAAGGTCGGTGTTGGCAGGCATACCAGTAAGTCCTCCGATGCTCTTGGCTCTGTGCCGTCCCCCCACCTGAGGCCGCATCTGCTACTGTCATTTCCAACCTTGCCCCACACCTTTGCCCCACAGTCAGAAGGCTCTCTCCCTGCTGCGCCGTAGATCTCGAGGCTTCTCCTCACCCCGGATGGAGCCCGAGCTCCCAGTCAGCCCAGCACCCGCGCTCCGGACCCTGCCCAGCCCTCCCTCCTCCTCATGGCCTCCGCCCTCCCCCATCCCACCCACAGGCCATGCTTCTGGCCCTGGCTGGTTCCTCCCTGCCCTGCAGGCGGATCGCAGAGCTGAACGAGGCCTCTCCCACAGGTGCCAAGGCCTCCGCGGCTCGTCCCCTCACTCTGGCTCCCTTGGGACTCCCGTGGCTCTTCCATATCACCTAGTTGTGTCGCCTGTCTCCTCCCGCAGGTCTACACGGGCCACCAGGGCAACCACCGGTTCTCCAAGTCACCCTGGATCCTCCGTGCCTGGCTCAGAGTCGCCCCCCCACCGCTTTGCAGGCTAAGCGGGTAAAGGAGTAAATGAGGAATAAATGGATTCCCACCCTTACTGCGCACACAGGCGAGCATTACTCTGCTGGTCTGGAGTGGGGTGAACGAGCCCCTGAGACGGAGCCCTGCAGTCGCCTAGGTGACCTTGCTGGCGCCAGCCCCTGGCCCAGCCCCGCCTCTGGGTGGGCCTGCAGCCCGGGAGGTGGGAGCAAAGGCACCCACACATGTGCTCCAGGAGGTCGGCAGCCAGGCGGGGAGGCCTCTGGGGGCGCCAACCTGGAGCCCTTCTCACAGTGGATTCCTCAGGCTTGACTCACCTCCAGGAAAGCTGATGAAACATTGAGAAAGTTCACGAAGGCTACTATGTCCGCGGGCTGTGGGGCTGGCCTGTGTGCATTGGGGCATCAGCCCTGGAAGAAGAGAGGCCTGGAGCTTAGCTCTCCAGAGGAGAGAGGAGGGCACAGACTGGGTAGAACCCAGCTGGTAAATCCCTGTGGCACCTCGCAAGGCCGAGACCTGAAATCTGGGGGCCCCTGTTTCTTTAGCTAGGACTAATTCAAGCCAGAGGGAAACGCCCACAAGCCAGACTGGGGAGGGAACCGGGAGACAGCACAGGTGAGCGGGTAATATACACTTCAGCACGGAGACCCAGAGAGGTTAGGTAGCTTGCTCCGGGACACACAGCTTCCCGGGACTCAAAGCCAAGTCTTCTGATTCCAATTCCAGGCTATGCCCTCGTTTTCAAGCATGTTCCAAGAGCATTTGGCATCTTAAGTGGTAGCTGGGGAGGGACTACAGCTGTGGCCAAGAACCTGGGTCTTGACCGACACGGGGCTTCATAGGAACCTTGACCCTGCTGCCTGATGCTTTTTGAGACCTTGGTCCAGCCACTTTCCGGCCTGAGCCTCAGCTCCCGCCTATAGAGGGGAGCAATTGCACACACCCATACAGTGGCTGGAACAACTAAATGACCCACACATCTAGACAATGCTCAGCGCTGTGCCTGGCATGTACTCAGTGCTCGATAAAAATCGACCATCCTCAAGGAGTTTTCTAGTCCTCGAATGACTGGATGGCTCCCACCTCTCAGCTTTTTCTCCCCCTGAAACACACAGGAGAGGCCATAATACCAGTCATTCACTGCTGGGAGGAAATCTCACTTTTGCACAATTCTTATCAAAGAGGCTGTGACTACATTCCTCTCCTCCCTTTCAGGATGCAGGCTTGCAATGGAATGAGAACGTCATTACCACAAGGTCACCAACACACTCCGTCCCTACACTCGGTGTTAACGAGGTGGTCCAGGGAGCCAACGCCCGCAGCCAGGATGCCTGCACTCAAACCCAAGCCTTCCTGGCGAGTGTCTTGGTCTAGAAGTTTCTTTAGCTTCCCTCTTCCTAGCTCCGTCAGCTGTACCTGGAATCGTGAGCGGACTGACCTCCGAGGGCTGCAGTGAGGATTAAGAGAATCAGCACATACGTCTCATAAGATGGCTTTTATGACTCCCTCCAAGAGGTTAGCGTTTCGTACTTCATATCATTGCGTTGGAGGAAGCTTGCGCAAATGGTAACACCATGCAGCCATGATTAGCTATGTGGTCTCTTTCAGGGAGATTTGGGACCGAATATCTTATTTCTGGATGATAGGCTGTGAGCAAAAGTGCCTGGGTGTCCATTTCAAATTAGATGCTCCCTCCCTTTCCCCCTCGACATGTACCTGGAGCCCACGTGCTCCCGATGGTCCCAGTCCTACACGGAGCAGGTTACTCGAGCTGGATCTAACTCTGATCTGATTATGTATGTGAAGTCCCTAAGACTTCAGGGATTATTGTCATTGCGGCATGTGCTGGCCAAGCCTGACTAAGACAGTGAAATGCATCAGCTTTTACTCCGGCAGAAGAAATTTCTCGTTGTAAAGTCCCAGACTTTGGGAGTGAGGTCATCTGGGTTTGGTTTGTATTGCTCAGGCTACCCTAGACTGTGTGGCAGGAAAACCTCAACTCTCAGCGATTTTAAACCACGAAGGTCTCTTCCTTACTTGCCCTGTGTGACTGGTAGCCTGGGTAAGTGCTCACATACTCACTGCCTTATGCACTAAGGGTACCTCCCGGTCAGGAAGGGGTGTGACCACTCATGGTCACAGGGGGAGAGAAGCTGGCAGAAACATGCCTTCGCTCTTAAAGCCTCAGCTTGGAACACCAGCCCCACTTTCTGCTCCCACCCCACTGGTCCAGCCTGGTTACATGGCCACACCTTGCTTCATGTGGTCAGGGCAGCCCATTTCTCCAATAAGCCTGGCAGGAGAGGGGGGACACTTGCTCAAGGACGTCAGTGAGCACCTCCAAGTTAGAGAAGAGCCACCGTTTATTTTGCCTGCCCCTCTCACTTCGACCTGAGCCTTTCACTGGGGCTTCTTTAGAGCCACTACCTCAGTTTCCCTAACTGTATAGAGCTTTCTGTGGCTGTTTGAGACCCCATCAGCATCCCTCCACTTATCAGGGTGAAGGCTGTCCCCGCATATTTGTCTCCATCACCAGACTGAGAACTTCTCTAGCTCACAGCATTTTGTGCCTCTGTTTCCCCACTTCCCAGGCTGGAGGAGGTTCTCAGTAAATTATTCTGGAGTGAATGTTGGGGGGGTTCAGGCAGAGGAGAGAGCTCCCAGATAGCCTGCATATGCTGTGTCAGCCGGCTTAGACTTCCGCAGAGCTCAGGAGCCCTGATGGAGTGCAAGACTCGTATCCAAGGGCTGTTTTGACATGTGCTGCTTCCATGTAAGTAACAAGCAGGAACAAAAAGCCCGATGGAGATCACAACCTGACGATTCAATCTGATTTTGAGCCTTGTCTGGTGTTCCGGTCCTGCCACTGTCCTACGATGTGCCCTGGGCAAGTTCTGTCCCCTGTCTGGAAGTAGATACGTTCCCGAGCACCGAGGGAAGGACTCGGAACATCAACGTGCTCGTTCGGTTTCTAGGCTGCAGGAAGCCCATCCTTCTGCACAAAGAAGGTTTCAGAGACACAGGAAGCCAGAGTTAGTCACTCTTGCAGCTCCTTCAAATACCCTGTCTGCTGCCCCAGGGGCTCCGTGCTTGGGGAGTGGAGCGATGCCTCGGACCTGATCTAAACCTGAGCTCTCTCAGTGGCCCTTTGTGGCTGCTGCAGAAGCCCGGAGACCTGGGTGGGGGGCGCCTACTGCGGCTTCCATGAGTGCTCAGAGCAGGGCCAAGTCCCCTAGGACCAGAGCACATCCCCACTGTCTTGTCCTACCTCCCCGGGCCACCTCCCTCCCCTCCACCCCCACCGGTCTTTGAAGACACTTTGCTCTAAGCAGTGGAGGGCTATGAACGGTAGCTTTGCTCTCACTCCCTGTTTTGTTTCCTTTCACTATGGAGCAATTCTTCCTGCACGCATTCATTCACATGCAAAATGTTTATTGAGCTCCCACTATGCTCCAAGCACTGTTTCATGCACAAAGAACACAGTGGACAAAGACAGCTGGGGCCTGTCCCCCTGGCCTTTCAGTCTCCATGGAAAACAAGCAATAGACAAACTGACAGGGGGAAGGACCATCTTCCATCAACACTGACTGCCATGAAGGAAACACGAAGTGGATTCCTGTGATAGAGGGAGAAGATAGGGAAGCATCCTTGGATAGCGGGCATCTGGGGAGCCCTATGATGTGGCTCAGAGTTGAATGGAGATCTGAGCGGCATCAATGTCCTGGTTGAGGAAGGCAGGCACATCCAAGCTGTCCCTGGAAAGGAACTTCCTTTTTTTTTTTTCTTAAAGATTTTATTTATTTATTAGAAAGAGAGAGAGAGAGAGAGTGCCCATGCGCGCACACATGATCAGGGGGGAGAGGCAGAGGGAGAGGAAGAAACAGACTCCCCACAGGGCAGAGAGCCTAATGCGGGGCTCGATCCCAGGATCCTGAGATCATGACCTGAGCCGAAGGCCGACTCTTTTTTTTTTTTTAAAGATTTTATTTATTTGATAGAGAGAAACACAGCGAGAGAGGGAACACAAGCAGAGGGAATGGTAGCAGGAGAAGCAGGCTCCCTGCTGAGCAGAGAGCCCGATGCGGGGCTCGATCCCAGGACCCTGAGATCACGACCTGAGCCGAAGGCAGACTCTTAACTGACTGAGCCATCCAGGCGCCCCAGAAAGGTGCTTTCTGAGGCAAGAGGATTCATAGGGAAAGAGAAAAAACTAACATCGGTTGAGTATGTGTTGTGTGCCAGGTTTTTAACATATAATATTTTATTTAATCCTCCTAATATTTATTTGTATATTTAAATGTATATTAAAATATATATTAAATACATATTTACATATTTAAATGTTAAATATATATTTAACATATAATATTTCTTTAATCCTCCTAGGAGGATTAGCACTAATGAGGTAGGGATGGTTTATACCTACTGTAAAGACGGGAAAACTGGGGCTTAGGTGAGCAAGCGAACCGCCAGAAGTCGCTCAGCTGGGAAGTGGGATTCGGGATCTGAGCTCGATCGCTGAGGGGGCACACTGAGTTCTCGGTCACTGAGGTCTTCCACTGCTCTGTCCATGAGCTCACGGGAGTCCATCAACAATTTGAACCAGATAATTCTTTGGCCCTCTGCAAGGCAGGACGTTTAACAAGATCCCTGACTTCCACACACTGGGGACGCAGTTGGACCCTGTCTTTCGTCGTGACAACTGAAAAGGTCTCCAGACACCATCCAATGTGCCCTGGAGGCAAGATCACCCCAATTCACAACCACTGGTCCAGAACCTCCATGACCACATCTTGGGGAATATATTTCTAACCTGTGGAAGGCGAAGAGATGTGCCTATCTTCAGATGCCCCCCTACAACGGGCCGATCCCTCCAGATGACCTCAGACCTTTTCTTCTGCTCCAGAAATATGTCATTAATCACCCACTGGACATCTCTACGGCCACATCCCTTGGATGCCTCAACCTGGTTGAAACCAGGCTCAGCATCTCCTTGTCGAACCTCCCTAGGGTTTCTAGTCTCTGTGAGTAGCCTCTCCAGGCTCAGACTTGCTCAAGCCAGAAACCTAGGGATCTTCCTAACTTCTCCCTCTTCCTCATCTATCTCGGGCAGTGAACCGAATCACACTCATTCTGTCCACCCTTCTCCGTTCCTATTGGGACCACGAGCTCAGTTCTGCATGCCATGCTCTGCACAGGGCACTTTCAATCTTTTAGTATTCCTAATAAGTCAAGAGCTCTCAGAAATAAACAAGAAAAAGACTAGGAACCCCCAAAACGGGTGAAAGCTATCAACAGAAAGTTTACAGTAAGACACATAAATGACTTTTAAAAATATAAAAAAAAGATGTATAGCTTGACACCACATACATGATAATCAGATAAAACAATGCTGAAGTACCATTATTCACCAATCAGTTTGATTTAAAAAATTAAATATTAACAACACATTCTGTTGGTGAAGTTGGGTGGAACCCGGTTTATTGCTTGTGAGAGTGTAAATCGGTACAAGTTTATGGAAGGCAATTTGGCAATCCTGACAAAGTTAGAAAAGCACGTGCCCTTTGAACCAGCTGTCCCACATCTGGGAATTTATCCTACTGATAATCTTGCTCAATTGCTAAGTGGTATATATTATTGCAGGATTGTTTGTAGTAAATGTTGGAAATATAACTAATATCTATCAAGTGAAGACTAATAGAATGATCTAGTAATCCATTCAATGGAATACGCAATGTTAGGAAACAAACAAAACAAAACAACACAATCCACCAGGACATTCTTTGTGTGTTACCAGGAAAGAGTTTTGGGGTATACTGTTACTTGAAACAAACAAGGCACAAGATGCTATACAATGTATTCAATGTGTTAATTTCCACATAATGGAAGTGCTGTAATAATCATATATGTTCCTATACATGTGTGTTTTCTCTGGGAAACTCAAAGCGGATACACACAAAAGTCATGAAAGTGGTAATTATGGTGGAGGGCAGGGAACACAACGGATGGGGGGCAGAAGAGGAAATAAGAAATTTTCGCATGTACCTTTTTATATTGTTTATTTGTTAGGCTATTAGAATATGTTCCCTGTTCAAAGTTGCTTAGCATTAAAACATTTGCAAAATTCGCACAAAATCAGTGGTATCCACACAAAGCAGATGGGGTACAAATGAGAGGGAAGAGAAGGCTGCAGCCCCCCCATGATGAGTCTGCCGAGGCCCCTCGGGTTCTCGGCCCACGGGTGAGGAGCTGGTGGAAAGAATGCAGGTTTTCAAACTCCCAATTCTGCTGGAACAAACAACCCCAGGTCATCCAGGAATCCTGAATCAGCATCCGGCCTTGTCTCTGCTTGCAGAGAAATGACTGTCTAAAGGTGAATCCGTGAAGAACGTGTTTCTACTCTAAGCTGACCTGTGTGGGACAAAACACAGTGTTTCCCAGTCCCTGGAGGAACCACACAACTGTCTGTGGTGAAAGCCAAAGCTTTGCCCCAGAGTCAAAGCCAAGTGGGGGTGGAGGAGGTTTCCTGGATAATTCAGCAAGAGCAGAGGAGAATGAAAGCTTCAGGTAATTGTTGGCCTCATGGGAACACAGTGGGGCGGAACGGAAGATTCCAGCTCTGACTCTTAACAGTCCAGGGAAATCACTTTTACTCTCAGAAATCAGTTTCCCAATCTGTAAAATGGGCATACTTGTTTCTAGCTTGCGCAATTGTTGGGAGGTCAGAAATAATGTGCATAAAGAGCTTCGTGTTCTGTGCTCAGTTCTGGGTTACCTAATGCAGGTTCTGTATCAACACGTCTTTCGCTTTCAGCTCTGCCTAGAGAGGATCTGCATCTAGGGGAGGCAGGTCCGGCTTTATTAGTTTTAACCAATAGATAGGAAGGAACGAGCTCAGGTATGACAAATACCCTAACCGTGTGTATATGCTGACCTATCTGTGCTCTGCCCAGGACAGACATCACTAGTTGATATGAAGGACAGACATCACTAGTTGATATGACACAGAGAATTCTTCTCAGTACAGTATGCCATTTCTCATCCACCACCATGCAGGAGAAATGAAAGCCATTTATCCACTCTAGAGTGGTTTCAGTGCCTGATTTCTCAGGTTCTATCAGAAATTTAAATAGAAAATAATTTTAACATTTAATCGTAAAAGCCACTGAAATATATTGCTGCTTCGAAGTCACTTAATATTTCGTTGACATTGAAACATTTCTCTTTGGTATGATGTGGACCGAGGCAGGGGGCAGAGCTTTCCTGTAAGGTCTTGCTGCGTCTGGATGGGATATCAGCTGGCATGAGCTCCACCTCTCCCTGGTCACCTGTAGGCAGGAGATCAGGTAGGGGGAATGCATGTCCTTCTCTATTTGTGCTCTTTAAATAAGTTCTGTGTATCAAGCTTACCTGGCATAAGTCCTCTAGGTGCTCACGGTCATGGCCCTGGGGATGAGAAGGAACAGAGGATATTTAAATGGCTTCTTCCCCAAGATTCCAGAACTAGTAAGCTGACTGAAGGAATCTCCTACATCTTTAAATAACTGAATAGTGGCAGGACAAACCCCTCCAAACTAAACCTATCTGGGTCAGATTTCTGTCCCGTGGTATCAACAACCCAGCTTTGATCGCTCATTGTTCTATTACATTTCATTCATAAGGTTGCCTCATGGTCCATTGTAGCTGCTGGAGCCCCAGCCATTGCATTTCATTCTTGCTATCATGAAGAAAGAAGCAGATCTATTTGTTCATGCTTCCTCTCTTTAAGCATACTTCTTAGATTTTAACTACTTCTACTTAAAACTTAGTATTGTCTAAAACCTTGTCACAGGGGCGCCTGGGTGGTTCAGTGGGTTAAATCCTCTGCCTTCGGCTCAGGTCATGATCTCAGTGTCTTGGAATCAAGCCCCGCATTGGGCTCTCTCTCATCAGGGAGTCTGCTTCCCACCCCCCTACCCCGCCTGCCTCTCTGCCTACTTGTAATCTCTCTCTTTCTGTCAAATAAATAAATAAAATCTTTAAAAAGTAAAAAATAAATAAAACCTTGTCACATACAAGGGAAACTGGAAAATATCACATTCTCGCTGGTTTTGTGTTAAAATCTGGTGTTCTCTTATGTAGGATGAATAGGAAAATGAATAGAACCCCTTCTTTCTTAGATAATTTGGGGCTAAAAGAAGGCTTTGGGCTGGGAAATTATTTATTCATTGTTCATTCATTCATTCACTCTTTCTTCTTCAAACAAATATGTATGAAAGGCTTACTTTGTGCTCATCTGGTTCTCCATTCTGGGGATTCAGGATGACTAAGACATACACAGTCCCTACCCTCATGAAGTTTACAGTCCAGTTGGGTGTCCTGGTTCCAATTCGAATAGATTCTGTGACTTCAAGAAACCATATCCCTTCTTGGAGCCTCAGTGTTTTCATCTATAGTATTCTTGGAGCCCATAATTGATACAGATTTCCCAGTTAAAATATTCTCTAACACGAAGTCCCTGAGATGTAGGGGAAAGGTAGGGCCACAGAGAACCTGGCTTCCATTTTCTCTTTTCTGGGATAACAATCACTAATTTGCACGGTTATCGTCTGAGTCAGATGGGTCCTGGCGGGCAGTACTCAGCAAGGTGCCTGGTGGAGAGGAGAATCTTCTGTTCACATACCTGTTGCTCCTTCCAGGGAAGGTGAGATTCCCTGGCCATGGGAGGAGGTCCTTTTGGAGCTTGAGAGCTCCCAGGGAATGTGGGGGCACCCAGGGCTTAGAGAGCTGTGAGGCGGGGGTGCTTGGAAGTCACCAACCGTCACTTTCTCTCACCCCCTCCCGGAGTCCCCTGCTCTGAGAATCCCCAGCCATGGGTTAGGGGATCTCTGTGGCTCTGTCATCCACGCCGGCGATCCCCTGGGAGATGCAGCAGCCTGCAGCCACCGGCATGGGTTCCAATCCCGACTCTGTCACCGTAGCCCCCTCCAAATTCAGATGTTGAAGTCCTAACCCCCAGGACCTCAGAATGTGACTACTTGGAGACAGGAGGTTTAAAGAGCTAATTAAGTTAAAGAGGTCATAAGGGAGGGCCCTCATCCACTAGGACCGTGTCCTTATAAGAAGAGGAGATTAGGATACAGCCACACAGTGAGTGGGGAGACCATGTGAAGACACAGGGAGAAGACTGCATTTACACGCCAAGGAGAGGGGTTAGAAGAAACCAACCCTGCCGACACCTTGATCTAGGACTTGCAGCTTCCAGAACATCAAGAAATAAACTTCTATTGTCGAAGCCCCCAGTCTGTGGCACTTTGCTGTGGCAGCCCTTGGAAACTCCTACAAGCTGTGTGACATTTTTTCACTTAACCTCTCTATGCTCATCTTCCTCATCTATAAAATTGGAATGATCACAGTAGCTCCCCCATAAGAACGTTCTGAAGCTTCACATACAGAGAGCACTGAGAGCAGGACCTGGGCAGAATGAGCGCTCAGTAAGTATAAGCTGCAATTGCACTGATTACTACCCTTGAACCTGACCCACTGGAGTTCAAGGGCAAGCTTCCTCCTGCGTTCCCAGACGTCCAGGTCTCTGTGAAACAGCAGAATGTTTTGCGCCGAGTAGGAAATACTTTTGGACAAACGGGTGAGGGAAGGAACGATGAAGGAGCGAGTGAAGGCTGTTTTCAATGTTCCTCAGAAGAAGATTAAAATGCCATAAAATGACGCTGTCAGTTGATCTCTCTCCACCGTCTAGTGAGGAATGTTTAGAGACAAAGTGAGTGCCCGAGTGTGAAAAGAAGGGATTTCTTTATTTGCGCAGCGGAGGGGAAGGGGGGGGCACAGTCAGCCCCGCCCAGCAGGTGAGCCTTGCCAGACACACCTTGGGCCTGGGCCAGAGGCTTACCTGCATCTCGGGAGGCTGACGCAGCGTGCATGGGGGACGGAGCCGACGAGGAGGACGTGACTGAGCACCCAGGCAGGCGTGGGCAGGGTGCAGATGTCAGAGAAGCAGTGAGACGCGGGTCCAGCCGGCCGCCCCTGACACCTGCACCTGTGCTGGGCAGACAGAGAGAAGGGCTTGTCGACCCCAAATGCCCCACGTACCCTCTTGCAGTCTACTGAGTTTCGGCCCCCTCCCCCCAGCCCCACCCAGATTCTGGCCCCTGATCTCTCCGATCTCCTAACTGGAACACCGAAGCCTGTTCTCCGAACCTAAGAAAGCAAAGGGGAAATCTTGGATCACTGCAGAGAGTTCTCTGGCTTGTAAACACATACGATTCTGCCCAGCATTAGGGGTTGTAATCAGCAAGGATTTCCTGGAAATGATGAGCTTTGAACCCAGTTATGCTGGAGATCAAAATCAGCCACCCCAAGTCAGCCTGCCATCTGGCAATGTATCCATCCATCCACCCGTCCATCCATCTTGTCAACATTTATTAAGCACCTACCGTATGCCAGCCAGGCTCTGATTGCCAGGGACATACTGGTGACCAGGAGATTTTCCTCAAAAAGCTAGCTAGCACGCCAAGAGAAGAGACAGAACTGCAAAGAAAATGAGGCTCCCACACGAAGTAGACCTCCTACAGCCTTCCTCAGGGTGCCGCAGGGGAGTACAGCAGTAGAGCCTTCACCTCAAAAGAGCATCCTGGAAGGCCTCTGAAGGAGGGACCCATGGGTGTGCTTCAAAGAACAAAGCGGCCGTCAAATCCCTAGGCAGGCCGGGTGGAAACCACCTGTACACACACTTCCTCTGCCCAGAGCTGTGTTTTTCTGCCGTGTTTTCCTCTAAGCCTCTTCTTCCATGCTCAACCTTGGAAATCTTTAATGCTGTCCCTGAAAACTGATGGAGGTCTTCACCTGTTGCCAGGCGGTGTGGAGAGAGTCTGTTTCCCGATGTGGGAAATGCCCTGCGCTCATTAGCACCGCCCACCAGAAATTTCTGCCCTGATGGAGATAAGTGCAGGCTTGGACTGTGGCCCCGGGACACGTGGGGCTACCAACTACTTGAAAGGTGGCTAACTGGATATTTCATTTCATTGGGATTAATTCACAGTCAGCCCTACGGGAAGCTCCGTCTCAGTCAAGAGTGGAGCACCCAGCACCGCCCCCTCAAGTGTCATCCAAGATGCCCGAGGCTGTGTGATGGAGAAGCCAGAAATGGGGTCACGTGGGCTTTCTCCCGGGGCAAAGGCCCTCTGCCATGCCCCTGCAGAGGAAGGGATAAGAGACCAGGGAAAGACATCCACACCCAAGGGAACAGCATATGCAAAGGGACAGAGGCAGGCGAGCCCTGTAGCAGCCGGATGGCACGGTGGCAGCCTCAGAGTGACAGGTCCTAGTGCTGGGTCACTGCGCGGCCGCTACGTGATTCTCCACTCGTCCTCACAACCACTTAGATGTGCCACACCCATTTCAAAGATGAGGTTCTAAGAGATTAGACGATCTAGACCAGGATACGAAGCCCGGTCTCCTGCACTAGAAGCTTCAGTGTCTACAGTCTGGAACAGATGATGTCCATCAGGAGCAAGGAGGGAGGTGAGACAGCAATTTGCCTTGGGAATGGGGTGCCCTGGAGGTGAGAAGCCAAGCCCTCAGCTAGGGAATGAGTCAAGGGAGACAGCCAGAGTCTGAATCATCCAGATGACTCCAGAAACCAAGAGACCGAGCTGCACCCCAAACCTGTCCCTGAATGTGCACACCTTCCCAAGTCTATTAATAATCAGCCACAGGAAACCTCCCACAGGTTAAATGGGATTAGGGTCATTATCACCACTTCAGAGAGCAGCCCCATTGCCCCCTGTGCGGGGGCGTGGCCAGGGAGGAGGTGACGTCATCAGCAAGGCCCCTTTTCCCTTTCAGCGGAGGCGTGGCAGGAACTGATACAAATTAACTGGATTCGGAGTCACAGGACTAGGACCCCTGGCCAGGTGCTTTGTCTCTGGTTGCTCAGATCCTTGGCTCCAAGCCTCTGCCCACCAACATCGCATCACAGAGTGTTTGCAGAGCCCCTCAGATTTAGAAAGCACGTGGTGGTTTAGGAGAAAGACTGTGAGTTTGGGGACCATCCAGACATGGTGGTTAGGGGTAAACTTGGGAAGTAGGCTGTCTGGATCGGATTTCCAGCCCTACCACTTAGCCGCTGACTGGATCGGATTTCCAGCCCTACCACTTAGCCGCTGCGCGTCTTGGGCAAATCACTCCACATTTTTTTTGCCTTTGGTTTTTCCATTTATAAAGCAGGGATGATAAAAATAGCATGCTAGGTCTTGGAGATGTGGTAAAGATTATCATTATTACATGCAAACGGTTTGCAACAGTTTCCAGGACCTTTGTGCTAAATGGGCATCAGCTATTCTTGTTAGAAACCTTACATGCAGCGTGGTCCATCCCTGTAAGGGAATAAATATTATGCATCATTACAATCTCATTGCCTCGTGGATGGTGGTGGTAGCAGTCGCAAGAGTTTCCACTGGGCGGCTGAGTTCCCCGTCTTGGCCCAGCAAGTTGCTCTAGATTCTGGGGCGTTCATGTCATAATTATTCCATTACACTCTACACTTACATCTGATGCACGTTCTCTTTTATACATGCTGTCTTTTACGATAAGACAGTAAAAAGAAACGTGTGGGCAGATTTTTTTTTCAACTGCAAAGATGTCCATCACATCTGGTTACGTGAGAAAAGCAGGTTATAGCAAAGTCAGTAGACCTTTTTACAGGCTGTCGTCAAAATACCTACTTGTAATTACATGCTACCATAAATTTTTAATATATATTTTCACACACATCCAAACATACATACCCAGAGAAGAATTTCTGGAGCAACGAGCCCCGAGATGTTAATAGAGATTATTACCGAAGGGCAGCTTATCTTAATTTTTTGTGATTTTTGTTGTCATATGTATTTCATGCCTATCTGAATTTCCTAATAATTCCACATGGAGCATTTATTTTTGAATTTTTTGTTGTTGTTACGGCAGCAACCATTTCTACAGCACCTTTCAGTGCATGACACGCTCAGGATTGAAGCATGGCTTACTGACATTGAAGGCCCCTGCGCTAAAAATCACTGTCTCCTCGGACAAGTACACATTTTATACACCAGGGATTGTCTGTCTGTTTCAGGAAGACTGGGTCACCCAGAACGCACCCCGGCCCCAGAGGTGGCTCTGGGGGCTCTGTCCCCTGCTTTGCCTGGCTTGCTGGTGGGACTGTGACAGCACCTGCTCAGATGAGCTCATTGACCTTCACCAGATTGAGCAAGGGCTTATTGGTTTCTCCTCCATAGTCCTCCCTTCTTCAGGAATAGGTCAGCTAGGCCTTGGTCTTCTTGTACCTCGAAAATAATACTAACTTTTCCTGCCCTTGCCCCCTCCCCTGTACACACACAGCTCTCTCATAGAATCCCTTGGAGCCTCTGGGGTGAAGGTTTGCACTGTGCTCCCCAGACCGGGGCGGGGGGGAGGGTCGGCTGCAGAGACTCCTTCTCTTGAATTTCATCCCGGAGGTGGTCAAGGACACACATTGCTAGAACGCTGGGAGGGATGAAAACGTCATTTTTTGCCCAGAAGGAAGGAGAGAGAGGCCTTGCAGAATCAGTGTTTCCACTGAGTTGTGGTTTAGGAGGCTCCTAGCAAGGGGTGAACCTAAGAGTCATTTTGGTTTAGCTTCAGAAAGCACGGCAAGTGGGGGCGGGGATGGAAAGCAGCGGACTTGCCTTCCTAATTGGAAGGATAATTCCTTCCAATCGGCAGGATAATTTATTGACCAAGATGGAATTCATCACTAGGTCCAGCAGAGGGGGGTTGACTGAGCTTTGCTTCAACACGAGGAAGGCAAAGTCACATGATGTTCCTTCTGGGATTTGGTTGGCGAGTCAATTTCATGGTTACTACAACATCCTTTTGCATTTCTTGATCCAGGTTGCAGGTGATGGTGGGAGGGGACCGACGGTCAGGAGCCGTCGGGGAGACTCAGGCTTGGCTTTAACTTCTCCAAGACAAGCACTCAGAACATCAGGAAGCACCTCTATGGGGCAGGGAAAGGCAGCCTCAGAGGAAAAAGGAGCAGATTGAAGTTGTGAAAGTACCAAGGAGCAAATGAACTCTGATAGGCAAGAGCAGTTGTAAGCTGATTGTCTATACATACATCCAAAGCTTTTCCTCCTTCCCCCTTCCCCTCTTCCCTCCCTCCTTCCTGACATTCAATCAGCAAACACCACTCAGGTCTTGCCTGCCCCGTGCAAGATGGTGCCCCTGTTGGCCATGGGCTCCGCCCTGCAGAGACACAAGCAAAGGCACAAAGTGTGAAGGTGCCCGGCGTGACTGGCCCAGGCGGGCAGGCAGGTCTGACTGGAAGGGGCGGTTCGCTGGTGGCGACGGCGGTGGTGGTGAAGGGAGATGGTCAGGCCAGGAAGGTGGGTGGGGGAGGGTTAAGGGCCAACCATTTCAGGAGGAGGGCTTGCCAAGCATACATTTGGGCTCCTCACAGCTGCCATGTCCTCTCAGAGAGAAGGAGGAAGGATTTCCCAGGGCTCTGCCCCTCCTCAGAGATGAGGAATTCTCTAGCTCGCTGACCTGCAGTTCCCTGATAACCTTCTGATGGAATCTAGAAAGGACCTGCCTGAGAACAAAGCCAACTTGGAGTAAGCAAATCAGAGATACCGCGCGCGAGCTGGAGAGGCATGGCCTGGTGACGTCAGCCCCTGGTTCCCGCTGTGCCTGAAGCCAGCCTCCTCCCGGCTTTGCTGCTCCAGGAACCCACAGCCGTGCCCTTCCTTTGATTGCTTCAGCCATTTGAAATGGTATGAATGCCATATATACACTGAAGCGTTCTGACTAATAGAAAGAAAAACATGCAACGCTCCGAGAACAGAAGGTGGTGAGACCATGCTCCCCTCCTCCCCATGTCTCATCTCACGGCAGCCTGCTTCAAACATCCCTTTTCCAGGAGGGCTCATCAGGACCTTCCAGAGCAGGCGAGACACTTGGGTCATGGAGTCTTCTAAGACCCTCTGTGCTTACCTGAGGACACCCGAAAGCTCTCAGGCCTGCCATTGTTCGAGTCATCCCTTTGTTCCTGAACCTCACACTGCGCTGGAAAAGCTCCTGAATGCTTACAGCTATGCGTTGAATTTGAAAAGCCAATCTGGTTGGAGAAGAGCAAGAGAGCTTTTCTGGAAAAGTTGACATTTGGCGCGGCCTGGGAAGACACGGATACAGTCAGGATGGGCTGACGAGTCCCCTCAAAGTCCTAGTGGCAGTTCAATTCTTCTCCAGGTCACGTAACTACTTTGGGTTAGTGGAGGCGAGAGGGGGGGAGGGGCTCTGCTCTGTGCCTCCCGCTGCTGGGCCCCAGGGGATGGAACCCACACTATCTGGGGCATGGCTTGTCACAGCAGTAGGAGAGCAAAGTGAATCACATGCTGGCTATTAAAACTGCCATCTGGGGATGCCTGGGTTGCTTCAGGTCATGATCCCGGGGTCCTGGGATGGAGCCCGACATTGGGCTCCCTGCTCAGTGGGGAACCTGCTTCTCCCTCTGCCTGCTGCTCCCCCTGCTTGTACGTGTTCTCTCTCTGAAAGAGAAACAAATAAAATCTTAAAAAAAGATAACATTGCCATCCAAAGTGACACAGGTCACTTCCACTCCCCGGTCATTGACAACGCCAGGGACCCCACATGCCTAGCTACAGGGAGAAATGGGCGGAAGCAGGAGCGGTGAAGTGGGGAGTGACTAATCCTGGTAGTTTCCCCCAGTGAATGAAATCCCCATAGGGAGAGGAGGCGTGGGGGGCTTCCTGGAAGGGGAAATAGTGTGGGCAAAGGTTTGGAGGTGAGGATATGAGGGGAGGCGCTGAGTAACCCAGAGCCTGGGGCAGGGAGGGGAAGGTCTGGGCAGGCACAGAGGCATCTGCATGGCCCCCCGGGGAGGGGGTGGTGGGCTTCACAGGCAACCTGAGCAGCAGAAGCCTTAATTAGGCAGGAGCTGTGATTAGGCTGCCCAAGATGACAGCCAAGCTGGGGCCTCGGGGAACTGGGGTGGGGTAGCTTCCAAAAGTCAGGGCAGCTGCTGGAAAGCCAGGCAGGAGACCCTGTGAGACCCTCTGAGAGCATCCGCAGGCCAAGAAGCAGGTCTTTCTACAAATACGCTACATAGTAGCCTCGCACCAGGGTGAATCCCATCCCCCTGAAAATCATTTCCACTGGCAACCTCAGAATGTGACCTTATTCGGCAATGAGGTCTTCGCCGATGTAATTAGTTAGGGTTAGATGAGGTCGTAGTGGATTAGGGTGGGCTCTTAATTCAATCGCACCGGGGTCCTCATTAGAAGAGAAGAGCCAGAGACGGAAACATCCAGGGAGAAGGCTGTATCATGACAGAGGCAGGGATCCGAGTGTCGTGGCCACGAACCAAGAGACATCAAGGACTGCCAGCACACCCCAGAAGCTTCGAACACCGGGTCCAAGGAAGGATTCTTCCCTAGAGACTTCAGAGGGAGCAGGGCTCTGCGGACTCCTCGCTTTTGGACTCCGGACCTCCAGGACTAGGAGGGGGGTGGAGATACATTTCTGTTGTTTCAAGCCACCCAGTTTGTGGTGACTCATTAGAGCAGCTCTGACAATCTATTACAAACCAGGAGTAAAGAGAAACCCATCTTCTATGGGGCCAAGACCGCATACCTCTTTGTCTATTCCAAGTAAAGGATCACTCTGAGCCCTGAGCATAGGCTAACATCCAGCCTCCGGAGGAATTGTTCCTTTGCACCTTTCCCCCTTGCTCACAGCTGGATTTTATAGGGTAGGCATGCTCTCAGAGCCCTGGGAGAATTTACAGAGGTCCACGCATGGAGGTCCTCCCACGTGGACTCCCGAAGCAAGGAGAAAGCTCCCTTCTCCTCCCAACAAAGTCCAAGCAAGTTAGCACAAAGCAGGGAGAATTTGGAGAGAAGCACTTGCATCCTCTTACTCCAAGGCTGACTGGATTTCGGTATGAATCGGGTACTACGCGAGATGCCAGGGAAGACGGGCTCGGATGATCAATGCAATGATGATGATGATGATGGTGGTGGCTGCTAACATTTTATCAGGATCGAGTTCCTTATGGGCCACGCGTTATTCTAGGCACCTTGCATTTGTTAGCTCATGTATTTCTCATGGTGACCCCAAGAGAGTTAACGCTATGATTATGTGGTTTTTTTGCATTTTTGTTTTTGATGGTGAGGCTGAGATGGGAAATCCAAGCACTTGCCCTTGGAGGCAGAGCCAATGAGGCGGGGAGGGTTGGGAAGGCAACGGTTCTTCCTAACAAGGGGCAGAATGATTTGTCCAGGAACTTGACAAATTAAATACTTAAAAGTGAAAGGAAGGGGGCGTAAGGGGGTGGAGAGATGTGTATAGACACCTATTTAGAGTAGTTGGGTGGAGGAAATGGAGGAGAGGAATGGGGCTATGGTCACCAGAGGGCAGCTGGGATGGGTCATGAATTGTAGTGAATGTATATTTGTTGATTAGAATGATCTACAAGGGAGGTAGATGTGGATTCTGGGGGATGGAGAGGGAGCCCAGGACTGGAGCCGAGCCAAGAGATGCTGGCTTTTCAGGGACACAGTCTCATCACAACAGGAAGAAAATATGGGACCACAGCCTCGGGCTCCT
Organism: Procyon lotor; assembly: GCA_028646535.1. NCBI lineage: Eukaryota > Metazoa > Chordata > Mammalia > Carnivora > Procyonidae > Procyon > Procyon lotor. The sequence goes on along the minus strand of CM053606.1, from coordinate 157,104,019 downwards.
GAATTATGGTGGGAAGGCCTAGTGGCCTCTCTCACCCATTTGCTCCAGGTGCATGTTGAGGGGGACAGATGTGCAAAGAGGCGGGGTACCTGCCCCACTACCTCCTCAGTGTTGGAATCAGGAGAACTATAGCTTTCTCTTGGGTCCCTCTCAACCCTGACTACTCATGCATTCCAAGCCAGAAGGTTGGGACTAGAAGAATCCTATGGTCTTTTTAGTCAAGATAGTCTTTGATCAAATCTAAGGGGTTGCCAGATAGAAATTTCCAGAGGCTGTGAGTCCAGAAACTCCAGGTTATCCCGTGATGGATTTGCAGCACACGCTCATTTACTAAGCAAATCTAATTCTATTGCTGACCAGCGAGAAAAAGAAATAATTTAAACAGCTCAATTCAATTGCACCCACATTTGGCTCTAGGCGCTTTTGCTGTCTCAGCTGGCCCGGGCTGGGGGATGTAGGGGTGTGGTGGGCGGCTCTCAGCTCCCAGGATTACTCTGGACCACAGGCATCTTCTACAAGCACGTGCATCCGGAGTTGTGCCAAAGTCAGTCTTTCCTCAAGTGTGGCCACCTTAGGTACAAGAACGTGGTTTCATCTGGTGCTCAGTGGAAAAAAGAACACAGGGAAGCACAAAGGGGGCATTGGCTGCTGTGAACCTACGGGAGAGGGGGTGTGGGGTCTACGGACTTTCCCCAGAATACTTCCAAGTGGATTTGGACCTTGTACCCATCTCGTCTCAACCTGGTTTTAGAATGCTGCTGCTCTCTGAAATTCTGCTCCTCTGCTGTTACAAGTCTTCTTTTTTTCCCCTCTATGCCTCGGGCACCTTCCCTCCCCAAAGCCAGAGTATGTTCTCATTGTCTTCTGGAAAGTTGGGGTCACCATAGGGCGACTTTGGGGCCTCTGGCTGCGGGTCTGGGAGGCTCTGGGTGCTCCGCCCCAAAGACTTCCTCAAAGGAGTATCTTGAAATGGCCTCTCTTGGCAAAATGCCCTTCTTCGGCCCACATACTAGTGTTTCAAGTTGTTGTTGAAGAAGGAGATAGCTTTTTCCATAGTTTTGAACTTGACTCTGTATCTTTGGCAGGTAATAAACCAGAGGTGCTCAAGAAGTGTTTGTTGAAAGCCAAAACAGAGGAGGTCAGGGAAAACGGGTTATGTGAGTGGGGTCAAGGATGGCCAGATCTGAGCGGGTCTTCAGATCACAGGCTGGCTCTGGAGGATGCGAACTTGTTCATGACCGTGTCCTTAGTGTCTAGGACAGTGCCTGGACACAGTAGGCGCTTAATCCAGGTACACAATGAATGAGCTCGGTGTAGCCTTCTACACCGAGAATGGGGGATGGGGAAACGGAGACTCAGTCTCCTACACTGTGTTCTTGAGGGGGAGGACTTTGCCTCTTCAGTCCTTTCCCCAGTGGCTGAGCACAGAACCGGGCTCATCGCAGCGGCTCAATAAATATTTGTGGAATGACAGGATGAGAAAATGTCAGGGCCTATGGAGGCAAATGGGTTGCACAGAGAGAGCCCGCCCCTTGCCTTGAGCAAAGCATGGGCTGCTGGAGGGAACAGGTTTGTCATCAGCCAGAAGAGGGAGGGTGGAGGAAGGGCCCTCGAGCTGGGCAGGGGCCTGGGGACAGGGACAAGGTCTTCCTTCCTCCAGTGCAGTGGTTCTCAGCTGGCTGTACATTTGAGCCACGTAGAGAGCTTTTAAAACACGCCAATTCCTCCTCTGCACTCTCTGAGGTTCTGATACCACTGGCCAAGTATGGACCCCCAGGAGGCACCTTTTAAAAAAAAAAAAAGTTCCTCTGGGAATTCTAATACCCAGTGTGGGTTCAGAACACCGAGGTAATCTTTAAACAAAAACAAGGCAGCAGAGAAGGGGAGCTAAGGGTGGAAAGGGTGCTCCGGGTAGTACTGGGAAGCAGAGGACTCAGGGGTGAGGATCCTCCCAGCCAGGGTTCCTGGGGGAGGGGAGAAGGCCTGGGGAGGGAAAGGACTAGCCCTGGTGGGCTTAGAACTGGGGAGGGGAGGAGATGGGAGCGGCGAGCGAGTGGGGTGAACAAGATGGACGAGATTCAGTGGGAGCAAAGATTTCAGTGGATGTTGCAACACGGAAGGGGCATGGAGTGAGAATCGCCAAGAGCCGCTCCAGGCTCGGGGGAGTCAAGGACGCAGCCTCGGGAAGGGAAGGCGGTTAAATGGGGCTGGGGAGCTAAGATCTTGAGACTTGGAGGAAGTAGGGAGTCGCCCACTAGGGATGTCAGGGCGTGGCGCGATGGAACTCCAGAAACTCCGAGACCGAGACTGGGCCCTTCGGTCAGCGGAGACGCACAGCACATGCCCACGCGCGAGCACCCAAGACGCATCCCCAGGGCACACGCGCCCACTGCACACGCGGAGGCCTTGGCCTTCCGGGCGAGGGAGGCGACCGCCCAGCCGAACCGCAGCCAGAGCCCAGAGGCCCCTCCCCGCCGCGCCCCTACAAAGGCTTGCGCAACAGGCGGCGGCTCCAACGGGCGCCCGCCGCGCTCTGCCCCGGCCCGGCCCGGCCCCGCGCGCTGGCGGGAGCGGGAAGAGCGCCGGGGAGGAGGGAGCGGCAAGGGGTGTGTCCCCGCGGTGTGCGGGTTCCGGAAGGCGGGGGCGGGGCGAGCGCGGGGCGGGGCCGCGGCGCCTATAAAGTCGCCCGCCGCCCGGGCATAAACAAACCCCGCCTGGCTCCCGGCTCAGACTACGGAGCGCACGCCCATCCTCGCCGCTCGGTTCCGCGCCCGCTGGTCGCCGCGCCTCCAGTCCCCGCTCCGGCTCATTTTGCCTTTCTCTCTATATCTTAGGTAAGCCCGACACCGTCCTTGTGCCGGGCAGGGAGGGAGCGATCGCCCGTGCGTGCGGCTGCGGCTTCTGGACCGCCCTTTGTGGCCCCCAGAGCTGCAAGTGCGTGGCGACCCTGCGGCGCGGGCGCAAGGAGGGGCTCTGGGGCGCGGCCGCCGCCGGAATGGGGGGGGGTTCGATGAGCGAAGAGGAGGGAGAAAAAAAAGAAAAAACAGGTCCCCGCTCACCCTCCCCCAGCGGGGAAAGTGGGCTCTTGGGTTCCGGGAGGGGTGGAGAGCCTGCCCGCGAACACCTTCGTCGCGCTTCCCAGCGCCACCCGGAGTCACAGCTGGCGCCGCAGGCCTGGGAGCGCACTGGAGGTGGGAGCCTGAGGAGGGCCTGGGAGAGTGAGTGTGCGCGCGCGCGCGTGTAGGGGTGGGGTGTATCCTCGGAGTGGGGTGCCTGGGGAAGGAGGGTTTGAGCGCGCGTGAATGGAAAGGAGGTGGGTAGGGGAGAGCGGCGAGCTGAGGCTGGAGAAAGGGGCGTGGGTGTGTCTGGTTTCCAGCCTGAGCTCTGAACTGATGTGCATCCGAGGGGCGGGGGCCGATTCTGCCTCGAAGCCAGGGTGGGGTGCGTGCGTGCGTGCATGTGTATGTCTGTGGGTGTGGGTTGAGAGAGGGGGTCTGAGTGTGTCACAGCGCGTGCCAAACGCGCGGGAGCGAGTGTAGGCCAGCGCCGATGGGCAGGGCGCGCCCCCCCGAGGTGGCCCGGGGTTGGCGCTGTGGCGGCGCCAAAGAGGTGGCCTGGTCCAGAGGGGTCCTGTGGGCAAGGGACGGCCCAGCGCTGGCCAGGGCTGCGAGTGGCGTCATTTTTGCCTCCGCCCACCTCCCCCGCTGGCCCGGTCTCCCTGCGTCCGGGACCCGCCTCTCCTGCCCTCCTGGGGAAAGAACAGCTGGAATTGCTCCGACGTTCCTGGGAGATCCGGGGTCTCTGATTCAGCCTGGGACAGGGAGGAGAGGGAGGGCAGGGCGTGTGGACCGTGATGGGCTGGGGGGAAGCGCGCTGTCACCGCCTCTGGCACTTCAGCGGCTGAAGCTGGGATTTAGTGCGTCTTTTCCTTCACTATCCCCCCCAACTCCCCCAGCCACGCTGTCCCGTCTGTAGCCTGTGCTGTCAGATGTCCCTGTGGGTCAGGGACAGCACCCACATGTGGCTGGGAAGGGGGAGGTGCCTGGCAGCCAGTGGGGGAGGGACATCTGGTTGGGGAAGGTTCAGGCTCAGATCTTCACATGTCCCAGGCCCTTGAATTCCTTTGCTTCCTTTAAGTTACTGGGAAAAGGTTGAAGATTCAAAGAGAGTTCAGCCTGCGACTGCACGGGAGAGCTTTATTTATTGTCTTTGTAATGTCCATCAGCTGTGCTTAATGTTCTCAGCTACCTCAAATGAACCAAGTATCGAAATACAAACCATGCTCTTGCTATGAAAATACAGTTTGAAGGCAAGCCCACCAGCCCCACTTCGTACCAAAAATTCTGAGTTTCTACTGAATTTCACAGATGTGAATTGAAATAAGCAAGGTAGAGGGAGTGCGGACCTCAGTCCCTGCCTTCAAGGGGCTCACCCATTTAGGGAGAGAAATGCAGGTGAAGGGGGTAATTGCTGGTGTGGCCCAGGGGTGGGGGTCTGGGGTAGGGAGAGGTAGAGGTGAACAGGAAGTGATGGGAAACTGTCAGAGGGACAGTGCCCTGGTGTAAGCAGTGAAATCCGCGGTGTCCCCTCACCTGTGACCTCTTAGTTTTGTGGGACCTCGTCCCTCACAAGAGGGTGAGATGGAAGGCTTCACTAGCCTGGCCCAGGAGTTCACATACATGCGCTGAATGAATTGAATGGCTCCTTCCCTCTGTCCCATTCCCCTGTAATCTCTTGGGTGGAGTCCGAGCAGGCAGTTGACCTTTGAGATGGTGGTGTTTGATTTGGCTTTCTGGGGAGACCTTCCAGCACTTGTTGGGGTCTTCCCTCCCCAGAGGGGGCTCTCCTGGAACAACAAGCAAATCCAGGATTACCCACAGTTGGTCTGATGATTTGGGATGGAATTAAAAACTCACACACACGTTCCTGATCCAACATCTTCCCATTTTACAGAGGGAAACTGAGGCCCAGAGACAGGGTATGACTTGCCAAGGCTGAGCCAGAGCTGGAGCTTGGCCCTCCAGACCCCTCTGGTTGCGATCGAAGGTGGCAGAAGGGGTTCTTGGTCTTGACTGTCACCCCTCCTGTAGCAGACATTGGGTCTTCACTGCATTTCTTGGTGAGGAAACCTTTCCAGGCAGAATGTGGGAATGTGATGATTATTTATTTACTTGGTGTCAATCACCTGTTCTTGAGAACTTAGCATCAATCCAGTGAGCAGGGGCTGCAGCCTTGCTGAGGGGCGGTTGGCTGAATTCTGTCTGCCCCCTCCAGGTTGAACTTAGATCTGAACAGAGCTGGGGGCTCCCCCCACCAGGTGCACTGAAACCTCCTGGCCTGAGCTTGCCTTGGCATGGATGGGGAAGAGAGATGGCGTCGTGTTTTTTTGGTGGCCTGAAGCTGGAGTTCTTCCTTGGGACCCAACTCCAGAGACTCCCATCCAAGGCGTGACTCAAAGTCCCTGAGCCTCAGAAAGGAAGCCAGTGTGATGAGTCAGCATCTAAGACTCTGGCTGGGAGGAGGCCTGACTCAGGCTGGGAGGGGACAGGGAGGGGCTGGACACGCTCCCTCCTGTCAGCTGCTGCGGTCCGTCTTCCCCGTCACCCTGGCCAGAGCGCTGCCTGATCGGTATTGGCTCCATTGAGTAGATAGGAAAAATGAGGCTGAGAGAGTTTAAGAGACTTGCTCGTGGCCACGTTGCTAAAGGTGGGAGAGCCAGGCTTTGAGCCCAGGGAGGCAGACACCCAAGCCTTTGTTCCTTTTCATGACAGCATGTTGGGATGACCGGAAGAAACTGGAATGAAAAGTCCAGAGATGTGATCAGGAGTGCTGTGCCTCAGTTTCCTCTCTGATAAAATGCGAATAACAGACACTATCTCATGGGGCCGTGTAAACATTAACTGAATGAATCCATGGAAAGAGCAGAGAACAGTGCCTGGCACGTGGGAACACCATGTAGGTGTTTGCTGTCAATGATTCCCACAGATTACATTTGTCAAGGCATTTCCTTGGCAATCAGTGTCAGGGACTTCTGTTCTGAGCTTACCCATGCCAGTGAAAGTGCCTGCAGGGGCTGAACTCGTGTTTTGCTTCTTGCAGTTCTTCCAAAAGAACTGAGCTTATGCAGACTGCAGAAAAATGTAATGAGAACCTTGTCTGAAATGCAGATTTCCAGGCCCGGGAAGTCTGGGACGGGCCAGGAATTGGCACCATTTCGAAGCTGCCTAGGCTGGACTAGGGGTGGGTGTCCTGAAGGCAGGCAGAGTTGAGGACATCTTCAGAATGACGGGAGAGGGAAGGGAAAGGAGAGGCCAGAGTACCCTGTACGCCTGTGCTCCCACATCCTGGTGCTCCCTGAGCCCCTCTTACCTGGCTAAGGAGCCTTGTGGTTTCAGCTCATCACCTCATTCAGCTGAAATAGAAGACATTCTTGCCATTTCTCAGGTCAGCAAACTGAGGCATGGGCAGGTGACTTGCTTGTCTAGAATCAAGTGAGTGGGGTCCTGTTCTAGGTGGGCCACCCTGGACCTTTCCCTCCAGTGTCAACCTTCAGGGACCCCCGGACCTGTCTTTGAAGCATGAGCTTGGTTTCCTGGATTCAATTCATGTGCGGCCATCCCTAACTCCCTCATCCCAGCCTGGGCCCAGGCCTTGCCTTTCTACTTTTCCTTCTCCTTCCATTTGGAGACGAGATGGACGGAAGGCAGTGTATGCTGCAGAGGTGGAGGTAAGTTTCCTAATACCCTCTTGGCCTCCTGCCATGCCAGCCCAGGCTTGTTGGAGGTGGGTATCCTGAGAGATAAGATGTGCTCCCCTTGGGGAAATTCTGTGCAAGCTCTGTGTCTGGGCTTTTCTAGTCCAACGGCATTCCTCCAGCTGAAGTGATAGGAGGTGAGACTTACTAGCGTCCTGGGGCCTTGAATGGCCTGTTCAGGAGTTCATTTTTTATTTTATAGTTTTTCTTCTCTTAAATCCATGGAAACTCAATATAAGTGTGAATCTTACACCCATGTGCAGCCCTCCTTGAAGGGGTAGATGGGGACCAGAGCTCCAGCCTGTTCCCCATCTCAGTCCCAGCTCCTCCACTCCCTTGCCTTCGAGAAGATTCTATGCAGCTCTTTGGGCACCACCCAAATGTGAATATGAACTTCAGAGGGATGCAGTTCTGAGGACTCCCAGCTGGGAACCCTGGCCTCCTCTCTCCTTTCCAACCATTGAACTGGCCGCCTTTCTCCAGGAAGCCCTCCCTGGCTTTCCCCTCCGGGCTGGCATGCTGGGGTGGGTGCCTTCCTTGGATCATTCTGGACTGAGTCTCTCCTTACCCTTTTCCTGTAGATCCGAGGGCCTGGCACTTAGTAGGCACTTAGTTACCATCGGTTAGAAAAAAACCCTCCCTTTATGAAGCAAATAACTTGGGCCATCCTGTATAGGAAAGATTGGAAGACCTTCCAGAGTGTGGAAACAGCGAGACCATTTCGGGCAAGGATCCTGTCAGTGTGGCAATCATCCCATCTCTGGGACAAAGGGTTTTGTAGGAGGAATCTATTTCCGTGTCCTGTGCTAACACTGGCTCCATTTGTGGACTTTCAGTATCCCACAGACCAGCCGGGGTAGCTCGTGTTTGTCCTGCAAATTTGCCGACAAATGCTTGAATCCCACCAGTGTCCTCCTTCGGACTTCTCATTATTCTGCTTGTCACTCGGACGGTCTTCTCTCTGCCAGGCAAATGGATCAGACTGCCAGGACGCCACTGAGAAGCTTCAGGAAGATCCCCGGGTCGTGTTGCAGAGAGGGAGTGGGTGATGACGGATTGCCAATCCTTCTCTCTTCCTGCTCTGTGTCCTGGACCCCCTGGCTAGTTATGTGCTCTGGTCGAACACAGGGCTTCCCGTTTCAGCTCCGGCCTTGTATCCAGGGAATGAGTGGAGTTGGGGTTTGCCTTCTTTTGGAAGATTCCTTTTTCTTTCTTTTGGTGTCAAGCAATTCCTTGAATGCTGCTAAGCGGGCTCCATGCAAAGCAGGAGGGGGGCCCTCTGGGAATTTCTGGTCTGGTGTCCCCTCTGCATGGTGTTTGTACCATTTTATTGACTTTGAGAGCCCTGTTCTCGACTTCCATTCCCCTAAACTGGGGAACTTTCTTGAAGGTCCAGTTCTTCTAGGTTCTTCCATATTGTTTCCTAGCTCCATCACATAAGAAAAACATGGAGATTTAAGACTACCAACTTCTTCACTCTCTCCAGAGTCTTGAGTTTCAAAAGGTCTAGAAAACAGCAAGAGAACCCATGAACTGCCTTGTAGCTTCACATCCAATCTCCTTGGCAAAAAAGAAAAAAAGCATGTATCCACAGTAAGGCAGGGGTATCCAAGGCATACCCCAAGGCTGCTTTCCTTGAGGTTCGTGCAGACGTGGGGCTGTTCTGGAACCTTCGGGGATTGCAGTAGCCAGGGAAGATGCTATGTCAAAACGGCAGCAACACACATTGATTTCCAGCCCCCCCCACCCGCTCCCCTCTTTTCAATTCTGTTCTATCAAGAGCCCAGTGTGCTGGAAAGAACCACTTTCATGTGGCTTTGAAACCAGGCGTGTTATGGAGGGGACAAAATCTGGGCCAGTTGCTGACAATCACAATCGATCCAAGCTTGTCAACAAAGCCTCCTGGTCTACCTCTTCCTCTGCTCTGCTGGAGGCGACCAGGAGGATGCCGTCTGCCCGCCCCTGCTCTCCACGCCTGTACCCACGTCGAAGGAGTGGGTTTTGGCCTTTTGGAAGTCACGTGGGTCTTTGCTTTTGAGCCTCGGGTTACCCATCCGTAAACTAGGCTGATAATACCCACCTTCTGCAGGGGGCCTCCACGAGGAACAAGTAGAATAAGGCGGTGAACGCTTTCTCCTAGTATCAAAACTGCTGAAGGCACCTTGGGGGTGCCTGGGTGGCTCGGTTACGTGTCTGACTCTTGATCTTGGCTCAGCCTTGATCGCATGGCAGTGAGTTGGAGGCCTGCATTGGGTCCCGCATTGGACGTGGAGGCTGCTCCAAAAAAAGAAGGCGGAGGGAGCTAAAAACGAAGCCTTCCTGGGTGTTATGAGGGAGAGTAGGGAAGTCTAGGAGGCAGACTCTGTCCAGAGCCTGGGCTTTCGTGTGGGGGTCCTGTGGGGCTTTGCGAGGTGGAGGGGAAGCACGTGACTTCCTCTGCCGACCCCCTTTCCCCGACAGGGAAAGCCTCCTGGTCCCAGGCGGCTCGTCCTTAGAACGTCCCACCTGGACGAAGGGTGGGCACCCAGTATGCGTGTGTGTGTAGACCAAGCCGATTGCACGGTCAGCTTTCTCCTTTAAGGTTGCTTGAACCTGGCTAGCTTGATGCTTGGTGACTTGGGGCACATTTCTTCGCCGCTCTGTGCCTCAGTTTCCCTATTTGTCACATGGCGGACACGATGGTGCCTGCCTCTGGGATCTGAGAAGCCCTGAGGAAGTGTGGAATTTCAGAGTGCGGTGAACACTGGAGACGTGGTCCCTGTGTCATTTGTCCTGGTGTGCCTGTGGCCATTGGGCCAGGCTAGGCAGGTCCCGGCAGGATGGCGATGGGCAGGACCCTTTCATCTTCGGGTAAAGCACGTTCCCACCTGGGCTCCCCGTGGCCCCACGTTTCTCATGGACCATGCGGTGTCCCTAGAGTGCACGCAGCCTATTTTGCAGGTTGGGAAGCCGAGGCCCCCAGAGAAGGGATGAATGGTTTGGTCAAGGTCACATGGCAGGAGAGTGGCAGGCTTTCTGTGCCCTGCTGACTCCTCAGCCAGGGCTGCTGCTGCTGCCTCAAGGCTTTTGAGAGTCACAGGCTCTGAGTGTCCCTAGCCCTACCCGGTCCTCGTGACCGGTTAACCATTTCCTGGAGGTCTCACACTGGGCAGCATACCTCGGCCTGCTGCCCGCCCGGATCTCTGGGGTCATGGTCTTCCCTTCTCTGGGCAAATGCCAGTCTTGGCTTCCCTTGGAACCCAGGAGGTCCAGCTAATTGCTAAACCGGAAGGCACTCGCCCAGCTCCCCTTGGGTCCTCGTTACTCATTGACTGACGTTGCTCATGGAAGGAAGGCCCCAGTGCTGGCACGCTGGGTCTGATTGCTGGAAACCCCCGTGGCGCTTGCTGAACTTGCATGAGCGAGCCCCCCCTTCTTGCTGGTCACCGACTCTGGGACTCACGGTGTCTAAAATCCAGGTGGTGTCCTCACAGACGTCCCTGGATCTCTGAGGCCACCGGGAAAGGGGAATGCACTGATTAGTCAAGCAGCTACCCTCTTATCCACGGGTTCAGCTCCCCGCGGTCAACCAAGGTCAGAAGCAGACATTTCGTCAGAAGGTCGCCAGTAGCCTTCTGCCATGACTCGTGCCTGCGTTGTCCCCTCACTCTGTGTGGTCACGTGGGCACGTCACCTCACAGCCTTCCAGGAAGGGTGAGCATGGCCCAGTAAGATACTTAGAGAGCAAGGGAGCCCACACCCACAAAGCTTTTGTTACAGTATGTCGTCAGATTGCTCTGTTTTATTAGGAGGTATTGTCGTTCATCTTACTGTGCCTTTGTCTCGGGTGTGTGTATACAGGAGAGCGCGTCGTGCGTGGTATTCAGTGCCGTCTCATTTCCAGGCGTCTCCCGGGGTTCTTGGGATGTATCCCTGGTGCCTAAGGCAGGGGGACGATGCCGTGTGCCAGATTCTGTGTTCCTGTCTTTAAGCCATGCTGCTTCTCGCCTGGTGCAGGAGTTGTACCCATTTTACGGATGGGCAAATGGAGTCTGCAAGGCTGGAGAACTTGGTAGGGATTGCAGAGCTAATGAACGATGATGCCCAGGCTGACCCTGCGGTCTTCCCCCAGCTCCTGGTGACCGTCCCCTTGTCTGCCGTGGGTTTCCCCCTGAATTCCTTCTGGGGAGAGTGGTTGGGAGGAGGACGTGGTGCGGCAAACCGGTCTGCCAGCTGGTGTGGGGACCCGGAGCCTGGTTTTCGGCCCCAATTGGGGTCTTGGCGGGAGACCTGTGCTGACTTGATTCTGTGTCTGTGCTTCTCGGGGATACGGTGGGCACACACCGCCCGCCCATCACCATGCTAGGTGGGGCCAGAGGGCTGGAGGTCGGAGAGCTGGGCTCATACCCACCGGGCCCGGAATGTCCTTGCCCTGGTGCCCTCTCCACGGAAAGATCACCTTGGCCCTTTGGGGTCTGACATTCTGCATTGGGACTTTCCAGGAGGTGGCGGAGAGGGGCAGGGACTGGCGTGCAGCACTGGGCCTCAAGCCCGGGGAGAGAACGTGCTGAGCCAGGCGGGGCCTCGGGGAGCCTGAGAGGGGTGAGCCCCTGAGTGTGGGCCCCGTGTGGAGAGCAGCTCCTGGCGGAGGCACCAGCAGAGCACGCCACACCGTGACCCCCCAGGCGTCCCTCCCTCCTGGTGAAGGTCATCAGAGTCGCCTACAAAGCAGCGTGAGCTGCTGGACCTGCTTCCTTGAATGGGCTGTAGGGCCTTGCTGCTGGGGGATTTGAAACCCATAGATAAACCTTTTTAAGGAAAAATGTGGTGAAGAAATAACTGTGAGCCTTGGAGGTCTCTCCATCCCATCGGTCTATCCCCGCAGGCTCTGTGCCATTTGAGGCTGGTCCCTCCACCCCCAGGGCTGCAGGGGTGGGGGGACCTGGGGGATTCGTGAGGAGACAGGCAGCCCTGACGGGGCCTGGGGGTGAGCGGGACCGCGAGCTCGGTGGGACAAGGCTGACTGCTCATGACATCGCCCCCGACTCATCACACAGTAGGGCCTTCCTCAGCCAAACTGTTACAGTAACTGTCACACTTTGCTTGGTCCTGGGTGCGGGGAACGTGAGTGCAGGAAGCAGTCTCTGAATGAGTCAGTGTTTCCGAGACTCCTGCCCTGGGACTCAGAAGGTGTTTGAGGGTGGGCACGGAGGCAGGGGCGGTAGGGGCGCATGGCAGGAGAGGTCGGGGGGGGGGGGGGGGCTGCCGGGGGTGTTGGGCCCTTTCCCTGGCGTCACCCAAAGCACCCTAGCTTTTTTTTTTTGTCTTTTCATAAATCCGTTTTTCTCTGTTGAGGTTCCTTATGAGATTTCTTTTAGGCAAACAGGTTTTAAAACAAAAGTTTGCAAGGGTTTTCCGATTCAGGCAAAGGAGAACAGGGCGAGGGCTGGCCCTGGGCTGACCCAAGTCAACAGAATTGGGTTGGAAGCAAGCAGTCACCTTTGTTCCTGCCCCTGGCAGGCTGACCACCAGCGGTCAGGGGCGGTGGGGTGGGGGTGCCCCGGGGGCAGAGAGCACCTCGGCAGCCTGAGTTTGGGCAGCCTTGGTTGGTGCAGGGCAGTGACCCACACAGAGGTCCTGGCGGAGCCTTCCCCGCCAGGAAGCTTGTGTTCATAACCCTCCCTGGGGACACATAGTACAGAAGCTTTCTCCACTTATCCCATCTTCCCGCAGACCTCAGAGTCCCCAGGGCACTTACAGATGTTTCTTGGTCTAGACCTGGGGGTCTCAGCCAAGATGCTGTTAGCAGCTGAGGCAGATGATCGTACCGCGGGGACCGTCCTGTGCGGTGGAGGGGGGTGCTGAGCAGCATGCCTGACCCCCCCCCCCCCCACGAGATACCAGCAGCATCCCCTGTCGTGACCGTCAGAAACATCTCCAGACATTGCTCCTGCCCTCCGGGGGACAGATTCATCTGTTTGTCTGGAGCATCACTGGGGGGCTCTTGGGGGCTCTCCTGGGCTTCTCCATGGCCCCCAGGGGCTCCAGGAAAGCAGCGATCCTTGAGTATTTGATCTCTAAGAGAGACTGGCCGGTTTGGGACCTGCTGCCTCGTGTGGGCTGGGAAGCTGAGTTGCAGGAAGGAAAAAGGAGGGGGTGGGGTAAAGAGGCTTCCCCGGAGCGAGCTGTGGTCCGACTCTGGGGACAAGGTAGGTTTGCTCCCCGTCCTGGGGAACCCGCAGGTGGGGGGCTGCCTGACGTGTAGGAGCCCATGGAATGGGAAGCCCTCACACTCAGCCTAAAGGGGGGCGTTGCCAGAACCCTGGGCTTCTGGAAACCTCCTTAGGCTGTGTAGGCGAGGTGTCCCACGGGCCAGGGTCTCGGGACCACGAACGCGCTGAATTAGCAAGGCTGGCAGACCTCTGCCTTTCATGCCTCCTGCCTCCGAACTGGCGGCTGCCCAGGAATGCTCACAAACATAAAACCGACTTTGTTTTCAGAATGTTCTCGAGCGTAGACTCCAAAGGCTGCATAAAGGCATTCTTGTGGGGCTGGTTATCTGCTGGGGAAAATCGTGCTGGGGCCCTAGACCAGAGCATCCTGGGGGATCTGCCCACGGAATGCCATGTGTCGGCACAGGACCTGGGGGCAGGGTGGCCTCTGAGAGGTGCTTCTCAACGAAGATTCTCGAGGGTTCTAAGAGCTGGATCTTCAGAGGAGTCCCGGGCTAAATTTTAATAGCTCTTGCTCTCTGGCCCCCCTTGTATCTGTGGAGTGTTGGGCAACTTGGGGCCGGGGTCCTGCCCTGGGAAGGAGCAGCCTGAGGGGTTTAGTCAGGCTGTGTTTCTCCAAATTTCCCGATTCCTGATTCTGCATCTGAGACCTGGGGGTCCCCGGACTCCCCTCGGTCACTCCTCCCGCCTTCTCCCACCTTGTCCCACCTCTGCCTCCAGCACTTACCCCATTTTCTGGGTTCTTTGCGCCACACTCTGGTGTTGGTGGGCACTTCGTTCTTCTAGTTTGATGATCAGGTTCTAAGAATAAATGCTTACCATGCCTGCTTCCCGATTAAGTTCCCAGAAGTTGGCTCAGTACCTGTCACCGCCCCAGGCTTGCTCCCCGGGGAGCTGATTGTGCTGAGCTCCATAGGGGGTCCCCTCCCGATCCTTCTGCACTTGCCCATGTTAGGGCCAAGCAGGACCTTCCCTGGCCCACTCTGCTCACCCAGCCCTGCTTCCCCCATCCCTGATTTCACTTCCCTTTCCCTGCTGCCTTGAAAGCCCTTTTTCTTTCAGAACCCCTCTGAATGTTGAGTCCTGGAGACCCCTGGAGCTCAAGGTGTTCCCTGGCCCGGCCCGTCCTCACCAGCACTACCAGCACATAGCAGAGAGCCCTGCACACTGGTGGGCGTGGAGGTGCCCAGGTGCCCGCGGACCCCGTGCCCCCTCCCCACCCCCCGAGGGCTAGTTGGAGAATGAAGGGGGACGGAACTCATGCCCAGCCTTGAGACGGGGAGCCTCCCGTGACTCTCCATCCCCTTTTGGTCGTCCGCCTGTGGCTGCCTGAGTTCAGAAGCAGCCATGTGGGCCTCCTCCAGTGCAGCAAGATGTAGTCCGATTTGTTTATTTTTGCTTCTGTTGCCCTCGCCTGAGGAGACACCCCAAAATACTGCTTAGCCCAGCATCTGAGAGCTCACTGCTTGTGTTTTCCATGGCACCATGGCCTTTGTAGTCGGCACCGTCGTCCTCACTTTGGACGGCGGCGAGACCTGCCGTGGTGATCGTTCCGTAACGTATGAAAATATCCAGTCACTCTGCTGCAACAAATGTCATATTGCACGCCAGCCGTAATGGAACGAAAAGAGTGCGGTGAGAGACGGCCTGGGTGTGGCGGCCGGGCCCGGGGACTGTGCGCGAGGACCTGGCTGTGAGTGTCAGTCCATCAGGACGGTGCTTGTGGCCTCGAGCCTTGGTTTCCTGTCGCGGGAAGTCTCCCTCCCCGCCCCCGATGCAGGCGTGGCACGGGTCGCCGGGCTGGGGGGCCTTGTGACTGCGATGTGCTGTGTGGGAGATTCGAGCCGCTGGGCAAGGGGGGCTCATTCCGTGGCCTCGGATTTGCTTCCTTTGGGCAACGTCTGTCAGAAGGAAGGGCTGACCCATGGCCTTTGTTCCTCTGCAGGTAGGTGACAGCAGAGACATGTCTCGGGAGCTGCAGGACGTGGACCTCGCCGAGGTGAAGCCTTTGGTGGAGAAAGGGGAGGTGAGTGGAGACGCCCCTGGCTACCTCCCCTCGCACGCATGCTTGTGCGTGGCCATCCGTGGGTGTGTAATACACACGTGTGTGTGCCCGCATGCATGCATGCACACACGCTTGGATCTGTCCGCTGCTTCCTAGTGTCCCAGACTACAGAACGATAAGAGGTACCTGGACGTTTCACACCAAGGAGGCCTCCCTGTTGGAAATAGAAGCCCGTGTTCTCCGGCTTGGGCCGGCACGGTCCATCCTGGGCTGGGGAAGTCTCTCCATTTGCGCGGTTGACGCTGGGTTCTAATCTATGTGCGCCTCCCCATTCTTACTGGGCTCCGTAACGGCTCAGGGCTCAGGCCTCAAAAATGAAGTTATGCTAAGGCCAACTAAAGGCTTTCAAAAATAATAATTAACACGTACCAAGCACATCCTGCATGCCGGCCCCTGGGCTGGATTTCATGGTTCTCTCGGGCTGATCGACAGGGTAGACCGTGACTGGTTAGATGGTGGGTTCCGCGATTGTTCCCATGTTACAGAGGGGAAAGGGGAGTCTTGGGACGTTCATTTGTCCTCATCTCGTAGCTACAGAGCGTGGGGCATGGAGCCAAACCCAGGCCAGTTGCCTTGGGTGAATGGCCTGTTCCTTTGGTTCTTTCCTGACTTTGCATGTGACCGCCGTGTCTCAGGTCCGTCATTTCGTGGGCTTTTCGTTACAAATGTGTGAGGCCATCGCCTCTGTCCCCATTTTGCAGAGACAGACCCTGGTCTGTAATGGGAAGGGAATCACCCAAGATCATTCAGAATGAGGATGAGAAGCCAGGCCCAGGGGGAGCTGCAGACTCCTGGTTGCCACTCTGCCCGGGGGTCCGCAGATGTTTTCTGTAAAGAGCCAAACAGTAAATATCTCAGGCTTAGCCCGCTGTTCAGTCTGTTATAACTGCTCGGCTCTACCGTTACGGCCTGAAAGCCGCCATAGACCGTATGTGAGCAAACAGGCTTGTTGTGTTCCCATAAAACTATTTACAAAACTAGGGGAGGGCCGTCATTCGCTGATCTCTGCTGTTCCCTGCACATGCTCCAAATCCCTTTCCTCTTCCATCTGGGGTCTGTGACAGAGTCTCAAAAAGCAAACAAATAAGCCAGTCCTGGGTCCTACAAAGACATATCAACATGATCTCATTTCTCCCTTTTAAAAAGTCATATGAAATAGTAGAGCGCACTTTGCTTTACTCATGTCACGAACTGTCTTGGAGACCTTCCCAAGGACAGTCCACAGAACACTTCTCCCTTCCAGTTTCACAGCATCCCCCAGAGTTGGTTGGACCAGTGCCTTGTCTGTGGGCACGTGGGTCTTTCCAACCTTTTGCCGTTCCCAGCAACACTGTGGGGTTTTTGAATCATTTGGACCTTGGACCTGCGTCATTTCGTATACGTGCAGGTGCAATGCTAGGATAAATTCTCAGGAGTGGCATCTCTGGGTTCAAGGCTAACTGCCTTTCTAAACATAGTCTTTATACTTTCCAGGCGGCCTACTGGTATCTTGGGAAAATTTTGTTTTCAAAGCCAGCATCTAGGAGGTTATCACTTGCAGGTGGCACGTCTATCTCAAAGTGAATATTTGCCTTTTCTTCCAAGGTTTCAATGGAAGAAAACCTTCTAGTCCCTTAGACTGACTCAGCAGAGTGTTTTTAATTAGACTTGCTTGGGGAAGTTCTTCCTGATGTCTCTTCTCAATCTGGATGGCCATGGCACTCTTGTTGACACTTTGGAGATTGGCCTTGTTTTATTGGCATTGTACAGAATGGCTTTTCTGGCCCCTCCCACCGACATACTTGTACAGGGAGTGGTCGTCGGGCACATATGCTTCTACCTGAATTTACCAAACTCCCAGATGTTCTTGACCCCGCCCAGGGTATGTGAAGCGATTTTACTCTCCAGCAGCAGGGCACCTGTCACAATCTGCTCTTCCAGCCCTGGCTGTCCCAAGGGGCTTGCCTGTGTATTTCCTTCCCTTCATTTTCATTTTGCTCTGCTGAGCTGTCTTCCTCCCTAGTGTTTGGTGATGGGGTCTGGCTGAGGCTTCATTATCAGAGGGTTTTGGACTCCTATCTCTAGGCCAGAAAGAAAACATGCCAGCAACATCTCCTGGGAATGTTGCAGTCCCTTCTTAGAGCCACGTTCTCCTTGCTCCCCAGGGGACTGGGACCCCTGACGATGGGGGTAACCATGGCAGAAATTGAGGACAGGGACATGGCCAGGTTTGAGTTTAAAAGTGGTGGAGGCAAGGGTGGAGGCAAGGAAATTAGCTAATAGCCAATTACATTCCTGTATCGCTCAAGCTTGTGGCCAGCTTAGACCTTCAGATCTTTTTTTACCAAGTCTTGTTGTCAAAAAGGATTCTGCTAACGTGTCTGCTTTTCTGCTGGACTGCTGTTCTTCAAGATGAAAAGGAAAGTCTCTCTTTGTAAGAAATTGGACAGGCCCCAGGGAGGGTAGGCAGAGACTCAGGGCTTGGAGAGACCCGGGTGTTCCAACATTATTTTTTACCCCCAAGAAAATGACAGAACTGACCATCTTTCTCGTCTCTCCACAGACCATCACCGGCCTCCTGCAAGAGTTTGATGTTCAGGCAAGTAGAGGGAGTGGCTCCCCTTCCCCCTTCCCTGTTTTTTCTCTCTTTCCTTCTTCTTTCCATTGGTTGAAGATCTGTTGTTTGGACACGGGGGGCAAGGGGAGGGAAGGAAGTTGCATCAGCTGGTTCTCCACACTCAGCTCCTTCTCCCCGGAAAGAAGCTGGTTTGAGTTCTGGCCAAGGAGGCAAGAGCCTGTTACTCCCTAGGAAGGCAGGAAGGAGCCGCTGAAGTTTGGGGCATATGCGGGAGGGACATGGGGGAGAAGTTGGGTGGGCTTGGGACTCGGTGATGGGAGGAAGCCGAGCAAGGCTTGATGTTCTTGGCTCTGCTTGGGAAAGTGAACCCAGCCTTCTCTGTGGTCTCCTGGCTCCATCCCTGCTCAGGGTTGGCGCGGGTGAGGGGGGTGTGTCTGGAGCTTTTTCCAAGAACAAGTTTTCAGGAGAGCAGGCTGGCTGGTCTTGGCAGAGGGAAGGGTCAGAACCTCAGGAACCATAAGCCCTGGACTCATCTCCAAACAGGCACGGGTCTTGTGCTGGGGCAGGGGGTGGGGGGGAGCCCTGATGTGTTGGGTCCTGGGCAGTGTTGGGTCAATAGCACACCCTGTCTACTAACTGTTCTGTGAGGTTTTTCCCCCCCCCTTTTTTTTTTTTTTGGGTGGTGAAATACACATGAAATTTACCACCCTAACGATTTTTAAGTGTATGCTCCAGGGGTGCTAAGTATATTTCTGATGTTGTGCAACCAACACTGCTGCCCATCTCTAGAGCTCTTCATCTTGCAAAACTGAAACTCTGCCCTCGCTAAACACAGATTCCCCACTGTGTCCTCCCCACGGCCCCTGGCCACCACCGTTCCGCTTTTTGTCTCTGCATCTGGAGACTGTTCGGCTCACGTAAGGGGTATCCTGCCACGCTTTGCTGTCTTGTCATTAGCTTATTTCACTTCACTCCATGTCCTCAGGGTTTGTCTGTGCCGTAGCAGGTGTCAGAATTCCCTTTTTTCTAAGACTGAATACTATTCCATCGTAGGTATTATGGACCACGTGTTGTTCATTCCTTTATCGGTCAATGGCGATTTGGGCTGCTTCCATGATTTGGTGCTTGTGCGGAAGGCTGTTGGGAGCATGGGCATGCACATATTGGTTCGGGAACCCTGCTTTTAGTTCTTTGGGGTACACCCCCAGAAGGAGAACGTAGAATTTTAAAACCTCGGTTCTGGATTTGGAGAAACTGTGAAAGCATCGTTGATCTGTTTCCTGGGAAGTTGCTAATTCCTCCTGTTTGTGTGGCTCTTGGTAGTTTGCGAAGCACTGTTTGATGCTCTGATCCCCAGGTACCCGTAGCTGGTGGAGCAGCGAACGGGACCTCCGGCCCCACCCGCCAGCCCAGGCTACCACCTGGCTTTGGAAGTTGCCCAGGCTGGGGTGGGCGGGGTGCTGCACCCTCAGGGTATCAGCAGGGTGGTGACCACAGAGGGAAGCCCGGGCCGGGGGCTGGGAGAGCGAGGGTGAGGTCTGCCCCATCCCGCACCAGGCTGGGTTGGGCCCTTGCTTTTAATCCCAGATCTGTTTCGCGCTAGGTGGGAGTATTTTCTGATTGTGCCTCCCTTTGTTCCTTTCACAAATGCCTGCTTTGTGCCTGGCATTGTCTTAGGTGCTGGGGACACAGTGGGGAGCGTGACAGGCGGTGATCCTTGTTTTCAGGAACTTAAATTCTGAACTGGTAGGTCAGCAGTGCCGAGCACCGAACACATACCGGGCGTCTCTCTGAGCGCGGTGGGGCGTGCTCACAACGGTGCCTTTCTTCCTCCTCAGTGCAGAGGGAGAGCCCAAAGCACAGAGAGGTTGAGTAACTCACCCCAAGTCTCAGGGCTGGGAAAGGATGTGAACTCAGCCAGTGTGTTTCTGGAGCGCCTGTTTGAAACCATTGCTTCTGAATTTACTAGATGTAGGGGGAAAGCAGTCAAACACGCCGGTGCGAGCTCCTGGCAGGGCTTTGAGGACAACAGCTCCCCCCTCTTGTGGTGGGGTGCTGCCCAGGGAGGCTGTTGGGGCATTGACAGTAAGCTGAGACAGGCATGATAGATGGAACCAGTCATGTGACCAGGAGAAGTTTAGGGACCCATCATCCCACGCAGGAGCCCCTCTGGCTTGGACCCCGAGCCTTCTGAGGGTCAGCTGACATCTTCTCTAAGCCAATAGGGGCGATCTTTCCAGTGAGTCAGTATCAGAGCTGAATCTGGGTACTGAACGATACACTGTCAAACTTGTTTGCAAAACTATCTCTTTGTATAAAACCCTAATTTGGAATTGGCTTCTAGACCTGGTTGACTCATGGTGTTTATGAAGGTTTCCCTTAGATTTCCAGCAGTCTCTGAAATCGCAGGTGTGGGTTGCTGTAGGACATTCCTTCTAGGCTGCGTGGCCGTGTGAGGCTCTCCATGTCCTGAGGAGTTACTGACCACAGTCCAGAGGTGGAGGACAGAGCCGTGGTCAAGAGTGGCCACGGGGCCTCTCTGCCTCAGCACGGGGACTCGCCAGCCCACCCTGACCTCAGACTTCAGAGGGGGCTCCGGCAAAGTGTCTCCTGCCTCCTGTGGACGTCATCGGCCTCCGTTGAGCCAGGCCAGGGCCCGGGGCTTCCCAGGTGCTCTTGCTGACGCTGCCGGGACTTGTCCCATCATCTGTCCTTGGCAGATCGGGAAACTGAGGCTTTCCAGCAGCTGTGATGGGGCCCCCCTGAACCTGGTCTGACCATTTCTCTCTGCTGTGATGTGTTATAGAGGTGATGGACCTGGGAGGGCCAGCTGAGACTAGAACCAGCAACTCTTGGCAGCTCCGGTTGAAAAGCAACCTGGCCGGGCAAATAATGCGGACAGTACTTTGGAGGTGAACGTTTAACGCCCCGAGGGTTGAGCAGGACTCAAGAGTGATTGCGCCCTTGTGGCAAACTGCTTTCATCTGTTCATTTAGTTGGTTCCTTGCTGCTCATTGAAACGGAGGCCCTGGCTGGGCAGTTCCTTGGGGGGTCAAGTTTAAGGAACCCGAGCAGCCTCGCTGTGTGTGTCCCAAAGAAGCCCTTGTTATTTCTTTTGAAAAATATTTGGTGCTTCAGCATTTTGACTAATTCAAGCAGACTCTTTGTTCTTTTTCTAAAGTAGTCAAGATTTTATTTTTTTTCCCCCCTGAATCAAAACACACACCATAGCCCAGAGCTCAGCAGTCAGAAGCTGCTGGGGGGTCTGCTGCCCAGGCGGCGGGGCTGTCTGCCTTAGGACAGAGCTCCTGGCGGGGCACAGGCTTCGTGGGCTCTGCTCTTCCTGGCTGATATCACCTTGGGCTGGGCACTTTGTTTGGGGCCTAGGCGACGTTTTGGGGCAAATTGATTGGTACCCAGGCATGGGAGGTTCTGTGATGTGTTCTCGGGACCCTTCTTGTCATGCCTTTCCTGGAGGACCCTCTGGGGCCCTCCGAGCCCGGGACTGGGGGGCGCTGCTAGTTTGAGCTGTGTTGGCTACAGGACAGATACAGTTCGATCTGACTTTGGAGAGAAGGTTCTGGCATCAGGAACTAGGCTGTTGTGTTTGCAAATTTGATGAGTGGGGTAGTTGGGAATATTTTGGGTTCCAGCTTACTTTGTTTGGCTAGACTCCTAAAATCCAAGAATATCAGAGCTGGCAAATGCTTTATGAGCTAGTCCTTCCCTTTCTGCTCCAGGTGGGGAGGCTTCCTGGAAGGCCACTAAGGGGAGGGGAGAGGGGAAGGGAGCGGATCCGTATTTTCATGCCCGCTTCTCAGGCCTTCCGTGCTGGGGCGGGAATGTTCCCCTCCTTTGCAGATGAGGAATCAGTCTGGAGATGTTAAGGAACTCTCCAGGGGTACTATCAAGATAACCCTCCGTTTTGACCCATGTGACTCTGAGATTGGGGATAATCACGGGGATCCGGATAGCTGATGTCCTGAGCACTAGCCATACCCCAGAAATTGTTCTGGCCTCTTCTGTGTGATGTCCTTCACCCTCACACCAGGCCTTTAGGTGAGGGCTTTAGTGCACCCTCGTTTTATAGCTGAGACAGGGCCCAGAGAAGGTTGAAGGGACTTGCCTGTGTTGCTCCATGACAAGATAGATGACCAAGCCTGACCCAGTCCCCACGTCAAAGTTTGTATAACCAGTGCGGGGGTGGGGGTGGCAGGGTTGCGGTCGCTGGCCCTCACTCCAACGATCCAGAGGCGGGACACTTGCTCTGGCCCCAGAAGGCCTTTCCTGTTGGGTTTGCTGTTTCTAGTTCCTTCCACCTGGATCTTCAGCTACTCAGATGGTTTGATTAGAGTTGGTGTCCCTGGGAATCTGCGTCTGCGTGCTCACCAGGGCTCCCTGGGCGCGGAGCTGATGGCACCCGCCAGGCCCCTGGAGCGGCGGGGGCTGGGGCACAGGAGGCGGTGGGCAGCATCTCCTGGGCTCTGGCTCCCATTGGAGCCCAGTCTGAGCCTGGCAGAGCCTGAGGGTGTGGGGAGAGGTGATTTTTTTTCCTCCTATTTCTTGGAAGCAGATCAGCTTCTAGGGAAAATGGAAACAGTGACCTTTTACTAATTTCTTTCTTTGCACACAGTTGCTTCTTGTTTTCATGTTCCCTGACTGAAGGTGGGCAGAGCTCAGAGGCTTGGAAATCCTCACCCCACCGTTTCCCATCCTTGCCCTCCCCTCCCCCCCCAGCCCCACCTCCCAGCCTGGCCACTGGGGCTTAGTTAGAGCCAAGCCCGAGAGACAGATGGCAAAAGCGCTCATCTGGGTCACTGAGATGGCTTGCCTCTTCTGCTCTCCTCTGTGGGTTTCCGGGGAGTGCCCTTTAGGGGAGGCGGGGGAAGAGGGGCACCTCGGCCACCCAGTGCCCCCGTGGTGGGGCTCGGCTCTCCCCAGGTCTGTGTCCCGGTGTCACAGGGCAGGTCCAGGGGACAGAAGCCGGTTGTCTTTGCTAGTTGTGTGTCCTCAGCCGGTGGCCCGACCTCCCAGGGGCTAAGTCTTCTGATCTGTAACCTGGGGGAGTATCACCACCCCCAGGGCTGTTGTGAACGTGATAAACACAGCGTGGGAGGCAGCACGCAAGCCTCCCCCCTCTCCTGCTTCGTGGGTAGATGGATGGGCGGCGCTGTTCCTCCTCTTTCCTCCAATCCGACCAAGCCTTCCCTCCTAACTCTCTCTTCCTTGGAGAATTGCGGTCTTTGGTGTGGGTTCCAGCTTCACTCTGTATTCCCAGGCTGACGCCCGTCTGCCCGCAGCAGCTGGTTTCCTGACTCTGTAGCTTTTCTTTTCCCTGATGTGATGACAGTGTTCAGCTGAGCCCCCTCGAGGTCGAATCGTAGAGGGGGCCCAGTGTGCCCCCTGCAGCCTGGGGCTCGGCTGGCAGTCAGGACACGGGGGGCCCCAGAGGCTTGTCCTAAACCTTGCCTCCACTACCTGCAGGTGCGCATGCTGGGGTGCACAGATGCTGGCTTTTTCCATCTGTGAAATGGCTGTTACTGTGTGTGTTCAGTAAACAGACGACCGTCCTTATATGCAGATAGCAGACTATCTATGTTTCTTGCCCCCGCGCGCCCCTCCCCAGCATCCTTCACTCTTTACCTGCTTCTTACTTAATGCAAAGGAGGTCAGTGGCCCAGCCAGGCCTGCCCCTTGCCCGCTGTGGGCACTGGAGATGAACCAGGAGGATGGAGGGAGGGCAATCCCTTGCCGTTTCCTCTCAAGCCTCTGTTGTCACGATTTGCCTTTCTTGGCCTCAACAAGGTTTGACTTCATGCTACGTCTGACCAGCCCAAATCGGGTTTCTCTGCTTGTTCTAGAGAGTGCCCTCCGCCCTTGGCTGAGCCTTGACTAAGGCTCGCTAGTCTGCGGGGAGGGGCAGCCCAGTGCACCAGCTGACTTAGCGTCTGGCTAAGTGTGTCATCCCTTAGAGTCCAGATGATTCCGTGTCTCCCCAAGGCCTGCTGGGAAGGGGAGGGGATTAGGGAAGGAGGTGGCGGCAGCTGGTCTCAGAGCTCCCTGGATCACTCAACCAGTTGACTTAAGCCACTGAGAACCCCTTGTGGCTTCACACTGATTATCTCTGGGATGGGCATCCTAACAACCAGCATGGAGCCAGTGCACCCCATGGTTTTAGTCTGGGAGCAGCCTCAGGAGCAGATGGGCTCCTTACTGCCCTCAGCTGACAGCTGAAGGGATTCCCAGACTAGTCTGGTAACTTGGCCAACGGCACATGGGGAATGTATTCTTAGGGTTAATATCCCTCTATGCACCCTGCTTTAAACAAGGAAATGTTTGCTGTTCTACTGAATCGAAGACCTGTGAATGTCACCGCGTCCCAGACTCCTTCCAGCTTCCTGCTCTGTCTTCTCGAGCATACAGTTGTGTCCTCATGCTCATAAGATGGCTGCCGCACCTCCAGGCATTTCATTCATATTCCAGGAAGGAAGCGGCCAGAAGGGTGAAAGGAAAAAAATATAAAAAGGCCAAGTTTGACCCTTAAAAAAATCTCTCCTCAAAATGCCAGCAAGTTCTGCTGACATCTCATGAGCCAGAAATGAATCTCTGGACCACCCTTTGGCTACAAGGGAGATGGGGAAAGGGAGAATTTTATCAGGCACGTTGCTAGGAATTCTGTCCTAAAAGGGAGGAATAACAGATGTGTGAGAGGCCAACCCACATTGTCAGCCATAGTTTATAAAGCTCCAAAGCCAGGATTGGCAACCGAAATGAAATCTTGAAGGAGTACTCAGTGGTAAGTGCTGTTCTCACCACTTGCAAGCCGTGTAGACGGTAGGAATAGGCTAGGTGCCGTTTTGTCACTTACTAGCTTACAGGTGGTGTGGACTCTTGTGAATCTTGGTGCCCTTTTGGGGCCAGACCTGGTCTGTGGCAGAGCTCGGCTCTCTGGGAACTCGCTCTCAGGGGATCGCAGATATTTGCCCCTTTCTGCAAGCGAAAGAAGCAGAGTGCGGCGAAGGGGCCAGCCCGTGCAGTGATGTCTGTGCTGAGGCCCTTCCGAGTAGGATACCTGCCAGCCTGCGACAGTGTGGAGGCAGGTGCACATCCTGGGAAGGATGTGAGGGGCCGGTGTCATTCCTCTGTTCCACGTGCCCGTGGACCCTAGCACCTGTCTGTGGATGGCGGGTCCCCGGAGATGCTGGGGACATAGAAGGCCATCCACAGTCACATGGTGGGGGCTGACTTAGAGAGTCGCAGCGCACCTTCTGTGTGCTGAAGGTTTCTTTTCTTCGTGTACCATCTGGCGCAGAGAGTAAAGCAGATGTCAGAGAGCACACAGAGTCCGAGTCTTTGGACTTGGAACGGCCTCGGGTTCCGCTCCAGCTGTGTGACCTCGGGTAGATTACCTGCCCTCTCTTGGCCTGTCGCCTCTTCTGTAAGACGACAGTTGTTAGCTGGTGGAGTTGCGTGCATTCAGTGGGAGAAGACTTGTAAATAAATGCTTGGGGCAGGGCCGGAGTCCAGTAGGAGGGCTGATTTGGTGAGTATTGCCTCCGTATTGCCATCTCCTCTATACCTTGAGGGAGTGGCTTTCTAGGCTTTTCCTGAGGAGGTGAGAGGAAAATGGAACAGCTTGGGTTTTTCTCTGTTGCACGCTTCTGGCTGGGTCAGAGCCCTGCGTGCAGGGACTTCGGATATCTGGCTGTGAACTGGGGAAGGGCTGGGGTTGGAGATCTGGCTGGTGGAGGAATCGTGTGTGTTTCCAGCCACCGTCGTGGCCAGAGAGAGGCCCCTTGGTGAGCCCCAGAACAGGGGGCGTCCTCTCTCAGGCAAGGCGACATGAAGCGTACGGGGCACTGGGTTTCTTGGTGGCCTCTCTGTGGGAAAGCGTGAGGGGTGTGAGGTAGGTCCCTCCCTATTGCATACTGCATAGTGATTCATCCCTCTGGAGACAGAAGGGCGGAATGATCCTTTGGGTCTAAGGAGGACAAAGGCATGTGTTTGTGATTTCATTCCTCCATCCAGTCTCAGGTGCAGTCTTGGTTTTGGCCAGTGGAGAGAGAGCGTAGGGCTGGCTTAGAATCTTGTGTGTGTGTTTGTGTGTGTGCGTGCGTGAATGCTTCTGCGACTTAAGGAATGGGATGGGACTCGCACAAGAAGGATCACATTTGCCTTTTCTCCTCCTGCCTGAGCCCCTTCGCTGGGTTGCTTCCACTTTCTGAGACTGGCTGGCTTTCCCTTCCAGACGAGGCGAGCCATGGCGGACGCTGCTGGCTGCGCTGAGGTCCGGGCTGGCGGCAAGACGGCCGGCCACGGCCACCACCCTTGTGTGCTTCCTCTCGAGGGTGAAGCCTTAGCGCTCAGTGGGCCTCATGCAGTCCTGGGAGGTTTTGCACCCATCCTGGGGGATTTCAGGCCAATCCTGGAGTTTTGCGAGCAAGGGCTCGCCAGGAAGCTC
>CM053606.1:157039704-157077470 GCA_028646535.1 Procyon lotor | reverse complement strand
ATGCAACAGTTCCTGAGCGGCTGCTGGGAGCGCGGACTGCGTGCCGGGCCCGGGCTGCCCCTCACTTCCCGGATACTTTTAGTTCTGGTTCCGGGGTGCTGTAATTTTAAGGCCTCCACAGAGATGAGTCCACATCAGCCACGCATCCCCACCCCGGGGGGTTGCCAGAGACATCTGTGGTGCCCGCCAGGGCTGGGCATCCCGTATCTGCTACCGAGTGGTACCCAAGCACTGCATTAAACCCCCGTTACCGTGTCCTAAGGACCCCCTTTCCTCCTGGCACTGTTTTGGACCACAAGGTGACCTCCCCTGAGGATCCTGGGGTGAGGTGGTTCACTTCTGTCCTCCGGCGAGGAGCCCAGGGCTCAGAGGCGTTGGGGACAGGCAGGGCTGGGATTTGAACCCCGATGACCTCAGGCCGGCGGGGATGCTGCCTGGCCTGGCCTATTTTTAGAGGGCACCGTGTGGGTCAGCTGGGGAGACAATGGAGAATGTGACCCTCTCAATGAGCCATTGTTCCCGATTGGCTTCAGGGCCAGGGACCGGCCCAGCAGATGACTGTGGCCCCCACGGAGGGCCAGGCTGTTGCTCCCTCGTCTATGGATTTTTCCAGTGTTTGTAGAGGGAAGAACGGAGTGTCGGGCACCAAGGGGAGGAGAGACGGCGGGCTCTGTGTTCAGGGGACTGACTGCCTTTGTTGGGGTGATGAGGGAGGTGGCTGAGGATGACTCCTGTGATGGGGATGGGCCTGGGACAGACAGGGAGTGGGGGTCCCCTCCCTGCCGCGGTCTGTGTGGGCCCATTGGTGTCACCTGATGGGCGCTCACACACCAGGTGAAGTTCCAGGGTTCTCCCCGTGTCACAGGCGTGAGGCAGCCTGGGAAGGTCCCCTCCGGCACCCAGATCCACCTGGCTTGCTTTAGGGGTCCTCAGAGTGAGGGCAGGAAGCCCCTGTGTCGCTTGCTTGGTGGGGGGAGGGAAGCGGCTCCTTGCTGCACATGCAGATACCGCGCTGCCCTGATCTGGAGGGACAGCCTGGGAATGGGGTGTATTTCTTTGTGAGCCCAGTTCCTCACAGGTCTGTGATGGAGGGGCTGCGGGGACGGTCCCTCCTGCTATGTCCTGTCCTGCAGGCCTCCTGGCATCCCCGGAGCTGCCAGGTCCTAGGCCTGCTCCTGGAGTACAGGCTGGGGGAAGGGCCCTTGCCCAGCTCCACCGCGCTCCTAACTGGGGCGTCTGGCCTGTTTCTTCTTCTCGTCCCTGCGGGGTGGATACTGACCTCCCATCTCCCACCATTTGTCAGCGATCGAGGTGGTTCACATTTAGGTTGGTCTTGGGAGCAGGTTAGAGGGCATCTGGAATGTTCTCTCCTTGGGAAATAAATGTCAAGGGCCGACCTGAGGTGGCCTCTTTGAGGCGTGAACGTGGTTTGACTCTTCGGGCTTCTCCGAGTGTGAGGGCGTAAGAAGCCTGTGGACAACATCGAGGGGGACCCTGTGGGTGGGTCCTGAGTGTGATTCTGGGCAGCTGCTGCCTCGGTTTCTCTGAGCCATGACCTCAGTTTCCCAGGGGGAGAAACCCAGGTCCTGTGCAGAGAGGGGCTGGGGCCGGTGCCTCCCCCCATTTTGGGCGGTTACTGGCACAGTCTGAGCGAGGACTTTTTCCTCTGCCTCCCAGCTGAGTTCCCCTTCCCTCCCTGGTTCTTGGAGCGGCTTCTCTGGCCGGAGAGATCCGCTGCCCAAAGGCCAGAGCTCTGCTGACCAAATGAGAAACATGCTTGGAACTTCCTTAAAACACAGTTGGAAACTGGGTGCGTGCAGTCAGTGGTCCCAGCCGCAGTAACACTGCGCAGCCCACATCACAGACCCCTGGCCGCTGTCTCTCCCCAGGAGCAGGACATCGAGACGGTGCATGGCTCCATCCACGTCACGCTGTGCGGGACCCCCAAGGGGAACCGGCCCGTCATCCTCACGTACCATGACATTGGCATGAACCGTAAGTTCCGGGAGCCTCAGTTCCCGCTGGGGGTGGGGGAGGAGGACGGCTCCGAAGGGCTGGTGCTGGGGAGGCCAGCTGTTTCTCTTTTGCTGACGCCTCCTGGAGCGGTGGTGGGAAGAGAACTTGCCACAGACCGGAAGAGCCTGGAATGCACAGCGCAGGGCACAGAGTTGTCTTTGTGCCTGGGTGTGCTGGGAACTCGGCGCCCTCCCCTGTCTGCGCGTGACGGTGGCTTTTTTTGATTTGAGTGTACCGTTGTTAGGATTTTCACCGAGTTGTACAACCATCGGCACGACCCATTTAAGAACATTTTTTATCACTCTGAAAATTCTGTACCTCCATCTCCCTTACCCCCCAGCCCCCGGCCGCCGCTGGTCTACTTTCTGTCTCCAAGGGCATGCGTTATCCAGGACATTCGTTATAAATGGAGTCCTACCATACATGGTCTTTTGTGACTGGCTTCTTTCATGATGGTTGCAGTCCATCCTTCCTTCCTTGCTGCTGAAAGATACTCCATAGAACACATTTTGTTTTTCCATTCTTCCGTCGATGAGCACTTGGATGGTTTTTGCTTTTTGGCCATTCTGAATGAGGCCGTCGTGAATGCTTACGCTGTGTTCTTGAGATTCCCAGGAAGTGTTACCATATGTAGGTTCCCCATTTTTCACAGATGGTAAATGAGTAAGATCTGCTGGATGTTAAAATCGTGCAGGGTGGAAGTGAATCTTCCCATGGTGATTGAGAAGGCACTAACGGCCTTCATGTCCAGTCACCTCTGTAATCCTGAGTATCGTGAGCTGGACAATTGCTTGATTTTGCAATCGACAGCCTGCCTGGCTTGCATGTTTTTCCTCCAGCTTCTTAGTACCTCGAGGCAGTGATGTCACTGAAAACCATTTTCTCCTTCATCTTCCATGCCTCTTCCCCCTCTGTGTGCCTGCCCTTGCATCCATTAGGTACTAGCTCCCATGCTAGGTCCTTGGATATCTGTTACCTTACTTTACCAGACTCTGGTAAGGGATGGAATTGCATGTGCTGCTGTTACCCCCTGTGGTAGAGGCTCACTGTTCTAGAAAGCCAACTGCAGAAACAAAAGCCCCCAAGATCTCTGTGGCTATACACAATATACATTTCTCTCCCTCCTGTAATACCTCTGGGCATTCTGTGGGACACCTCTTGCATGGTGGTTCCAGGACCTAGGCTCCTGCCAACTGTGGCTCCGCCATCCCCTGGAGCCTCAGAGCCTTCTGCATTTGGCGGATGACAGCAGGGAGAGAAACCTAGAAGAATGAGTGGCTGGTGTTAACAAGAAACCATGAGCTTCACATGCTATTGGCCAAAACCCAGTCACATGGCTGCCTCTTGTTGCAAAGGAGTCTGGGAAATGTATTCCTGCTGTGTGCCCAGGAAGAAAAAGGGAGGTGGTTGGGTGAACCGCTGGCCCCCTTTGCCTCAAGCACTCAGCGATTGGGAGACTCCTCCAAGGCCACATAAGAAGTGAGAGGGTCCGTGCTTTATCTCCTGTGCCCGTCCTTAGTTGAGAATCATGTGCCGTGGCCGTTATTTCCAATGTGGGGGTTTCGGAGACCCAGACAGAAAGAGTGCACAAGTGCAGCAAGGTCCGTGGCAGCCCCGGCTGATGGGGGGAGATGCCAGAGCCGGAATGGGAGTCTCCTCGCAACTCCAGCTCCATCCAGGTTTGGGCTTCAGCTGCTAGCGTATACAGTGGAGCTTACCCTTTGCACCGCCTTGCCCGCTTGCTTGCCTGTTAGCACCAGAGGCAAGTGGGAGGGAGCAAGAAGGTCGGCATTCTTTCTTATGTGTCCATTCCTCCGCTGCACGGGAGTGAAACCGACAAAAGCCATCGTGAGCCCCGGAGCACCCGGATGTTTTCTCTCCTGACCCCTTCCTCTTCTGTCGCCCCTGCCCGTTCTCCAGACAAAACCTGCTACAACCCCCTCTTCAACTCTGAGGACATGCAGGAGATCACACAGCACTTCGCCGTCTGCCACGTAGACGCCCCGGGCCAGCAGGACGGCGCTGCCTCCTTCCCCGTGGGGTAAGACCCGGAGCCTCGTGCTCCCCTAGGGGGACAGGAAAACTGAGCAGGGGGAGGGGGAGGCGTCACACTGGGCTTCTGCTTTATGGCGATGACGTGTATGTAACTCTTGGGGATTTACCCTTGGAGCCATTTTTGAGCATGGAGTTCAGTAGCGCTGTGTGCGTTCACACTGTGGTGCAACTGTCCCCACCGTCCGTCTCCGGGACTTTTTCAGCTTCCTGAACTGAAACGCTGTCCCTGCTAAACACTAATTTCTCGCTCTCCCCCCACCCCTGCCCCCCACTCTCACCCACCCACGGAGCTAGCTTTTTAATGGATGTGCGTGACCTGCACGCACCAAAAATGAAAAGCGACCTGATACAGTGAGACCCCGTTATCTGTTCACTAGTTGATTAAGCCAGAGGCCTCTCAGCAAATCCGTCCTTGTCCGGAGCACCTGTTTAAGAGACTTGTAACATGGTGGCTCCTAGCCTCCCATAGGAAGATTTAAAAAACATGCTGAGGTTTGAGCCCCACCCCGTGGCGTTTTCATTCAGTTGACCTGGAGGCCAAGGTTCAGGGTGTCTGCCCCCCACCCCTGGGTCAGCAGGGGGTTTCAGTGTGTGGCTCACGGGAGCCATGGCCTGGACAGGCCCTGCCTTATTTCTGCCTCCTGTAGTTGGGGGTCTCCTGCACCCTCTAGGGCTCCCTCTGTCGCAAGGCTGAGGCAGCAAAGCAGGGACGGGGACCCCAGCTCTGGAGTCAGCTTCCTACATGTGGGGGGCTTGTGGTAGAGTCCTGTTGCCTCCTGGCTCTGCGTCCAACCCCAGGAAGGGCGAGGAAAGAAGCCATTGGGGGGTAAGTGGCTTCCCCAGAATCCCCTTTTGGAGGCTGCTGGCTATAAACGAAGGAAATTCCATTTCCTTCCAGGAAGGAAATTTCCTTCCATTTCAGAAGGAAACTGGCCCCACTTATGTGTAGACAAACCGGCCAGGCTCTTTCTGGCTCTTTCCAGAGCTTTTGCACCTGCTAGGTGCCCCACCTGGAGTATGTTTCCTATACTCTACACTCATCCAGCCCCAATGCCTCCTTCAGGGTCACTTCTTCCAAGAAGCCCCCCTAACCACCAGATCCGACAGAACAGGGCTCCCTGTCTCAGTTTCCCTTCTGAACATCCCCACCTCCCTCACCGTCCCCTTCGTCGTCACACTCCTTTGTTTCTCCTGGCCCCTGTGGGACTGGGGCTGCTGTGCTCACACGGTCTCCCGGGGAAGAGTGAGCACCCGTGGCTCCTTTGTGGAGGGGACTCCCTCATGTGTGTCCTGAGTCCTCCTCCTGGAGGCCGGCCTTGCGGGACACCTCCTAGTCCAGGCTGCCCCTGCATCCCCCGGCACCATGGCCTGTCCGCTGGTCTTGGGTGGAGTTTTGTGGGCTCCCGCAGGGACCCATCCAGAGACTCAAGGGATGTCCAGAGGCATTGGCTCCTGACGCATCGTGCCATGTGCACCTGCTCTGATAAAAAGGGCCGGGCTTTCTCATGGCCCCGAGGTCTTGGTGAAAGGGATGATTCTTGGAGTTCTTCCGGGGAAGTCGGGAAAGGAAACGGGCAGGAACTCGGGCTGGGGGTGTTGGCTCCTGCAGGGGCAGAGCTCCCTGGCCTTTTCAGAGATCCCAGGGAGGTGAGCGCATATGGTGTGAGGAGGCAGAGGGAACAGCCTATGCGAAGGCCAAGAAGAGATCAGGCCTGGAAATGTTCCACGAGACACCAGGGGCAGCGCTGTTCTTGACTGAGAGGGAGGGGGCAGCCTGGGAAGCGGCCCCTTGCTGTGCGGGGGTTGGCATGTGGTGCACCCGTGGGAAAGGGGGGCACAGTGGGAACAAGAAGCTGCATGCGGGCCCAGGCTGGGGACGTGGTGACCACGGATGCGTGTTCCCTGCACTCTGGGAAGGAGAGGCCTCTGCCTTAATGCATAGGCTCAGGGCAGCCTGCAGATCCCAGTCACCCAGGAGCCATGGCCCCAGAAGATGGGTGAATCGAGGCATCCCAGGGCCTTAACGTCCCCCTGGGTGTTCCGTCTCCCGAAGCCCACCGTGTCCAGCTCATCAGCGTGGCCTGCTTCTCTGTACTCTCTCCACGCTCCTTCCAGAGCATCTCTTGGGGTCCCGGGGGAGAAAGGGAAGGGACTACTCTGTGGCCAGGACTGTTTTGTGGGAGAGCGGCCGCAGGCCTCCTTCTGGGAGGTGAGTGAGAAATCCCAGAGCCCACGGGAGATGCGGCTCCAAGGGCAGGCCTGGCAATGAAGCCAAGTGGCTCACCCAGCTTCACTGCTGTTCATAATCTGTGTACCGGGGGAAATCACCAGAACCTCTGAGAGTTGTCGTAAGGATGAGATGAACTGCTATGGCTCCTCCAATGCTTGATGTGGGACCTGCAGGGTAGGAAGCAATCCTTCAAGGGTCAGTTTACAAACAGGGAGGATGGGGGTGGGGCGCGGCTCGGTGCTGGGAAGGAGGGCTGCAGGGGGCTGGGCAGGGGGCTTGGGCACACGGGCGAGGCTGTGCATGCACCCTGCCCTTCAGGCATGTTTCTGCTTGAATGATTCATTTCCATCGGGTTCCAAGCCCCCACTAATGGCCTCTGCATGGCTTCTCCCAAGGTACATGTACCCCTCCATGGACCAGCTGGCCGAAATGCTTCCTGGAGTCCTCCACCAGTTTGGGTAAGAGTGAGGGATCCAGGGCCCCACCAGCCTGCACAGAAAGGTGGCTTCTAGCCTCTGCCTCCCCTTTGGTCTTGATCTGGCCTGACCGCGGAAATGTAGGGTGAAGGGTCAGGAAAAAAATGAACTGTCACACCATCTCTACTCTCTGGTCTGCCTCTCACCAGCTGGGCTTTTCTCCATGAGCGAATACATGGAGACCGCCTCCCCACCCATCCTTTCCCTGCCCCCGTCTCCTTTCATTGCTCTTCCCTAGCAATGGAACGTTCTGGAAGAGGGAGCCTGAGCCCTCCATTTCTCCCTCCATGCTCTATTTCTCCGGGGCTCATTTTCTTCTTTCTTGAGACTTTTGTGTGAAGAGCATACCTCAGAGGTCTTGCCCAATTTATTTGCCTTCCAAGTTTCAGAGTCTGAAATAAAGCTTAAGGAGGGAGGGAGCGGTGCCATAATGGGCCTTCCCATAAATGTCAGACAGTCTCTCCAAGCCTGGGTTGCAGTCGGGAGACAAGTGAGGAAAAGGGACGAGTCTCTCCAAGGTCCTTGGGGACCAAGAGTGGGGGAGGTTTTAAGAGGGTCATTAGGGCTCCCATTGCTCATTCCTCGAGTGACATCCCTCTTTATTTTTGCTTCCAGACTGAAAAGCATCATTGGCATGGGAACTGGAGCGGGCGCCTACGTCCTCACTCGCTTTGCTGTGAGTTCTTGGGCATTTTAAAAAAAATTATGTGTTAAATACAGCTGAGTCAGGATTAAGGAAGACAATTGGAAAAGCATCAGAAATCTCAAAACAAAGAGAGAAATAACCTATAATGTCATTTCCGAGGGGAGAACCGCAGTTCATGTGGTGTGTGGTCCAGAGTTTGTGTGTGTGTGTGCACGCGCTTACATACATGCAAACTCTCATCGCTGGTTTTGCTCAATTCGGGGTTGGTTGTGGGTGGGGCCTCATGTCACCGCACCGTCTGCTGCTTTGTGAAAACCCCACGGCTTCTGGATCCGGACTGATTATTGACTAGAGGCAGAGACCCACAGGTTAACGTGATTGTGGGCCCAGGTCAGGTGCTGCCGGAGTCCTGTGTCCTTACCGATCAATTGTTTAAAAATGCAGCCGTGCTCGTTAGGATGAGTAGACGTGTAGGTATTCAGACTGCCTGTCATTTGCTGGATGTTGTCAGAACTCAGAAATGCTGCTACGAATGAAAAACACGGCCTGACTGGCCGGGCTCTGAGCCGATGAAGGAAGGTCTGTGTTGGATCTGAGAGGGACACAGGTGTGTCTTCAGGAGTAGTGGCTAAGGAGCCTTCACGGGTCCTGCCTGACCTTGAAGCCGGTGCTCTGAGAGACCCATCTGGCAGCCCGGGGAGAGGAGGCGCAGGGAGGGAAAGTGACTTGCCCGAGGCGGGTGTGCCCAGCACACACGCTCCCCTTATCCTGCCTCCGCTCTGCTCCTCTCGGGCTCAGCCCTGCGTCTGTTGAACTGGAGCTTCCGTTCGGCGTGGGGGTTGGGGCCAAAGGCTCTTGAGGGCAGCAGCCTGCTCTGGGGCGCACACGGGCCCTTTCCTGGTGTTTTTCTCCATCTTCTGTTTCACCTTTCAAGTTCATGGTATCTGAGATTGCAGGGTTGCTGCTCACCTTGTGTCTTGAATTGCAGCTGAACAACCCCGAGATGGTGGAGGGACTTGTCCTTATCAACGTGAACCCTTGTGCAGAAGGCTGGATGGACTGGGCCGCGTCCAAGGTGAGGCCGGCGGTCAGGGCTAGGGTCAGGGTCAGGGTCAAGGCCAGGCTCAGGGCCAGGGCCAGGGTCAGGGCTAGGGTTAGGGTCAAGACCAGGGTCAGGGCTAGGGTCAGGGTCAGGACCAGGGTCAGGGCTAGGTTCAGGGAAAAGGCCAGGGTCAGGGCCAGGTTCAGACAGGTGGAACAGTTGTGCTCCTCCAAACCCCTCATAGCCCCCTATTCCCCACCCCTGCAAAGAAAACAGTTGTCTTTTGCTTTGCTTGGAATAGTAAACATGACCTCAGCCATTTGCCATTCAGATTTCAGTAGGACACTGTGGTCTAAACCAGACATCCCATGGGGGACGTGAGTGATCCTCAAGCCAGCTTTGATCAGCGGAGCTTGGGTTAAGAAGTGTTTGCTGAGGACCTAACACGTACTGGGTTTTGCTCAAGACACTGGAAATCAAAATACAAAGGCCTCCCGGGGCCCCTGGGTGGCTTAGTGGGTTAAAGCCTCTGCCTTCAGCTCAGGTCATGATCATGGGTCCTGGGATCGAGCCCCGCATCGGGGGTCTCTGCTCAGCAGGGAGCCTGCTTCTCCCCACTCTCTGCCTGCCTCTCTACTTGTGATCTCTCTCTCTGTGTCAAATAAATAAATAAAATCTTAAAAAAAAAAAAGACAAAGGCCTCTGATCTCAGGAGCCCACATATTATTGATGAAAAAGGAGGGTGTGTTTAAGACCAGCACTGCCACTCATTTGATGACAGTAATAATTAGCTAGTGTGTCCTGAGTATTTCCCAGGTGCTGTTTGTACCGTCTGGCCACACGTAATCCTCACACTCACTCCAGGAAGTGGGCCCCTTAAAACTCGGTTCCAGAAGAGGAAAGTGAGGCTCAGAGTCGTGCAGGAAGCTGTCCAGGGTCCCACAAAGCGAGGCAGTGGGAGAACTGGGGCTGGATGCAGATCCCGTGGACTCTGTGTCCTTGGGCCTCACCTCCTGCCCCTGTACCACGTCTTATCCTGCAGGTGTGGCTCAGCCCCTCGACCCAAGCACCGCGGGTCTGGGAATGCAGTGGGGGGCAAGACCCATGCCTGCCTGGAGGAGAGGGCCCATGCTGTCTTGGGAGGCTCTGCTCTGGCTGGTGTCCCAGTGTTCCTTGTTTATCTTTTAAAAATGATTATTGTGTTTTTTTCATAAAGGCGCTAGTATTTGCCAAGGAAAGGGGATAGCTGTCCCAGCTGAGACGGGGCAGAACCTTGCAAGCTGGGGCGATCCTGGCCTTTTATTTTGAAAGTATGTTTTTGCCAAGTGTCGAGTGTCTGTCGCAGACTCTGGGGGGGTTGTGCCCCTCCCTCCTACCTCCCACCCCTGTCTCGGCCTCTCTGATACTGCATTTCTTTCTGGAACCTTCTGCCAAGATGCAGGAGCCCATCCCTCCCATCTGCGTGATATTCAGAAGCAGAGCACACTCCCTGTTTTTTATTTTATTTTCCAGGAAAGGAAGTGATACTCCCGTCAGCCAGTTTGGCTCCTGGGGAACGGTTCTGAGCCAGACGTAGAGGGCTGGGGACGCTGACCATTGGCCAGTGTGGGGCCTGAGGAATGTCCGTGTGGCTTTAGTATCTGCACCATATCCTTCCTTTCCAACCCCAAGAGAAAAATGTCCTATGTCAGGAGCAGTCTGTTATGTGTCGGGTACTGGCGTCAGATCCTGTGACATGAATGGTCACCTCCTGTTAGCCTCACCTTGACCTTGTGACTTTGAAGCTCCTGGCACAGCTGCTTTTAGATGAGAGGCTTGAGCTTCAGAGGCTTTGCACCCCACCCCGGTCTGCACAGCAGGGGTGTGGCAGGACCCCCAGTCTAGAGAGCCCTCAGGTCTGGAGCTTCTCTATCCTGCCCGTCCTTGCCTGACACTGAAGTTGGTCAGCACACATTTGTGGAGCTCCTGCTGAATGCTGAGCATTTATGGAGCCCCTGCTGTGTACCTAGCATTTACGAAGCTCCTGCTGTGTACCTAGCATTTATGGAGCTCCTGCTATATATCTAGCGTTGCGTTGAGGAGAGAGAGAGGGGAGAAAGTTGGCAGTGTCTTTAGTGACCTCAGTATATTCCAAGAGAGGATACTGGCTGGAGGGGGGATATTTAAAGGGTGATACAGGAAGGCTAGTTTAAGGTAAGCAGATCCTGGGGTAGAGACTGGAAGAGCTCAGCGTGTATGTAGAAGAAAGGGCCCTCCTTGGGAGAACCGAGTGTGCTACGGCACAGGGAAGGCTAGGAGCAGGCTGGGTCTCTGTTCAGCTCACATTTGCTGTGCATCTCCTGCGCCTGGGGCTCTGAGAATAAGCGATTGGTGGAGACTCAGGCCCTACCTTCTGGGGAGGGCCCGGGTCCCTTAGGCACCTGGAACAGGTAACCACGTGCCCGTGAGGGGGCCGTTTTCAGACCTAAGTGTGGGGAACCCAGCACTGAAGGCTTTGCTGACCCAGCGCCGCAAACACCTGTTTTCATCACACCTGCTCTTGCCTCCCCCAGATCTCCGGATGGACCCAAGCCCTTCCAGACATGGTGGTGTCCCACCTCTTTGGGAAGGTGAGTAGCGTGGCCTCGCATCCTGCCGTTCACACTGAGCGACCGCGTGCTGCTTGTGCGATGGGAGGCGAGCCGGACACAAGCCCCCGGGGCCGCTGCTGACGCCCGCCTCGCCCGTAGCGCCCTAGGACTGCCTTCCAGTCCCCACTCGCTCTCATTCTAACATGAGGCTTTTTGAACGCACCAGACGGCCCGTATCGGAAGTACAGAATTTCACAGATGCTGACACATGCATACGCCCATAAAACCACACTGAAATTGAGATGATGACCATCCCCATCACCCCCAAGAGCCCCCTGTGCCCCTAGCTAAGCCTTCTGTCCCTGCTCCTCAGACAACCTCTGAGCTGCTTATTGTCCCTATTGATGAGTTTGTGTTTCCTGGAGTTTTACATAAATGGCACCACACAGTATGTGGCCTTGTTCCCTTCGGTGCAGTTATTCTGAGACCCCATCTCTGCCGCTGTTCCTTGCTTTTCCAGACTCTGGCAGCTCCAGAATCCCCTGGCCTGTGGCTGAGCCCTCCAGGCTCTGTCTCTGTCTCTGCTGGCCTCTCCCTGTCGGCTTCAAATCTCCCGCTGGGGGCGCCCCAGTCAAGCACCCAACTCTCGATTTCAGCTCAGGTCATGATCTCAGGGTTGTGAGATCGAGCCCCGCGTCAGGCTCCAGGCTCAGCGTGGAGGCTGCTTGTCCCTCACCCTCTGCTCCTCCCACCGATGCGTGCTCTCTCGCTCGCCCGCTGTCAAATACATAAAATCTTAAAAAAAAAAACCCACAAAAAACCTCCCTCTGCCTTTCTCTTATAAGGACACTTGCCATTAGATTAGGACCTACTGGAATGATCTAGGATGATCTCATCTCAGGATCCTTCACTCAATGACATCTACAAAGCCGCCTTTTCCGAATAAGTCAGCGTTCACGGCGCCCCAGGGTTTGATGTGGATGTGGCCTTTGGGGCCAGCCTGCAGCGCAGAGTAGCCTTCTTCCCCTCGTCTGTGCTCCGTTCAGTTTGGGATACATTTTCTCCACCTCTGAGTGTCTAATCTGAACCTGAGAGGACTATGGTCAGTTTCTATATTTCCTTGCAGGAAGGGGTGTCAAGCATAGGGTGAGAGTCTGAGCTGCCTGTACCCCACATTACTCGAGGAACCCCCAGGCTATAGTTTGTCGTTTTGTTTTTGTTTTTGTTTGATCTGAAACCACAGCACAATTACGATGGCTTTTTCCTGATTTTCTTTCTAACAGCGTGTTGGCTTCTTTGTTGCTTCGGTGATCATGGACTTAGTTTAGACAATAGCTCGGGCTGAACCTGGGGCCCCCTGTGCTCCCTCCCTGTCCCTGTCCGCCTCTGGTCGCCACTGATCACATCAGGCCATTTTCGTGGAACCGTCAACATCCGCTGTTTTACAAATGAGAAACAGAGCAAGCTTATAACTTGCTTGTTTGTCCCAAATCACATTCAAAAAGGAACCAGGGAGAGGGAAGGCTGAGGCTTCTGCAGGTCTCTGGCTGGCCCCCCTGGGAATTGAGATGGCCTTTCTTTCCCGAAGCTTCGCAGGAGTTGCATGCATTGGTTTTTGTTTCCAACATGAACAATTTCTCAACTCCCCCTTAAAAACATTATTTGCTAACAGTTACATCAATTTTTACTCTTTACAGAGGGCTTTTGTGTGCACCACCTCTGCTAAATCCCACAACCTGATGATGTAGGGGATAGTCATCCTCCACCCTTTATTTTTGAGGAGACTAAGGCTCCAAGAGGTTAAGACACTTGCCCCCCAAAAAAGGCGGTGACGGAGCCAAGCTCCAAATTTGCGAGGACTGACTGCAAATAAAAACTCCCAAAGAAGTCAGGAGCCCAGTAGGACGTGCTAGGCCCTTTGCAGGTTTGCATTCCTTCCTGTTATCAGCTGAGAGGCAAAATCAGACTGCATGTCCCGCGGTTTGCTCAGGCTCCCTGGGAGTCGAGCGCATTAGGCCTTATTATCTCTGTACCCGCATGACCTGAAAAACGGGGGTGCTCGGGAGTGGCCCAGGGCCGTGGTCGCAGCAAAGGCTGTCTTCCCTCTCTCGATGCAGGAGGAAATGCAGAACAACGTGGAGGTGGTCCACACCTACCGGCAGCACATCGTGAATGACATGAACCCCGGCAACCTGCACCTGTTCATCAATGCCTACAACAGGTATTGGGACGCGGCTTGGTCATGGCCACTGCACGGCCGTCGCTTAGTTTCCTTGTGTTGGCCTGAAACGTGGCGTGGGGCACGGGGCTTATGGGATTAGCAGAAGATACAGCCCCTGAATTTGAGCAAGTAGATGGCTGGGAAGGGAGTCAGGTGCCTCCTGGAGTTCTGCACTCCAGACCAGGGGGGCGCGGGCACGAGGGAGACACGGCCACGCCCCCCGGGGTTTGTCTGTAACAAAGTTCAGTGCCCACCTCCTCCTAACCATCCTCCCAGCATCCCGCCTCTCGGTGCGAGAGGGAGAGGTCATGTCCCTAGTGGGTAACTGAAGACGTGAGGCCCCGCAGAGCATTTCTTCCACAAATGCTTCCCCAGAGCTGGAGCAGTCAGGCTGTTGGCAGGGCAGCGGACCCACAGAGATCAGAACAACCCCCCAAGCCCTGCACGCTGCTTTGCCCTCATGATGCCTGTAGGAATCAAGTGAATCCTCTTAAAAATCCCAGGACGCTGTTGCCATCATCATTTCCTACCGAGGAAGCACAGGCACAGAGAGGTTGAGCATTCTGCCCAAAGTCACACAGCGAGGAAGTGGAGAGGTGTCATTTGAATCCAGTCTCTCTGGCTCCAGGCCATGCTCTGGGAAAGGGTGACTGGTGGTGGGAGCCACCGGGAGGCGAGAGGCTGGGTAGACAGCTGCGGGGGTGAGGCAGGGGGCTGCCTGGGCTGTGCCGGGCATGATGCGGCCCAGTGGGAAACTGGGAGGCTTTGAAATGAGGGAGAGAAAAGGTCAGACCTGAGAGCTGGAAGAGATTGTGTAGAGGAGTCGGGTTGGGGACAAAGAGGCGGGCTCCACCGGAAATGCATGAGTCCTGCTGTCCCTGAAACCGTCTAAAGGGACCCCGAGCAGCTGTGATGTCCCGAGAGCCATGTGGGTTGGGACACGAGTGGTTTGCTAGAACAGCCGAGGGCAGGACCTCCCGGGATGGGCGAGATGGGAGGGGCTGCGGGGGTAGCCAAGTAACCACACGTTTGTCGCCCGCAGCCGGCGGGACCTGGAGATCGAGCGGCCGATGCCTGGAGCCCACACAGTCACCCTGCAGTGAGTGCCCTTTCTCCCCCTCACTGTCTTGTCACCTTGCTCAGCCCCTGGCAGGGCCTTCGTTCTGGGTTTGACAGGAGTGGCGCTCAAAATCCGTCATTGGCCAGCCCTGGGTGTGTTCTTCCCAGGACGCAGTCTCACTCGCCCGCTTGTTGTGCAGGGGTGTCCCCAAGACTTGGGTGGGAGCCTAGGGCGTCAGACAAGGAGCGCCGAGTA
The DNA here is from genome assembly GCA_028646535.1 of Procyon lotor. Lineage (NCBI taxonomy): Eukaryota > Metazoa > Chordata > Mammalia > Carnivora > Procyonidae > Procyon > Procyon lotor. Next base: position 157,062,899 of record CM053606.1, on the reverse strand, counting down.
CTCTTTGGATAGAATTTATTAAGCACCTGCTCTGTGTTGAATACTGCATTAGGCTTTGCTTTCACAGAGCCTGCAGATGACTAAGACATGAGTTGCACTCGAAAGTGCCCTATGAGGCCAGGAGGAAAAGGCAGGCATGGGTACAACTGATTGCATTCTACCAGTATTGTCCATCTTTTGTAGTTCCGTAAGTGAACCGTATGATTTGACACCTGACCTTGGCACACGTGCCATTCCCTTTGTCAGGCTTGTCCTCATGGTCTCTGGTCTGGATTGTCAGCAGAGCCCTACTCATCCTTCCTTGAGGAGAGGACGCTGGAAACTAAAACCATCGGGGCCCAGAAATTCTCTGGCTGAAATTCATACTAAGGTGTAAATGACTACCATCCCCAGTTTATACCAAGAACAAAGCAGAGGATGGAAGGAGAAGAAAGTTCAAATAGCAAAGGGTACTGGGGAAACCAAAATAAATATTCTGAGAACTCTGGTCCCAGCCTAGGAGGCCTGGGAGCATATGAATCTCTAAATAAACTTCTCTCCCTGCCCCCAGGTGTCCCGCTTTGTTGGTGGTTGGGGACAGTTCTCCCGCTGTGGATGCTGTGGTATGTAGGAATCGTCCACTTGTTTCTGTGCTTAATTCAATAGTCCAAATCTGGTTGGCCCTTGGGCAGAGGCCGCAGACACCAGCCTCTTTTCCTGGTGGCTGCCAGCCCTGTTTGCTTGGCACCGGGTCCTCTTGTCTTTTCTCCCAGGACCAATACCTGCCGTTCCGCCTCCCATTGGTTTGTTCAGATGGGCACGTTTGCCACTTGGCTTCCGGCCAACAGACTCTTCTCTTGTTTGGGAATCAGGTGGAGTTTTCAGACCTGGTTGGTGCAGAGCAGAGAGGCCCCTGGGGAGTGGGGCTTCGACAAGGCTTTCTGGGTCATTTCATCCCTTAATTCCCACCTGTGATGTTCCAGGCAAAGTACAGGCTTGACCCTTCTGACATCCCCATAGCTGGAGACAGGGAAGCTTAGGGGTTATTGAGCAGAGTCCTAGAGTGGTGACACATCTTGTGCAATGGGCTACAGAGTGGGATTTACAAAGGGACCATGAGTTTCCTGTGATCTAACCCATGGGGCATCATCATAGGATGCATCAGGAGAGATATATTGTTCGTATGAAGGGAGGTGATAATTTTACTGTAGATACTTTGAACATCGTGGGTTGCATGTGGGTATTTTGCCCAGTTTGGGATGCACTTCTGAGATGGTCACTGACAAATTAAAGCTTAGTGGATGTCATTTCGTATGAAGAATTGTTGTCAGGACTAGAGATGTTGAACTTGCTGAATCTCTGGCAAAACTGGGTGAAATAAGTCCATTCATTTAGCAGCTATTTCTGGAGTATCTACTGGATTTAGGTCATCATTGTAACAATCCTTTGAAAAAAGATATTACCCCCATTTTATGGATAAAGAAACTGAGGCTCAAAGAAATTAAGTAACTTGTCCAAGGTCGCTCAGCTAGTAATGACGGGGCTGGAATTTATGGCCACATTGCATCATCCTGAAGCCCACATTCTTTCCTCCATGCTACTGGGAAGACTGGTATTGCTGCTGACGGCAGCTGCGAAGGGGAAAGGCTGATGACTTTGGCTCTGGATGGGAAATTAATAGATTTCTTCTCCCTCTCCTGGTCCAGGTGGAGTGCAACTCGAAATTGGATCCAACGAAGACTACACTCCTCAAGGTACAGACAGAATGATGCGAGTTTGCCTTCCTTCTTTCTCCGAAAGCCCTAGCTTTCTGCAGAGTGGAGGGTGCCTAATTGAGGCACAGCTGGGAGTCAGAGACCATAGAAATAATTACTTAATGTGTGCGTTCGCAAACATCTATCTGTTGTACCCCAGCTGGACACCCTGGGCTGCAGAGACGAAGGCAACGGTCTCTGGGACCCCTGGAGTCTATGGGCTGCCAGCTGTGGGGCTCCGATGAGGGATGGACTGAGAGTTGGACAAGCAGGGGCTCTCCCAAGGGTCAGGCTAGACGATCCTCCAAGAGGGGCTCTGCCATGGGAGGGCAGGACTCTGGCAACTTCTCTGGGCACTTGAGGAGCTCGCTGTCCCTGAGGCAGGGTTGAAGGTCTGAGCCCTCCCTGACCTCGCAATCCAGCCGCCATGTTGTTTGTGGCAGCCTTGTCCAAAGGCACCCGCACAAGATGGGGACCCTTCCTGTTTGTACCCCCAGGAGGGCATGCGACCCAGGAAGGGCCTGTGTGAAATGAGCTGAGGGTCTGTGGGGCGCTGTGTCCTCAATGGCCCTGTGAAAGAAAGGCACCAGGAGGCGTCTGATATTGAGAAGGGGACCTGGTTCCCGAAGCCGGCTCTTCACATAGGTTTTCCATCAAGATTCTCTCACAAGGAAATTGCAAGACTGGAAGATGCTGGGCTTTGGGCCCCAGGGGACTGCTGATTTGCTAACCCGGGAGGCCCTTTGTCTTAATCGTCCCAACAAATCTGTGTCTGGATTCTGGCAGCATCGGGGCTGCTGTCCCAGGAGAAAGACGGAGAGGCCACAGTTACTGCTGATGGGGAGAGGAGGAAGGAGCATTCGAGAAGGGGGCCTAGTCTCTTCGTCTCCACTATAAGTACCCCAAGCTGGTGGGGTGCGGCGGGGAGCTAAAAGGCACAGGAGTCTGTTCTCTCGCTGTCCGGAGGCTGCAGATCCAAAGTCCCTGTGCGGGCCGGGCCATGCTCCTTCCGAGGTCCCCAGGGAGGCCCCTTCCCTGATCTTCCAGTTTTGGCCGCTGCCGGCAGGCCTGAGTTCCCAGCTGGTGGCCTCCGTCCTGTCTGTGCCTCGATGCTGCCAACCTTTTTTTTTTTTTAATTTTTATTTATTTATTTGACAGAGCGAGATCACAAGCAGGCAGAGAGGCAGGCGGGGGTGGGAGGGGGAACCAGGCTCCCTGCTGAGCAGAGAGCCCGATGTGGGGCTCAGTCCCAGGACCCTGAGATCATGACCTGAGCCAAAGGCAGAGACTTTTACCCACTGAGCCACCCAGGTGCACCCCCCCTCTGGTTTTAAGGACACCCCCAGTCATTGGATTTCGGGTCCACCCTCATCCAGTATGACCTCGTCTTAGCTCATCACATCTGCAGAGGGTAGGTGACGCCCTAAGATCGGTGGCCGATGTGGCGGTGATGGGGATCTGAGTGCAGACGGCCTGGCCCCTGGGGTCAGTTCTGGGATCGCGTCACTGCGTTGCCTCCGCAGGGCGCCCTGTTAGCGTGGCCCTGAGGCGAGAGACTCTGGGCTTTGGCTTGGCCCTGCGCCAGCCTCTGTCACTCACCGGGCCTGCCAGTCCCACGCCTCTCCCAGCCGCCCTCACCCTGTCCACCCCTGCTGTCCCCGTCTTCCGAGCCCGGGGTCTCGGTCCCGGGTGCCCGCAGCGGCCCTGACGGAGACGTGGTGGCTTGAGCTGGGTGATTCGGTGGGAACTCTGGAAGCTACGGTGTTTGTGCTGGTGTGGCCAGCGGGGACCCCCTGTGGCCTGACGTCTCCAGGGAGCAGTTTCTGTCTGAGGGGACGTTTGAAGAGAACGTGGGTGTGCGGGGCCTCACGCACGGAGGCTTTCTGGCCAGACGGAGCCTGTGGGTTCTCGAGCTCTCTCAGGCCCCGTGTGTGTCTCTGCCGTGGGACATTCGCAGCTTGCAGTTCTCAGGGAATCGAGGGAAATTCCTTCCGGGGCCCAGCGGGGCATCTGGCATCTCGGGTCGTCAGGAAGACACACATCCGAGCCAGGATGGACGGAAACGAGCTGCCCTGCTGGATGGGGGTGGGCGTCTCCCCACCGGTCGGATGCCCGGAGTCCCCCGAATGGGGCCAGACGGGGGGCCGGGCAGAGGCAGGAGGGCCCCATGGGGAGGGACGCCTCTGCCTCGGCATTTGGCACTGACCAGCTTCCCTCTCTCCCAGATGGCGGATTGCGGCGGCCTCCCGCAGATCTCCCAGGTGAGTCCCACCTGTCACCGCCCCCAGCGGAAGGGCGGGTGTCTCTGTGTCCTGTTAGCACCTATTCCGCCCCTGTCCGCTCGTCCCCCAGCTCACTGTGCCATCTGACGGCTCTGGGGACACGTCACTGTTCGCAGAAGTCGCTTGCACGTCACCTAGGAACCCCTGTGGGGTGGATGACATTGAGGTTCATAGGGGGAGGGTTTTGATGCCCGAGTCTAGGCGTGTCTCGTGTCTGACCTCAGAGACCACAGGCTGCTGCCCGAGCTCAAGGCCCGAGCAGAGGGGGGCAGCGGGGAGATGAAACCAAGGGGTGTGTGTGTGTGTGTGCGCACGTGTGTGTGTGTGTGTGTGTGTGTGAGCACGTGTGTGCATGCATGTACGAATACCAGTGCGGTGTGTTTGCTGTACAACCACTGGCCCCTCCTATCCCCCTGCCCATAAATAACCCCACCGACCTAACAAGTCAATGAACTTTTGAATCTCTGTCCTTGAGTTTTCAGCATCATAGTTTTCTGCTCTATTTTAAAATGGAACGTGATGTGAATCGTTGGTCGTCTTTGCCACCAAACTGTGGGAAAGGGTGGAATGATGCCTTTTCTTTTCTTTTCTTTTCTTTTTTTTTATTAACATATAATGTATTATTTGCCCCACGGAATAGGTCTGTGGATCACAGCACTCACCATAGCACATACCCTCCCCAGTGTCCATCACCAGCCACCCCATCCCTTTCCCACCACCCCAGCAACTGTCAGTTTGTTTCCTGAGATTAAGAGTCTCTTATGGTTTGTCTCCCTCCTGATCCCAACTTGTTTCATTTTTTCCCTCCCTGCCCCCCACGGCCCCCTGGCTGCCTCTCAACTTCCTCCTGTCAGAGAGATCATATGCTAATTGTCTTTCTCTGATTGACTTATTTCACTTAGCATAATACCCTCTAGTACCAACAGCAAGACCAAAGAAAGAGAAATTAAGGAGTCAGTCCCATTTACAATTGTACCCAAAACCATAGGATACCTAGGAATAAACCAAAGAGTCAAAGAATCTGTACTCAGAAAACTATAAAGTACTCATGAAGGAAATTGAGGAAGACACAAAGAAATGGAATGATGGCTTTTCTTTCTTCCGTTTCTCCCTGCCATCCTGAAAGGGATTTCAGAGCTCCTGCTTTCTGAAATCCAGGGCTTTCCTGATGAACAGCAGTTGATTCTGGGTCGTTTTCTAGATATACATACCCTTCTGCCCCCTGCGCCCCAGCCCCCGAGCTCCCTGGGGAGCCTCCCATGCAGTAGCGAGCGGGCATTTGGGGCCCATCTCATGTGCCAGGGTGTGGGGAGAGACAAAGACCAGCGCACCGAGCACCAGAGGCTGAAGACCACGTGCCCTGAGGTCTTCCCACGGGCTCTCCTCAGCAGGTGCACCCAGCCCTGGACTCATGGGTGCCCTGAGAGGCTTCTATCCATGAGCCCGTCCCCTGGACAATGACCCCAGGCTGGGGAGATCAAACAAAACTTAATTCCCAGAGGGGAGAAGGGTTGTGTGCCCTCCTCGGTAACGGACCACGACTTGAAATATGTATTTTACGAGTTTGGGTTTTTTTGTTTGTTTGTTTGATTGTTTGTTTTTTAAATCAATACTTTATAGTACTTCTAAATTTCTACTTACACAGTAATACATGTTCACCTAAAAATTTAAAGATACAGGTGAATAAAAGAATAATTAAAAAAAACACACCCGTAGTGCCCCAACTTCAGATTACCGTTGTTACAAACTTTAAAGTTATTTACTTCTGGTCTCTTTTTCGATATACTTGCGTACATTTTGTTGTTGTTGTTGTTACTCTAAGCAAGATTAGGATCATATCACATATATATTTTTCATCTGTCCACATAACTTGACATCTCAGAGCTGTCCTCCTTTGGTTAAAAAATGCTCTGTATATTGTTTTTAATGGCAGGACAAAATGCCATCACACAGATAAGCTGTAATTGGTTTTCCTGATGCCTATTGCTGGACACTTATAGGTAGTTTCTGTTTTCTCACTGTTCCTGTGTGAGGCTCTAGAGAGCTTCTTGGTGTGTGGGGGGGTGGGGATCAGCTCTTTGATTAATTTCATGCGGCCCTGCCAATTTCAAGGACTGTCTGATGGAAACGGGGGAGTCTTGGCTCCGAGCCCCCGAGGGAGTGGGGCGACGGCTGACAGGTCCATCTGGGGACAGTATGAAATTCGTAGCAGCTGCAGCTGTCCCAGCAGAGAGCAGTCTTCTGTGCGGGGTAGTGAGGTATTTCACTGGGGGCTCTGGAGAGGAGACCCCCGAGAAGCAGATTTCTGCATCAGGTGGATCCCGGACCTGACTCGCTGCTCTGCATCCCATCTCACTACAGCCTCTCCCTCCAGAGTGCCACAGAAATGGAGGCACAGGTGGCCTTTGGTGGCTCTCCTAGCCTGTCCGCCGTGGCTCCCTCCGCTCCCACTAGACAAGGACAAAATCCTTGCAGTGTTTCATCTGCTGTGTGTTATGCCGGCTTGACAGCTGGGAGAAACCAGAGAAGGGTGGGCTGGCCCTGCCTCCGGAGGGAACAGATGGGCTCCCCGTCGAGCCCAGCTTAGACAGAAGTGGGGGTTAATACCTGCACGTGAGTGCTGGAACCTTTAGCATCCAGGTCGCTGCAGAGACTCCCGGGCCCCCCTCAGGCTGCTCTGGGAGAGGGGCGCCAGGGTGCACTTAGCTGTCCTCCCTCCCTCCCCTTTTCGCTCCCCTCTTTCCCTTCTTCCTTTTTTGTGTTGGAAATGAGAACAGCTCCAACCCTGACCATAATGCAAACATGTTGTAAATGCATGGCAGGGGCCAGACCAGCCCAGGCTTCCCGGAGACCAGTCCAGCAAAGAGACCCCTTTGCTGTCATTCCTCCTCCTCTTGTCCTTACGGGAGTGGGGTGTCTGTTTACAGAGGGCGTCCCCATCCCTCATTCCATTTGCAAGGCCAACAGTCCTTAGAGATGAGAATGGGTGTTTGTTGCAGTGTCACGGGAGGGGAAGAGAGGCTGCAGGGTTTTTTGTGCTGGGCACAGATGCCCGTGTCGCTCTGCAGCCCCAAAGGCAACTCTGGTCGCTTTCTTGTCGTCGCTGCAAAATCTCAGGGCAACTTGAGCACAGCTTCTCCTTTATTCATTGATTACTTTTTTTTTTTTTAAAGATTTTATTTATTTGAGAGAGAACGAAAGCAAGAGAGGTCACAGAGGCAGAGGGAGAAGCTGACTCCCTGCTGAGCAGAGAGCCTGACCCGGGGCTCGATCCCAGGACCCTGAGATCATGACCTGAGCTGGGGGCAGATGCTTAACCGACTGAGCCACCCAGCTGCCCTACAGCCTCTCCTTTAAATGTCATGGGGCTCTTTGTAGAACAGGGGCAGGAGTTGGTGGAGGTGGGCAGGAACACTGTGTCTGCTGATGACTTCTCACCGGGGCAGAAAGAGTCTGACGAGCATAGATAGACCCAGGGCATTGCTTTGGAGAGTTGTCGTTGATTAGACTGTGGGTATGGCCTTTACCTGAGAGCACTCATCCCCCAGTTCAGGTTAGTTTAAATTTGAGGGGAGTAATTGAAGGAACTAGGAATGTTCTCAGCATTCCCAACTCAATTTCAATCTGTCTGTCCACCGTCCTTTCTCCCTTCCATCTGTCCATCCATCCAGCCTGCTCTTGAGGCTGAGAGTGAACTACCTTGAAAGCAGAGTTTGGAAAGCCCTGGGTGAGTCTGTAGGTCGCCCCCCCCCCCACCATTGTGAATTGATTTTAAGACCGCGGATGGATTATTTCTCTCTCCGTGACTGTTCAGCAATGAAACCTACGTGGAAATGGCGCCAACCTCATGAGGTTCTTGTTGAGGGAAACGAGACAATGCTGCAGGTTTTCGGTGCTGTTACATTCTAGAGGCCGAGTTGGACACAGCACTGGAGCAGTGCGGTCTTCTACGGAAACCCTCGGAAGTCAGTGTGGCCGTCTGTCCGCGTTTCACAGGGGAGGTCATACAACTTGGGCAAACTTTTCCAGCTCTGAAGTGAATTTGCAGTTTTCCTCCCTAGCCAAAGCGAACTCTGCTCCCCAGGATTCCCCGCTAGTTGTGCACTGTCCAGTCAGCACGTGCTGGCCTTCCCTCTCGGGCCCCGCTCTCTGGTGAAGGTGCCTGTGGGCACCGCCGCACGTGGCCCTTGCGAATGGGGGCCTCCGGCCACTGACCCTACTTCCCCTTTTTCTCTTGCAGCCAGCCAAGCTTGCTGAGGCCTTCAAGTACTTCGTGCAGGGCATGGGATACAGTAAGTGTGGCCTTCCCGGGCGGGTGGCGGGGTGCGGGGCAGGCATGGCAGTTGGAAACGCAGTGGCCTGCACTGGGCTTGGGTGAGTAATCTCAGTATTTTTAGTAATCTCAGAATTCTCAGCCAGCCTCAGCTTTTCACGAACTAGGAAGGTCAAGGGAGAAAATACTTAGGTGTGTGATGGGTGAGCAGTAGTGCAGAGGTTCTAGTATCTTCTTTATACCCCGGTGGCTTCCTCTCCCTCCACTAATTAACAGGCATGGTATCATGGCAGGGAATTTTCTTTAGATTGAGGTGAGGACCCACTACGTAAGCACCAAAGAAGAGAACAGTGGAACCCTGAACAATCTTTGACATTTTGGTTATGTGCTTTCTTTCTTTTTTTTTTAATTTTAATTTCGATTTAACGTGTATTGTTAGTTTCAGAGGTAAATTTAGTGATTGTTCAGTTGCATGTATATGATTATGTGCTTGCTTGAGAGACTTCCGGTTGTCGTGATGGAGGTGATGATGATAATGATGAAAGATTATTAGTAAATCCTTCATTTTCATCTCATTTAACCATCACAGTAATCCTACGCGATACTCTTTTTTTTTTTTTTTGAGAGAGTGAGCGCAAGAATGTGTGTGCGTATGAATGGGGTGAGGAGCAGCGGGAGGAGGAGAGGGAATCATGGGCAGGCTCCACACTCGGTGCGACCCTGATATCACGAGCTGAGCTGAAATCGAGAGTTGGATGCCTAACCGACTGAGCCACCCAGGTGCCCCATTCTGTGAGATCCTCTTACCCTCATCTTATCAGATGGCGAGACTAAGCAAAGAGCAGAGTGGGGATCTCCGAAACTTCTTTGAAAACCATAGAGCTCTGTGTATGCAGGTGATAAAGGCACCTATGTTCAAGACTACATCTCCGCCAACTCCTTGGGTTTGGGAAGTAAAGGAGAAATAGAAGTGTAGGAGTGGGCGCCTGGGTGGCTCAGCGGGTTAAAGCCTCTGCCTTCGGCTCAGGTCATGATCTCAGGGTCCGGAGATCGAGCCCCGCATCAAGCTCTCTGCTCAACAGGGAGCCTGCTTCCCCCTCTCTCTCTGCCTGCCTCTCTGCCTACTTGTGATCTCTCTCTTCTCTGTCAAATAAATAAAATCTTTAAAAAAAAAAAAAAAGAAACAGAAGCGTAATTCAAGACCGTGCTGTTTCTTGCGTGATGGTTATAGTTTATGCATTAGACATGTCCATCCCTGCTTCGGCAGTGCAGTCCTGTGACCACACAGACCATTGCCAAGTGTAAGCACTCTGGTGGGTAGCGGCCACAGACGGTACCGGTTGAGGTGTGAGCCGTGACGTGGTTCTTTTGGCTCTTTCTGCCAACGGCTTCGAATTATAATTTATGTGCCCATCTTAACGAGGACGTCTGAATGTCTAATCTCTTCCATTTTTTTTTTTTTTTTCTGGAGACTGAAACTATTTGTTCGTTTGAAATAGCAATGATATCTTTGGTAAGCCAACCGCACTCTTAAGATTGGCCACGACCACGTTTAGTTTCTAGAGAGGCCAAGAGCCGGTGAGGCTGATTTACATGCTTTGGGCAGGGCCCGTGTCCCCAGGTGCCCTGTTCCAACCGAAAAGATCTGTCTGTGGGTCTGCTGCCTTCTCAGCTGCCTGCCCGATGGGAAAGCGAGCGGGCAGAGACAGCGCCCGGAGAATGCCGCTGGGCGGACTTGATTTACCTGGCAGGGCCTTCATTGTGACTCATTTGCCTTGGACCTGCCCTGGGTTTGGATTTCTGCCCCAAAAGTGTATTCTGAGGGGAAAGGAAGTGAAAGGCAGGCTTTGTTCCCTCCGACACACACACACACGCCGACTTCTATTTCCAGAAAGCTGAAGCATCCGGCAGGTTACAGGGGAAGAGAGCAGGAAGAGCTCTTGTGCCAGAGGCCCGAACCACAGAGAAAGCAAGTTGTCATCTCCTGAGCGCCTGCTCAAGCCGGGCCGGGCAGGACTCACTCTTTGCATTGATGACATTATTCGGTGGTCAGCCTCGAGCCCTGCCGTGTCAGGGAAATTCTCAGATTGGGGGGGTTGAGAAATAGGGGCTCAGGAAAAAAACGTGAGCGACAGATGTGGGAGCGATCCTGATTCTGGATTTAAACCCTCGCTCTTAGAGAAGGGAATTCAGTGCAGCGAGGATTTGTTTTATTTGTGGGTATGTGTCCCAGCAGGCCAGCCCCAGCGCCCACTGAGTGACCCATGTAACCGCTGCAAGTATGCGTATTTGTCAGTTTCCTCGGATCATGATGTTGATTGTTTAGCGTGGCCTTTGTGGTGATGCTTTATTTGGTTGGTGAACTAGTTTCCTTCAGCTGCTGCAACCCATCTCCACAAACTGGATGGCTAAAAAAAAAACCCAGAAATGTGTTCTTTCTCAGTGCTGCAGATCTAGAAGCCAGAAGTCCAAAATCAAGATGTATGCAAGGTCATGCTTCCCTCGGAGGGTCTCGAAAGATCTTTCCTTGCCTCATCTCAGCTCCTAGAGGGAGCTGGCAGCCCTTGCTCTTCCTTGACTCGTAGCCTCGTGACTCCCATCTCTGCCCTGGATTCTTGTGGCCTTCTTCTGTGTGTGTGTGTGTGTGTGTGTGTGTGTGTGTGTGCGTGTGCATGGAGGGATATTCTGTCTCATGAGCAACCAGACTGATCCATTATGACCTCATCTTAACAAAATGTACGGCAAGGCCCGTATTTCCATTCTTCGATTCTGGTGGCTATGAATTTGGGGCTGGGGGTTATGAGTTTGAGTGGGTAGAAGGCAGGGTTCCTCCCAGTGCAGGTAGGGAGATCGCTTTGTCTTCATTTCACCTTCTCAGCCACCTGCTATGTGCAAGGATATTACAACTACTAAAGAATGGACATTGCCTTTGCTAGTTCCTGGGAGCTCACAGGCTTGTCTGGAAGAGACGACAAGTGACAGCTGGGCTGCAGATTTGCTGGGGGGGGAGGGGCTTGGTTTCCCCACCTGTGGCATGGGGGGATTGGCCCCACTGATGTCCTCCAGGGACTGTGGACAGTAGAGGGTTGTGTGGTACGTGGGCACACATGCGGGTGCCAATGTTAGGGGGTCGGTATTCCCATTTTACTGATGGGGTTGGAGGACTCCGAGGGGACACTTCCAGAGTCACATAGCTGTTCAGTAAGTGGCGGACTTGGATTCAGACACACCTCTAGGTTCAAGCCACCGTGTGATTGCAAGTCCTTAGCTCCGTCAGGGACTTGCTCTCCGCCACTGCGAGCAGATGCACAGAGGACAGGGAGCCCGGCGGCTGGACGGATGCAGGGATGGGCAGGTCAGGCAGGAGGGGGCCCTGTTGCTGGCATGCAGGTGCCCCATGTTCTCTAACCGGGTGCCTCCCTCTCTCCCCAGTGCCCTCGGCCAGCATGACCCGCCTGATGCGCTCCCGCACGGCCTCTGGCTCCAGCGTCACGTCCCTGGAGGGCGCCCGCAGCCGCTCCCACACCAGTGAGGGTGCCCGCAGCCGCTCCCACACCAGTGAGGGCGCCCGCCTGGACATCACCCCCAACTCCGGGGCCACCGGCAACAACGCCGGGCCCAAGTCCATGGAGGTGTCGTGCTAGGCGGCCTGCACCACGGCCGCCCCTGGACTCTGGGCTCATGCAGCTGCCCTTCCTCCGGCCCTTCCCGCCCCCGCCTGCCACACCACACATAACTCGTATTAACCCAAAGCTTACGGTGTAAGAGAGCTCTAGGGGGGGACACAGTTAGACTGGGTTTGTCAAGGGCACCTTTCCCAGCAGGGGCAGGGTGGGCGGACCAAAGGAAGAAAAGGATCTCAGTATCTGCTCATCGCTGGCTGGCCTCATGGCCGCCCTCCCCCCTCCCTTGGAGACGCCGAGCTGCCACAAACAAGACTGCACCACCCTAAACACTTCCTAAACCCAGGCCTAGGCTGACCCGAGCATCCTGGTTCTAAAGGGCACTTTATCGGAAGCCCAGCCCCTCTACTTCCTGTTTCCTCTCCAACTAAAGACAGACTGACCCCGTTTCTGGAAACGGAGACCTGTTCTGATTTGGGGAGGGGGAGAACTGCGGATCGTGGGTAGCTCTTTTGAAGTCCAGCAAACAGGAAGCGGGAGAGCGGTGGGATTTTTGTGGAGGGTAGGATGCTTGGAAAAAACAAATCTACGCAGTTGATGTGAAGACATAGATTTTCAGAGTTTGTGTATGTACCCACTTTTTCATGCCCAAACATGCAAGCCTGTTTTTCTGGCATCCTTTCAACGGACAGTGAGAGGGGGCAGCAAAATCTCTGGGCTTTCCAAAGAAATTATCTTGGCAAACATTGGTATCATTGGATTGGAGCCTTGGGCTCTGCCGTCTGCCTCCTTCTCCACAGCCCCGACTTCCCACCCCAGATACATGAGTGATGATTTCGTTCATGGGGAAGACAACTTTGGTCCGTACTTGCTTTCTTTGATGTGGAGGGAAACATTCCCAACAGCCATACGTGGCTGTGCTAGGTCTCCCTGCAGTGGGGCGGGGGTGGGGGTGGGGCCGGGGACTGGGGTGGGGGGGGTGTTTGGGTTATTAGATGTAAGGGATTTCTGTGGTTGTGATGGGATCCAGGGCAGCCATGATTTCAGTCGATCCCACCCTGGTTCCCAGGAATCTTGTGTGATTGAGTTAAATCCAGCTTCTGATCTCTGACAAGTGGGGTTGAACCTGAGCTTGACAGCCGAACGTCTCTGACTCGGTAACATCACTGGATCTTTGGGGAAAACCTGGGGATTCACACAGGGAGTGTTGGCTGAGAAGATGAAAAGATTCTGGACTGTTCCACGGGATTGCCTTCCCTCTCCTGCCTTCCCCTCTTCTCTGCCCCTCTAACCTTTTGCTGAATGGGGCGGCACCACTGACATTTCTGGGCAACGTCAGTGTCACTGTCAAGTTTCTGTACTACTGGCTTTTGATTTTCATTTTGGCTAACCATGGGTGATCCTAGAGCAAGTTCGATCTGAGTGGGATGAATCTGTGCAAATCAGCCGCCGGGGCCTGGTGCTTTCCGGGACCCTAGAGTCGGTAGAAGGAAGTAGTCAAGGCTTCTAGGTGCCAGGAGGGGCGGTGACTCAGTTTCCTGCCCCTACCACCCGGAGGCTTCCTCCCTCGACCTGTGCAGAAAGCTCAGGGGTCAGGGCAGGAGTGGCTGAATCGAGATGGGAAACTTGTGTACACGTCTTTCCAGAGGAGTTTCTTAATGAGATATTTGTATTTATTTCCAGACCAATAAATTTGTAACTTTGCAGCGGCCCGTGTCTTTTTCCTCTGGGAGAGCGTGCTTGCAGCCCCATAGTTGCGGGAGGGGTCCTTCCTTACCTGGGGCCCCCTGACACCCGCCTTAGGACATCACAGTCCCCTAAGACTATGATGCGAGCCACCGGTTTAAGTTTGTGTTTTCTAACAGCCGTGTTTTAAAAGGTAGAAAGAAACAAGTGAAGTGAATTTTAATAATGTTTCCCTTAACCCGGCGTATCCAAAATATCAACCTTTTCAACATAGAATCAATGTGACAGTGATGAAGATAATTCATCTTCTTTATGCAAAGAAAATCACTAATTTACACCACAGCGCCTCTCAGTTCAGACCAACCCTATTTCAGGGGCTCCGTTGCTCAGAGGGCGCAGTGACAAAGGGTTAAAGCTTTTCAACCTGTATTTAGAAGAAAACATGTCTTTTTTTACATTTTATTTTTATTGTAGGAAAGCATGTGATAAAACCACTCCCTTTCTCACACCCAATGACAACCACTATAATGCTTGTTTTCTACTATACTGAAAAAAAAAAAGTAAATAACAGGTTTTAGTATGACTTCCTGTTGTTATTTGGGCTTCTTGGGATTGGTTTAAAATTTGCAGAACAATCCGAAAGATGGTACAGAGTTTCCCCGATAGAAAGACCTCACTTCGCTGTGGCGCACTGGTCACAACTGAGAAATCAACATTGATCCGTTACTATTAAGTAAGCTCCATACTTTATTGGAATGTCACTACCTTGTCCCTTATTCTGTCCCCGGATCCCATCCAGGATGCTCATGTCTTCCTAACTTCCCCTTGGTCTATAACCATGTCTCCAACTTTGCCTGCTTTGGATGACCTTGATAGTTTTGAGAAGCGCTGGTCGGGCATTTTGTAAAATGTCCATCAATGAAGGTTTCTATGATACTGTTCTCATGGCTCCACTGGGGTGATGGGTTTTTGGAAGAAAGATCACGCAGGCCAAGGGCCATGCCAGCAGGATGATGGGTCATCGGGAGTCACCACTGATGCCGTTGACCTTGATCAGCTGGCTGCAGCAGTGTTGGCCAGGGTTCTCCACTGCCCTGTTACTTCTTCAGCATCCTCACCCTTGTTCTTTGGAAGGAGGCCACTAAATCACCAAAGGCAGCCCCCACTCAAGCCTGCCTTCCCTTTTAAATAGCTATCCTGCTGTTATTTATGCTGGATTTTCTTCGCTTACATGGCAGAGTTTCTCCGAGTGTAACTCGCTATAAATTCACTGTAAAACTTGACGTCTGCGTTATGGTACAGGGAGTGGATGTGCTGTAATTTCAGAAATGAATTCGGGGTGACAGAGAGGGGTTAGCGCAGCACAGAAGGGTAAGAAGACACCCCTAGCCACAGGCCTGTGTGGAGAGGAAGGAAGATGGGCTACTTAGGCTGTGCGGAAACCCTTCAGCTGTGTCCCACGTGGAATCCAAGGGCAGAAGGTAAAACCTGGCCTTGTGAGGTTGGAGACCAGATGAGGGAGGGGACCTGGGGAGCCCATCGGCCCCGTTCTTTGTGCTTCCCAAGATCAGATTTCTCTGTATTTCCAAAGCCCAAAACGGTAGTCCTAACCCAAGGGCTATGACCTTCAGGTTCTTGGGCATGGAACCAGTCAGGTCTTTGGGTCTCCTAAGGGAAAGAAAATCACTGATTTGGCTTGACCTAGGTGTCTACTTGCTGTCCAATCAACAATGACTGGGTTCACCCTACCCGCCCCCGAATATAAGTGCATCAGGGGGTTCTCAGCAATGGATGCAGTTGTAACAGGTGAATTGCCGTGTGCTCTTCATGATTAAATTCATTGACAACCAGACTCAAGGTTCTTTTTGTTTTTTTTAAAAAATTTTATTTATTTATTTGACAGAGAGGAGAGAGATCACAAGTAGGCAGAGAGGCAGGCAGAGGGAGAGGGGGAAGCAGGCTCCCCGCTGAGCAGAGAGCCCGATGCGGGGCTCGATCCCAGGACCCTGAGATCATGACCTGAGCCTAAGGCAGAGGTTTAACCCACTGAGCCACCCATGCGCCCCCAAACTCAAGGTTCTAAGACAGATCCTTCCTCACCCCTGCTCTGAGAAATGTTTTCCCAATGCCCCGCCTGCGCTAGGAAGCCCCCACTGCGTGACAAGGGGGCCCTGCAGAGCTGGACCCCGTGGTATTTGTGCTGTGGGTTACCTTAGGTGTCCTTTCCTCCGACAACAGCATTTCTTCTGTGTCCCCAGGGCCGGCTCATATCAGGAGGTGTTTATTAAATAGATAAACACTTCCTCTAATAGGTGTAATATTTAACAAGTATTATTTTTTCTTCTCCTTTTTTATTCTTTATCTCTGAGGACGAGTGATCTTGTTTCACAGATAAGACATCCAAGACTCAGAGAGATTAGATGACTTGTGCAGGCATTTCTGAAATGGATCACGTCCCTCACTGCCTTGAAAAACAGTTCACTGAGCACCTGACAGATGTAACCTGCTCTTCATGTCTTGGGAGTGCAGTTCCCCGGGCTGAACCTACAGATGCCCTTGAGGCTTGTATTGCTTATGGAGATGTTTGTCTCTCTGTTTAATAGTCCCACCCGGGCTCTGGTGACTTGTGTGTTACCCTATCTTCTACCCGGTTGTCAATTCCTCTGTCTCCTCCTCTCTTGGCAGGCTGACATTTTCTCAGGCTATCCATAAGCCTCCTTTTAGCAGCTGCCTCTCCCTTTATATGGGATGGACTAAGAAATCCGCTTTGTTAGTATTGTGTGAAAAATAAGAGCTTAGCACGGAAATCTGGAAACATTCTTTATAGAATATACTCTATGAAAACATACAAGGGCGTGGTGGCAACTTTTTCATCTCCTTAGAAGTCATTTTCACTCGGTTCTATACTGGGAAAGAAGCCAGATTTAGCTGGAATTTAGACTTATTGATGTGTAGGATGCTTTGGCATTTTTATTTCGCCGGGGAGGCGATCGGGAACACCGGCAGAATCCCTGCTGTATGCTTTTCTACCTTCGCAATAAAATGCTCTGGCCATTTCCTCCAAATCCCGTGTTCCCTAACCTTCACCCAGCCATTAAGTCATCAGAAATTTCTCCCCAAATCTTCACATTTATCTTAATCTGGGGCAGCTATAGGACTCCATGATCTAACTTCCAGTTTTGAGAAAGGTATGTTTCAGGATAGAAGTGTTCTTGGAAAGAATTCACGTGGTAATTATTCTTTTCTTGGAATTGACTCTCCTCCGACTTTATTATAATAGCAGAATGTGTTTTGGAGGGAGCAGAGGACAGGGATGTGGCCAGAAGGCATCGCGCGTGTCCTTCACCCCGTGTACTCAGCCATATGCACATCTATGCACACAGCAGGGCGCGTGCTACGTGCTGCGCTAGGTTTGGGAGACAGACAAGAATGACACCTTTCCTGCCTTAAAGAGGCAGGGTGTTTAATCAAGTTATAACATCTAACAAAACATCAAATAAAAAAGGTAAGGGGGCAAGCGGCATATGATTGAAGTAGAAAAGCCCTCCACCAAACATTGGTGACCCTTTCCTTTTATATTTGCTGCTGTGAAACAATGACCTAGAAAAGTAAAACATACAGACACATACACTGACGCCAATGTTTACTATCGTTTTGCTGATTATCCCCCACTCGCGAGGACACAGAAACATCAGCCAATAATAACTGGTTTTGCTAAGTGCTTATAGGGTGCCAAGCTCCGTTCTGAAACTTTGCATGTCATTTGCATTTTATTCATGACGTCATCACCACCACGAGGCAGGTGCAATCATTTTCTGCATTTCACAGCTGGGGAAATTGAGGCTCAGGCGGGTGCGGGAGGAATTCCAGGAAGGAATAAGGTACGAGAAGATCCACTTGACTCTCGAAGTCAGAGCCGTTTCCATTGTATCCCACAACCTTCCTTACACTTCTCTCTACTGCCCCCGGTTCCTAAGGCAGCAATAGATACCCGCCCTCTCCATCTTTCCATGGGTCCAACCCCTGCTTACGCAGCCCCTGACATATAGCACACACTGTGCTAGGCCGAGAGGATGCAGTCATAGTCTCTGACCTCAAGGCACCCACGGTCTAGTTGGAGATGTAGAAAGGCATTGAATAAATGAGTCCGTGAATGAACAAATAAATGCATGAATGCTAAAGTTTCCCTTTTATATTTAAGGGAAGTGTCTTCCAGCCCTGACCCACTGGTAGAGCCAATCTTTTGTGAATTCCGGAATTCATCCTTCTGAACCCATCTCCAAACTTCTAGCTATTTTTATTACCATGCATAAAATATCTGGGACCTACTTTCCACCATCTGCACACTTACTGAACGTACGCAACGCTCTCTTTGCGCATCATAACTGAATGTACAAGAAGATCCACCAAATCCAGGAGGTGATTTTGCTGATGATTTATTGCTTTAAGGAGAAAAGCATAAACAGGGAATTTGAGCAATGAAAATCCTTCACATTGAACAAACACGTTCCGTGCTACACAGATCATGAGAAAAATGAGGAATGTTGTAAAATATGACAGATTGCCCAAGTGCTGTTTTTTCTTTACTGGGAAATTCCAAGACATTCCTTCTTTTGTATTTTTCAGTCACTTGCAAACATGGCGGTAAGAATACTTAAATATGAAGTCACAGTGTGAATATAGACATAGACACACACACAAACACACACACACACGCACGTATGTGTAGAGATACACAGGTGACCATTCTGACCGTTCATGAGTCCCAGCAGTGCAGGCTGATGGCAGTTACTTTGGATCAAGATAAGTCTTTAAAAAAGCAGTGACCTAATTGGATAGAATAGTCAGGGGCTACATTGCTTCCCCATTATCTCTAACACAGTACAATGTTAATGAGATTATATCAGATGGATCATATCATTCGAATCTACTTTCTTTACTCACTCCCTGAATCACTTTGAAATTAACATTGCAATTATTGTCCTGTTGTCGGTAAAGCGTCTCTTGTATCTTTTGAATTGGGGGGCATGCTGGCTTAGTATCAGAAAAGATAGCTCAGGGGTCAGACTGATCCTGGTTTGCAATCCTGGTCCACAGTTCACTAGCTGGTAAGACACTGAGCAAATAACTTAACCCCTGGGAGCCCCAGTGTCCTGTCTCTAAAACGGGGAAATGATTACAATGCTATACCTCATAGGTTTGCTATGAGGATTAAATAAGGTATTGCAGTGAGGCTAGCCCAGGCCTGGCCCTCAGGGGTGCTCCCCAAATGCTGAAGATAAAAGTTTAGCAAGAAGCAGTGGTTTGCCAAATGCAGGTTTCCTCTCTCCCCACCTGAGCAAGTCCAAGAAATTCACTCTAAGCACAAATGTGAATTTCTTCACCAAAGGTTAACAAATCCTTAGCGGGATTGGGTTACAAAGTACTAAGTACAAAGTACTAAGGACTGGTGAGCTCATCTGTCTCACCTACTGGGTGCCCCTACCAATGAACGCTCCTTTGGGCGTCATTCTCACTCTGCCTGCAGGCCTCCTGGACAGCAAGGCCCAGTGGAATAAGTCAGGATTTGGGCTCCAACTTGTTTTGGCTGACTTCTCAGCCTCTTGGGCTCTCCAACTTTTCATGTATAAGATGGGGACAAGAGGCTTTTTTACAATTGTTGTGATCATTAGTAAGATCATTTAAAAGCCAGTAAAGTGGATGGCATCACATAAGCTTTCAAAAAAGGGACATTTTTGCATTGTGATTATTTTTCCTAACTTTGATTGAAGTAGGTCGCACCAGGGCAGAGTGATCGTGGCTGCTAGAAGGATCTTCCTTACATTGGCCTGAACCTCCTTCCCCGTGACTTCAAAACATGTTGCTGAGATATTCCCTGCGTAGGACCGGTCTGTTTCTCAAAACAAATACCAACTGGGGCCACGCTGGCCCACTCAGTCCCAGGATAATCCCAGATTCCTCCGGCTCCGCCTCCTAGGATCTTGGAAGCTACACTCATTTTCCCAAATTGGGATGCAAGCTCATTAAGAACCTAGCTCTTGGGTTTCTGCTGAATTTCAAATGCGGTTAGCTGTCATCGGTCCTCGTAATTTATAGATTCCACTCTGAGAAAATCTGACATCGATCCACACATGGGCTTATAGGAGAATCTATTTGTGGGGTGAATGCTCTTCACACGAGAATTCTTTTTTTTATATATAAAAATATACATATCTTTAAATATTAAATGCCTCTTTCTCGATGGCACTTAAAATAAGATTTGGCTGATGAAAATTAGATTGGCACATACCTTTGGAAGAAGAGAGCCTCTGAGTAAAAGTAGGAAAACATACATGGTTTCTTTTACTCATCAATGTTTTGAGCACCACTGTATGCCTTCTACTGGGCCAGGCATGTGGGAGGTCGCAGTCAGGTGGGGCCCATTCCCATCCTTTTGTCCTACTCCCGAATCCCTCTGCGCACCACACAGAATTCCCTCAGGAATAGCCTACGTATCCCTCGTCGGCAGCACTGGGGAGACCAGGTCATCTTTTAAATGTGTGATGAGCTCTGGTTCTGATTTGCGGGGAGAGGGGCAGTGGTCGTAAGGAAATGTGTGGGGTTTTGTCTAGCCCATATATTTTTGGATGCTCAGGCACCTAAATTATCAGCAAGTCAGATACTCTTCTCTTGGGAAAGGAGTCAGAGAGACAGTGAAAAGAGTGAAAAACGAGAGCGTGAGGTCAGTGATGCCAACATAGTTTTCTGCTCCAAACGTCTGGAAGCTCTGTCAGCTGGACTTGGATTAGAATCCCTGCCCCACCCCCACTCACCAGCCGGGTGACCTTGGGCAAGTCTCCACACCTCTCTGGGCTTCCATTTCACATTTGTAAGAATAGAAATAAAAATGGGCACTTTCAGCAGGATTGCAAAGCTCCTCCTCGAGCTAATGCACAGAAAGCACTGAGAACTAGGTCTGGGACGCAAAAGGTACTAAATAGAAGAATGGGGACAGTAAATATTTATATTCTACTAATAAGATAAATAATAGTCTCATTTCCACTCCTAACAACTTGCTGTTCCTTGTAAGCTCCAACCCCTTTTGGGCTTTTGATGCCGGTTAAATATATTTCCGTTTCTAAACAGCTGGTAAACCTCTGTCTTCACACCAGAGCTGGGTTGTTTGGGTCGACAGACCCGAAGTCTGTGGAAGGGGGTCCCTGTGGCAGAAGCAGTGGTGTCCTGCGCCCAGGATGTGACCCGACTCTGCTGCCCCAGGCTGATGCTGAGTGGCTCCTCTTCTTCGTTTGACCCACGCCCAGCCTGTAACCGTGCGGGTTAGTTCAAGTGGGGGTGGCCCGGACATCAACGGGGTCTCCCCGGGGGCTCTGCAGGAGCAGAAGAATGTCCTGGGATGCCACTCCCAGGGGTCCCCGGGGCCATCCTAGGGGCTCCACCAACTCCCACGAGCCCCCAAGCGGGAGAGGGTCTGGGTGCGCAGCGGGGCTGGCCAGCCGCCTCCTGTCCTGTGGGTGAGCATCAGATTCATGCCAGGCACCAGCACTTCTGCAAATTGGCTGACCCTGCTCCGACCCTAGAGTATTGACTAGAAACTTTTCCCATGAATAAGAATGGAAGTTATCAAATTGCGTTTCTGACCGAAAGGAACCCAATTTGTACCATTTACAGGGCAGGGATGAAGACTTAACCTCCACAAAGCCGGGGTTAGTGAACACCGTTTTCCATTAAAAATCAAAACCAAACAACCAAACCACTTGGCAAATACTTGGTGACCTTAGGGTGCACAGATTTTCAGAATCAGAGCTCCGTGGGTGGGCTCTGGTCAGAACCGTCTATGAGGGTGCCCCTTGGCAGGGCTCAGATGACAGACTGTGCCAGTGTCCTAAATTCCATCTGTCCTTCTGAACGGACCCAAAGAGTCTCGTGGCTCGGCATCGAGAATGGGAAGGAGTGATATCACGTGCCCAGCTGGTTCTGCTCCTCGGGACTCCGGCAAGATCCAGCCAGACTTCCGGTGCCTTGGAGAGACTCGGGTTTTGTCCAGAATCTTTGGAGATGGGCACTTTCTCTGGAGTGTATGCAGAATGGGACATTCGGGTAGTTGGAGACAGGACGGGGGCCGAGGATCTGGATCAGGATAGGTAGAAGTCAGTGGGAAGTGGACAAAGAAGGTTCGAGTGTGGGTCTCAGAGGGCTGGCTGCTTTGCAAACACTGGGCCAGGCCCCGAGCCCCGTGTTTTGTGCCTGCCTAATCGGCAATTTCTGAGAAGTCAGGGTAGGACTCTAAGTCAGCGAAGATATCGTTGGGATTCCTACAACTCAGGTTGCAGAAGCAAGCATTAATCCATAGGACCTGGCGGGAGAAGCCGGGCCCATCAGGACATTGGAAGGAGACATCGATGGTCTTGGACTTGTAGGGGATGCAGCACCTGCTGTCCGTGCAGACCCCACAGTACTTCGGCCGGTAGGAGCGTGTGCTGATGCAGCCGGCGAGGGTGAAGTTCACGGGTGCCTCTGGCTGGTACATGGCCAGACACTTCTTCCCTTCCTGCGGGAAAGGCGGTTCTAGCTGGGATGCTCAGAGGATGAACGGCCACCATCCTCCCCCCACCAAACCTCCAATCTCCCTTTGCACTCACCACGCGGGACCACTCCACCTTTCCTTCGGGTCTGGGGCATCTTCAAGCTGGGAAGGACCTCCCCAGACACAGCGAGACCCAGCCACATTAGGCAGGGCTACTGCGGACCTCTCCGGGACTGTGTCACAGAGGGGGTCCCTGCAACCCCAGCGTCCTCTTGCCTACACTTCCTCACCAATGCCCGGGACTCTGTCACTGTTTTACCAACACAGAATGCCCGTGTCGCTTCTCCAGCTAGTGAGTAGCAGAGCCATCCCAGGGCTCCCCGATTGGGGGATGCGCTTTCCCCTAAACTGTTCCTCCTCCACCTCTCCCCGCAGCCTCTCCCACACGCCCTCCTCGCCTAACTTGTCCAGCCAGAGTGTGTTCTATAGAGCCAGCTCTGTCTCCGCTGGGATGTGGGCCAGTCAAGAGCAAGGCCGTTCCTATGACCCTATAGTCCAAGTCCGTGCCTGGTACATGGTAGGCACCCACTAGAGCCATTGCAGGAATGGCTCCACGCGCACGGGCGCCATGCCGGAGCAGAGCAGAGCCAGGCTCCATTGGCGCCTGAGGTTTATGCAGTTCAAAGAACCATCTGAGGTTCTTAATTGCAAAACCAAAATCGGGTGGGAAGCATGAGCCAACAGCGAGGACTTGAGGTGGCGCTGGGCTAGGACGCCCCCCCACCCCCGTCTACCTCGAGCGCCCTGGGAAGTCACCAGCTTAGGACCTTTGCTCCTGTTTCTCCTGCTGCTGGTAGCTTTTCCATCCATGCTCTCGGGGAAGCCACATCGGCTGAGTACCTACTGTGCACCGAGCACCAAGAACAGGAAGGCCAGCATGGCCAAGGTCACTGATCAGAGAGGAAGAAGAGAGAGAAGGGAAGAACGAGAAGGACGAGCTGGAAGGATCCATTTGGGCAGCATGGAGATGGTCAGAGCAGGGGCGGGACAGCAAGCAAGGAGGATCTGGGGAAG
>CM053606.1:156999320-157039204 GCA_028646535.1 Procyon lotor | reverse complement strand
GTAGGGGAATGGTTGAGTTTCATTCTATACATAGCTGTCCAGTTTTCCCAGCACCATTTTTTTGAAGAGACTTTTTTCCACTGGATGTTTTTTCCTGCTTTGTCAAAGATTATTTGACCATAGAGTTGTGGGTCCATATCTGGGCTCTCTACTCTGTTCCACTGGTCTATGTGTCTGTTTTTGTGCCAATACCATGCTGTCTTGGTGACAACTATGTAGTAAAGCTTGAAATCAGGCAATGTGATGCCCCCACCTTTATTTTTCTTTTTCAACATTCCCTTAGCAATTCAGGACCTTTTCTGGTTCCATATAAATTTTAGGATTGTTTGTTCCAGCCCTTTGAAAAATGCCAGTGTAATTGTGATCGGGATGGCATTGAAAGTATAGATTTCTCTGGGCAGTATAGACATTTTAACAATGTTTTTTATTCTTCTGATCCATGATCATGGAATGCTTTTCCATCTCTTGTGTCTTCTTCAATTTCTTTCATGAGTATTTTGTAGTTCCTCAATTACAGATCCTTTACCTCTTTGGTTTGGATTTTTCCAAGGTATCTTATGGTTCCTGGTGCTATAGTAAATGGAATCGATTCTCTAATTTTTCTTTCTATATTTTCATTGTTAGTGTATAAGAATGCAACTGATTTCTGTGCAGTAATTTTGTATCCTGCCACATTACTGAATTGCTGTATGAGTTCTAGTTTGGGGGTAGAGTCTTTTAGGTTTTCTATATAAAATATTATGTCATCTGCGAAGAGAGAGAGTTTGACTTCTTCTTTGCCAATCTGAATACCTTTTATTTCTTTATGTTTTCTGATTGCTGTTGCTAGGACTTCTAGCACTATGTTGAATAAGAGTGGTGAGAGTGGGCATCCTTGTCATATTTCTGATCTCAAAGGGAAGGCTGTCAGCTTTTCCCCATCGAGAATGGTATCTGCTATAGGTTTTTCATAGATTTTATGAAGTTGAGGAATGTTCCCTCCATCCCTATACTTTGAAGAGTTTTAATCCAGAACGGATGCTGTATTTTGTCAAATGCTTTTTCTGCATCAATTGAGAGGACCATGTGGTCCTTCTCTCTTCTCTTATTGATTTATTCATCACATTGATTGATTTGCGAATGTTGAGCCACCCTTGCATCCTGTGGATAAATCCCACCTGGTCATGTTGGATAATCTTTTTAATGTGCTGTTGGGTCCTATTAGCTAGGATTTTGTTGAGAATCTTGGCATCCATAATCATCAGGGATATTGGTCTGAAATTCTCCTTTTTGATGGGGTCTTTGCCTGGTTTGGGGATCAGGGTAATGCTGGCTTCAAAGAAAGAGTCTGAAAGTTTTCCTTCTGTTTCTATTTTTTGAAACAGCTTCCAGAGAATAGGTATTCTTTCTTCCATGAATGTTTGGTAGAATTCCCTGGGGAATCCATCAGGTCCTGGGCTCTTGTTTTTTGGGAGGTTTTTGATCACTGCTTCAATCTTGTCACTAGGTATTGATCTATTCAGGTTGTCAATTTCTTCCTGTTTCAGTCTTGGAAGTTTATAGGTTTCTATGAAGGCATCCATTTCTTCTAGGTTCCTTAACTTATTGGCATTTAGCTGTTGATAATAATTTCTGATGATTGTTTCCGTTTCCTTGGTGTTAGTAGTGATCTCTCCCCTTTCATTCATAATTTTATTAACTTGAGTCCCCTTTCTTTTCTTTTGGATTAGTTTGGCCAGTGGTTTATCGATCTTATTGATTCTTTCAAAGAACCAGCTTCTAGTTTTGTTGATGTGTTCTACTCTATCTCTAGTTTCTAACTCATTGATCTCTGCTTTAATCTTGATTATTTCCCTTCTTGTGCACAGGTTGGCTTAATTTATTGTAGATTTTCCACTTCTTTAAGATATAAAGAGAGCTAGTGTATTTGGGATTTTTCAGTTTTTTGAGTGAAGCTTGGATGGCTATGTATTTACCCCTTAGGACCACCTTTGCCATATCCCATAGGTTTTGGACCGATGTGTCTTCATTCTCATTGGTTTCCATGAATTGTTTAAATTCTTCTTTGATTTCCTGGTTGATCCAAACATTCTTGAGTAGGAAGGTCTTTAGCTTCCAAGTGTTTGAATTCCTTCCAAACTTTTTCTTGTGATTGAGTTCCAGTTTTAAAGCATTGTGGTCTGAGAATATGCGGGAATAATCTCAATCTTTCGTTATCAGTTGAGCCCTTATTTGTGACCCAGTATGTGGTCTGTTCTGGAGAAAGTTCCATGTGCACTCGAGAAGAATGAGTATTCTCTTGTTTTCACTGTCAGATATTTAATTACTAGAGTATAAGTAAAATAGATTTTTTAGTATCTTTGTGACATTGTTAAATTCACTTATTAGTCCTAGAATTTTTGTACATTCTTTAATATTTTCTGAGGAGGAGACTAAGAAGACTTTATAGGTACGTGGAATGTAAGATCCTAGATTGAATCCTGGAACAAAAGATATTAGTGAAAAGCTGGTGAAGTTCACTGAAGTCTGTAGTTAATAGTATTATATCGATGATCGTTTCTTAGTTTGGTAATTGCAATTTGATTGTGTGAGATGTTCAGGTTCAGTGAAATTGATTAAAGAGGAAACTATAGCACTATTCCAATCTCTGGATAAGTTAAAAATTCTTTCAAAATAAGTAAAAAAAAAAAAGACACAAAGAATGAAACAGTGCAAACAATGGACTTAGTTAATGTGTAAATATTGCTCCAATAATTGTAACAAATGTGCTACACTGATGCAAGATATTAATAATGGGGGAACCTGTGTGAAGGAAGGTATATGGAAACTTTCTATGCTCAGTTTTTCTGTAAATCTAAAATTTTAAGGCCTATTATAAATTTTAAAAAAGTTGAAGAGAGAAGAATGTGAGAAGGTAACTATAATATGCTATCTTTGTAGTTTGAGAAAGAAAAGAATTCAGTGAAATTATTACAAGTCCATAGGCAACTTAAGGTTCCATCCTTGAAATACTGTCTGTCTCTAGGAGTCAGGCTTGCCCAGGAAATCAAGGAGGAAATGCAGTCATTAAAAAAGTAAGCTTCAATAAAATCAGCACAGGAATATCGGGGGATTGAAAACAAACTTTTGAAGATAGGAGAACAAGAGACTATGGTGTGGGAGAAAGGCCGAGCTCTTAGAAGGCGGACTGGCCTGATTTCAAATGGACAATGGAGCTTTGAAGGCTAGAGTAGGCTGATCAGGCAGAAAGTGGAACCTCATGAGAGATGCAATTGCTTTGAAAAGAGGCACTAGAGAAAGTAAAGGATCTTAACTGTTACCAAATCAGAACAGATTTGAAAAGATTAGACCAGGCTGCACTCAGATCTTGGCGCCTTTGTTGGGTTTCTCCAAAGAGAGACAGGGCTGGGATCACGGGATTATTGACAAGTTCCATTTTAGAGCCACAAAGGGAGACCCCATAGTAAGAATGAGGGAGAAGCATCACTTGAATGCGCCACTGTATAGGATGCTTACAGAGAATCTAGAGCCGCGTGAGAAGACAGGACCAGAAGCATCGGTACAGAACCACTGACCCCACGGAGGGAGGGGCCTCACTGCCCAGCCAGGGTGAAACCCCCGCTCCTCACACGACCATTGTGTCTCCATCCTGAAAGGGGGCTTGGGGGTCCTCCTTACAGTTTGGCAAAAGTGGAATTCTAGGATCCCCAGCTGGCCTCAGCGGGAATGGAGGTGGAGATACAGTTTTTTTCTGTGAGGCCTGCTAGAATAGAGCAATTACTGTGCAAAAGATTTTCAGGAATCTTGGTGATCTCTCCGGCAACCTGGGAGGAGGGATGTGACTCTTGAGTCACTGGGTATGGGTGAGGAGGGGAGAAGCTGTCCAAGGCGGTGACATGGTACCCAGCAACATGGTGGCAGGCTGGCTTAGGGGAGAGGCGGTTGGGAAGTGATTCTCTGTGGTGGGCGGCAGATGACGGATGTCAGAAACATGACATCTGATGTTGTCAGTGAACTAATGCGAGTTTGCTCCTTGGTGTGAGTTACAGGTAGAGAGGACACCAGGTAGAGTCATCACACAAAATAAACTATTTCCAGCAAATAAGGAGATCACGGAGAATAACCTCCAAAGCTGTGACTCCCCAGCAAGGGTGAGTGGGTTCCTTTGATTTAGGGTTAGGGGGATTATTTAGCTGGGGAGGCCTCATCATTGTATGTGGGGGCGGGCAGAAGGTTGTGCATGTGCCTTAAGGAAACATGCCTGCACATACATTGTATGTTACGTTAAT
This sequence comes from Procyon lotor, assembly GCA_028646535.1. Taxonomy (NCBI): domain Eukaryota; kingdom Metazoa; phylum Chordata; class Mammalia; order Carnivora; family Procyonidae; genus Procyon; species Procyon lotor. The sequence goes on along the minus strand of CM053606.1, from coordinate 157,034,936 downwards.
GGGGCTCGTGTTCCTCCATGGACAGGGGTTTTAACGTTATGATGAGGTAGTGGTAATTACTGGTCACCCCAGGGGCACTCCAGGGTCCTCCTGCACAGGCGTGAGTGGGGATTGAGCTCAAACTGGCCTGGATGGTCCGCGCAGTCCTTATAGCTCCACGGGTAGTTTCCATTCCCATCTTGGGGTCTTGCCACTGACGAGAGATAAGCTGGAAAGAAGAGCTTAGGAAAAACGTGGGACAGAGCCTGGTGGGTACAAACAGGTGGGCAGTAAATGTGAGGTCTTGGGATCCTGCTGGAGAGGGTGCTGCTGGCTTGCCAGCTATTTTCTCCTCTTCATTCTAGTTAGTCTCTGCTCCCTAACATCTTCACTAAGCACCCTAGTATCAGGGCAGGAAGGAGCCGAAAGGAGGGTTCTGTGGTCACATTTGGGGTCCGAGCATCCCAGTTGTGGGCCAGGCACAGGTGGTTTGGAGAGGAGCTGAGCAGGCGTCACCATGGAGGCCTGCGTGTCCCTGCATGTCCCCAGGCTCGCGGCCAGCACAGTGGGGACAGCTGAGTCACTGTGAGAAGGGCGAAGAGCCTGGCACCGGCCCCAGCTCTGCGCTCTGCTGCCCGCTGGAGAGAAGCACCTCTCCTGTGCTCCCCGTGCGCACCCCTGCAGCCCCAGGGGCCGGGGTGCCGTCACGGCCCCCCGCATTCCCGGGTTCCAGGGCCCTGCCGCTGCTCCCCCAGCACCAGACCCGGTGGAGCGGGGCAGAGGCCGGGCCAGAGGCAATGACTCAGCACGGCCTGGTGCCGGGCCTCGGCTAGCCCCTCACCCACCCTTCCCTCTAGGGACTCAGTTCCAGTGGGCAGGTCAGCCATGCTTCCAGAAGACCCGATGCTCCACCTGACCAATGTCAGAAGGGCAGTAGTCGCCTGACACGGGGTCACCGTGCGTCACAGTGCCATGTTGCCCTCTCACTCCATCCCCCCACAGGGGCGTTTGTCGCCCGCATCTCCCCGAGCAGGGTGAGCACGGCAGTTAGATCTGAGAGACAGTCCAGGGGGACTGGTTGGGTGGGGGAGTTCTTCCTGTCACATCTCCTTTTCCAACACACCAACACACCTTCTCACACCATCTTTACCTGAAATCTAAGTCTCGTTATTAGTAATCCCCTCGCAGCCCTCTACGTCCAGGGCTAGGTGGTCTTCAGGAGCTGCTCAAGGTCTTGACCTTAGAACACCTGCGCAGTGACTGTCCCCCAGCCCTGCAGCTGGAGGACAGCCTGGCGGGGACCAGGGTGGGCGGCGGTGCCAGTGGCTCGTCCGAGCTGGGGGCCCAAGGAGGTGGAGGCAGGGAGAGGGGTCAGACCCAAGGCATGGGAGTGCGGTTTTGCTGCTAGGCTTTGGGGGCTGCCGAGAGGTGAGTGGGGAGGTTAGGGTGTCATTCAGCTTTGCCATTAGACAGATAGCAAGCCTGGTGAAGGGCGGGGTTGGAACAAGTGTCGTCGAGGGGCTTGTCTGGGGACATGTTGAATTTGAAATGTCTGTGCAGCACCCGGGCAGAGGGGACTTGAAGCTTAACCACCGGTTCTGGCTGGGCTGGGGCTGGGACAGGGATAGGGATGTTCAAGCCTAGAGCACGTGTCCCTCCCCAGGAAGGATGTACAGAACAGGATTTCTTACCCATTTTTAATCCCACTCCCTGCCAGTTAACATAGCGGCTGAGTTTTACTTTCTGTGGTTGAATCATGAACATAATAATGATGAAGGTAACCAACGTCGGGGAGTTAAACACGTGCGGCTGTTTTAAGCACACAACGTGGTGGTTGTGTTCATGGCACCTCCACCGGGCGGTGCAGCCCTCTGCCCTGCGGTCAGGGTCCTTCATCTCTGTCCTGCGTGCGGAGCGCGTGCCCCCTCCCAACCTGTCCTGCCTCCCCCCGCCCCGGGTTAGCACCCCTGCAGACTCCCCGCAGGCCTCGCTCCCACTCAGAGGCCTCAGCCAGGTCTCTCCTGCCGGCCCACTACCCCTGCCCCTGCCTGTCACCAGTCCCTCATCCTGCAGGGTGCTCTGCGCCTCTGTCACTCCCTGGCACCGTGTCATTTGCAAATGAGAAAATCCGTAATATTAACTGCTAGTTTCTCTTGAGCACATCTGAGGCCCTTACAGCAACCCTAGCAAGTGAGTGCACGTTATTATGCTCCTTCTTCTTCTGTTTCCTAGAGAAGGAGGCAGGGGCTCAAGAGGTTGAGGTGAGTTCTCTGTGGTCACGCAGGGAGAGGAGCACAGGAAGGAGCCTGGCTTCATTATGAGAAAACACACTGCTTTATAGTCTCTTTGTGGAAGGTACAGCTCCAGCTGCCTTTGGGTTGGGGAGTCGGAAGTCCTGGGACAGAGGGGAGAGTAAGTATGAATAGGAACATAGGAACATGTGTGTGTATCTGGTCTCCCTCACTAAAATCCTTACATTCTATGCTAGTAACTTTGCCTGTTCCCTGCCGGATTCTCATGGCCTAGAGTAGTGCCGCTGGTGGGGGGCTCTGCAAAATATTGATGCAAGTAGGAAGCAAGGGAGGGAGGGAAGAAGAAAGGAAGGAGAGCGGAAGGGAGAAAGGAGGAAGGAGGAAGTGAGGGAAGAAGGGACGGAGGAAATGCCTTTTTCCCCGGGGGGGCTGAGCCCACAGGGCTATAGAGCTTCCGCCTTCATTTGTAAAGATGACTTTCAAAGCCACCCCAGCCCCGTTCTGCTCCACAGAGCCCAACAGGATTCTTACCCCCCACTGGCCACAGGAGTGTCCTCAGAGGGAGCAGACGCAGGTGGAGGCCCCCTTGTGACCCGCAGAGAAAACAGGGCAGGCGTGCGTCACTGAGTGCCTAGGGGCGGGGGAGCCGGTTCCAGGGCAGGGCTATAAAGGCTCCCTGGCCAGGGCTGAGGGTGGGCAGTGGCTTCTACCCCTTCACCCCCAGAAGGGCCCACAAAAATGGCCCTGGCCCTGTGGGTCTTCAGTCTGCTGGGCTCAGCCTGCTGGGCATCGGCCAACATCTTCGGTGAGTCATGAGCCCAAGGCCGTGGAGCGGAGGGGTCTGGAGGGGGCTCTCAGGCCACAGCTCTGAAATCAGCTCGGCTCTGCCCCGGTGCCTCGAGACATTTGTGATCTCATTCAGTCCTCACGAGGTCCCGAGGAGGGGTTTCTGATGAAGAGACAGAGCTTCAGAGAGGGGGACTGAATTGCCTTGAGTTCACAGAACCAGCGATTGGTGGAGAGCAGATGGGAAATCAGATCTTCCGAATTCAATTTCAGCTCACCCCACCCCATCGTTTTAGTGAATTTTGGCGCTGACCATTTTTTTTTTTTTTTTTTTTTAATTCCCTTAGCTATCTCAGGCTGAGGCCATCCATGGGAGGCATTTGGGAAGTAGTCCACAGGTAGTGAAAACAAAACCAAATCTACCTATTCAGTGAAATAGACGAAGTTCTAGCAGCAGCTCGGCCACTTGCTGGGTGGCTTTGGATAATTCGAAGTTTTGGTTTTCTTGTTGGAAAAGTAAGCCAGTGACAGCTCCCTCTCGAGGGGGTTGTGCCTTCTGAGGAAGCTCCTGTGTGTCACATGCATTCTCGGTGGAGACTGTGACTTGTGGGAATTACTAGTTTGCATTCCTGACCTGTGCCAGGAAGGTGCCTGCCCCCCGGGGTGGCTTGATGGGTCCAAGAACACCTTCGCTCTGGTGTCCAAACGTAACCCCACCGAGGCTCAGGGGAGCGTGAGGGTCTGAGAGTTGACTTTGAGTCCTGCTCTTGCCAACTGTTGACCTTGAGCAGGTTCCCATCGCTGTCTTAGTGACACAAGGGTAAAATGCCGACATCACTTCCCAGAAGAGGCTGAGGGTTAAATGAGCCAATGGCATACTTAGAAACGCGTGAATAACCTCCAAATTGCAAGTTAGAAGGTGACCGTTGATGGCAACACCAGAGATACAACCCAGGAGAGCATCTGTGCTTTGGGGAGCCCATCGCTGTCGCAGAAATCCCATCCACACTCTTCCCTGATGGGCCGCTTCCCGTTCCCCAGAATACCAGGTGGACGCCCAGCCCCTGCGTCCCTGCGAGCTGCAGAGGGAGACGGCCTTTCTGAAGGGAGCGGACCACGTTCCTCAGTGCGCAGAAGACGGCAGCTACCAGTAAGGCCTCCTCAGCCCCTGGACTCCTGGGGCCCTAAGAAACCCTAAAGCTGATCTCCTCCCCTCCCCCGCCCCTGCGAGGTGCCCGCGCTCTCTCCCGCCCGCGTCCATGATATGTGGCCTCTGTCACTTGGGGGGGGCGGTGTACCCGCCTCAGGGGTCTGTTCCCCAGGCTGATGGACACTGGCTAATGTGACCCGGAGTGGCCCAGTCACTGCTTCATCCCAACTGGGACCAAGGACTTCCCTTTTTCCTGCCCAAACTTGCGGCGTAATTGCTTTACCAGAAGGTGCGGGGGACTGATGCCGTTGGCGCCTGCTGTCCTCCCCGGGTGTTTGTGAGAAGTCAGAGGTCAGGGGTTGCCTGGACTTCAGCCCTGCGGAGGCCTGCGATCTGGGCCAGGCGCTTCTGTCCCCCGAGAGTGAGCTCCTCTCCGGAAGGGGCTGTTGGCTGCCCCGACGTGAGCGTGTGCCTGGGAGCCATAATCTACGGGACTTCCCGGCAGAATGCACAGGAATCCTTCGTGTGGGGCTGGACTTTGACCTTCCTGTGCCATTCCAGTCACGCTGGACGAGGGGAGCCCCGTCCATGGCCTCATTCTGGGAACCCCCTGTGAAACATCCTTGCCTACCTGCATCTTCCGTGTGCTCTTAACGCGCCCCGCAGCACCTCACACACTCCCCAGAGTGCAGAGACCCGGTGGCCCAGCCCCTGCGGGGGTGCCTGCGATGTCTGGACAGTTCCAGCCCCCCTCCCCCGCCCCCCACCGTCCTCCTCAGGGGGCTTGTGTTTGTTTTTCTCTTCACCAGGGGCCCTGTTGACCTCCTTCGGCCGCTAGTAGGAACCCGATCATCCTGTGGGTCTCACTGCCGCCACCGCGGGCCCCAGGCAACCCATGAGCATGCCTCCCTGTGTAACCCACACCCGAGGCTCTGCTCTCCGCCGGCCCACTCCTCACTGACGTTTGGCCCACCCCTGGGCCACAAGGGCCATGCCTTCACCCTCTGCAGCGGTGGCCCGGTGGCAGCCACACTGTGGGGCGAGCATTTGCCACAGGCTTTGTGGATGGCACGGCTGGAGGAGGGAAGGCTGAGATGTCCTGGGGATCAGCAGGACAGGAAAAGGCCAGCTTTGGCGCTATGTCGGCCTCCACTCCATGTCTCTCTTATCTATCATCTATCTATCTAAGATTTTATTTATTATTTGACAGAGAGAGACACAGCAGGATAGGGAACACAAGCAGGGGGTGCGGGGCTCGATCTGAGGACCCTGGGATCCTGACCTGAGCCGAAGGCAGACGCTTAACAACTGAGCCCCCCAGGCGCCCCGATGTCTCCCTAATTTAAACGAAGGAGAACTGGGAAGACTGGAAAGGAAGAGAGAGGCTAAGCTGGGTTGCGGCCTGGGGCCCCAGTAACGCTGCCCGCGTGTGTGGCGTGTGTCTCCTGCCTGCAGGACCATCCAGTGCCGGAATGACGGGAGCTCCTGCTGGTGCGTGGATGCCGATGGCCGGGAGGTGCCTGGCAGCAGGCAGCCTGCGAGGCCCATGGCCTGTGAGTGCGAGAGGGGGCGTCTGGGGCAAGGGCGTTGGTCCTTGGGACGTGGCAGGGCTCCCTCTGGGCTGCTGGACGTTCCTCTTCCAATTAGGACAACAGACCCACACACGAGGCCCTACGTCCTATGGGACTGCTGTGAAAATTCAGTGGGTCCGTAAGGTCACTTTTTTTTTTTTTTTTAGATTTTATTTATTTATTTGACAGAGGGAGAGAGAGATCATAAGTAGGCAGAGAGGCAGGCAGAGAGAGAGGGGGAAGCAGGCTCCCTGCTGAGCAGAGATCCTGATGTGGGGCTGGATCCCAGGACCCTGAGATCATGACCTGAGCCGAAGGCAGAGGCTTTAACCCACTGAGCCACCCAGGTGCCCCCGTAAGGTCACTCTTTCAGCCAAGAGGTGCTGAACCGGCCCACTTGTGGGCTACCTGCCTGACTCTGAGGAAGCCACAGGGCCACACGTCCAAGGCCCTCGGAAGCAGAACTAGGCCATGGATGCACCTAGTGCTTTTTCACCTCAGTGTTTCTAAAATCTGAGACTTAGGTGAACGTTTCCCCATTAAAAATAATTACTATCGTCTGTAGCCAAAGAAACACAGCCTCCTTGCAAAGCATGTCAGAGCTAAGTCTAAAACAAAGGTCAGTGGAGACTGCTCATCTTTAATGGTGATAATGAGCCTGGAAGCAAAGATCTCCTTTAAGGAGAAAAGCTCTGCTGGGGGCACAGGGTTGTTCGTGGCCGGCCTGGCGAACCTGGGGAGCAGGCCGGCTCCCGGCACGCTCCGGCTGAAAGACCCCGGCCGGGTCCCATGCCCTCCCTGGGCTGCCGTGCCCCATCTGTTAGAGGAATGTAGGATCTGCCTCACAGGATTTAAGGCACATAACAACCCTGGTCACACAGTGGGTATTCAGCAGGGGCAGTGACTGTCAAGGACACTGTTCCTCATGCATCCAGGAGGGTAGTCATGTTTCAACCCTGCAGATAAGGAGGGAGGCCCAGAGTGGGGCAGGGAGGGTTGCACAGCGAGGGTGTGGGCAGGGGCTCAGGAATGCGTTCCGACAAGCTCTGCTGGTGGCCAGCCTCCCCTCTGCAGCGCCTGGGCTGTGGGGGGTCCTGTGGACCCGGTGAGCCACAGTGGAGGCTGTCCTTCCCTCACCTGGTGCACAGGTGCTGGGCACAGTCCTGGGATAAAGCCGGACAGTCGGAGCGCTGGTCCCAAGCTTTCTGCCAGCTCAGAGGATCCCTGGGTCGTGGAACCGTCAGTCTCTCTCCGCTGGGGTGGGAAGGACACGTCCTGCTCCCCAGGGTCCCTGCTGCGCCGTCTAACCCTGGTCCTTGTGCCCTCAGGTCCGTCTTTCTGCCAGCTGGAGAAGCAGCGGATCTTGCTGAGCGGCTACATTAACGGCACGACCGCAGCCTACCTCCCCCGGTGTCAGGCTTCGGGGGATTACGCGCCCGTGCAGTGCGACCTGGGGCAGGAGCGGTGCTGGTGTGTGGACGCAGAAGGCATGGAGGTGTACGGGACGCGCCAGCTGGGGAGGCCGACCCGGTGTAAGTCTCCGGATGCCCGGCAGCCCACACGTCCCCACCCCCACCCCGAGTGTGCGCCGCTTTCCAGCCTCGTCAAGTCTCCCTGACCAAAGGCAGAGAGCCCAGCCCTCGGTACCGAAAACGAGGGCAGTTTAGGAAGGCTTTATCGCTTCTAATATCGCCACGTGGTGCACGATGAGGATTTGGGGCTGGTTGTTAGAAGGATAAGCACGGAGGTCAGCAAGCGTCGGCGAGTCCCCTGCGGGGGACTCTGTCTCTGGCCGGGTCTGGGTCCCGTGTGCAGGATGATGTCTGCATCCCGACTGCAGAAGCCTAGGCACCCACTCCTCCTAAGCACCGAAATTTTTTCCTCGGCGATGTTTAGGTCCCGGGAGCTGTGAGATCAGAAACCGCCGTCTTCTCCACGGGGTGGGGGACAAGTCACCACCGCAGTGTGCTCCGGATGGGGGGTTCATGCCTGTCCAGTGCAAGTTCGTCAACACCACAGACATGATGATCTTTGACCTGATTCAGAGCTACAGCAGGTAAGGGACCTTGGACCATCTCTTGTTAATCCCCAGCCGAAGCTCGTGCTCACGCTGGGGCTGGGGGCTTTGGGGTGTCAGAGGCACAGGCCGCTGGGAGTTGAGAGAGGCCTCGCTCTCATAAGCGGCTGGGCATCTGAAGGACAGTAGTATTTTTAACAAAGCAAGCTGGCAACAGACATCCGAATTAAAACGACGTGAACTACCCCCCGCCTCGCCCAGGCCAGGCAACCCACGGAAATAAAAAGACCAGAGAGCCAAGACAGGTATTGGGATGTCTACTGCCTTGTTTCTCACTGTAGCCGAAAACGGCGAACAAAGCGGCTGAGAGACGCAAGGTGGAGGGCTGGATAAACGAGCCGCCACCATAAATATGTATGCAGCCGTTAGAACACCTCGGAACCCCACCAGCTGGAGGGGAGAGGGTGCTGTAGCATACATTACGATAATAGGATACGAGATACAAGGCACTTGTACGATTCGTTTTACAGAACAGATAAGCACACACCCTCTTACGTGCATAGACAGGGATATGATTCTGCTTGGGTCTGTTTGAGACTAGATGTGCGCGGGGATACTATGAGTCAGCGTATGCTGGTGGTGATCACGGCCATCCGCAGGGGCAAGCGGCTGTGGAGAAGCCGGGGTAGGGAGAAGGGAATCCGCGGAGAAGGAGACAAGGTGGCCCTCTTGCAAGCATGGGCTTCATCATATTTATGCATTTTTGTAAATTGCGTGTTTGTGTGCACCTATAAATACGCATAAAAATTTAGGTAACAAATGTACAAAAGGAGATGCGCAGTAGATCTTGGCCCGAATAATCAGATTGCTGCTGGTTATTCAAGGTGGTCACTCTGTCACTGTAAAGGGCCAGCACAGACTGCAGACAAGATTGAAACGCCCTGAGTGAAATCAGTAAGAGTATTAGTCTGTGACTCCTGATGGGAATTCTCTTGGAGAACCTGAACCTCTGTGTGGCTGGCTTCCAAAGCCACCCGTTTCTTTCCCTCTTTGAGAGACAGAGTTCCCACGGGCTGTGCTGGGAGAGGTCGCCGGCTCACAGCCTGGCCACAGGAGCCGGCCCGTGGCTAGTCTTAGTTGAGCTGTGTATTATTTTAAAAACTGAAGCATTTCAAGTTAACTCTGTGAAATTTCTGTTTGCGTAGGTAAAAATAGTTGAACATCAGCAATTTCTTATGCCTAACTTAATACACAAAGTTCTGAATTCCTGAATTCCCCCATGGCACCAAGAAGCTGGCCTTGAACTAGTCTTTCTGGACTGAGCACATACTGTCCAGCAGTCTAGTGCTCCGTGTCCCCCGGGTCCCATCGCCTGCCCCCTCTGTCCGTGTTACCTGCCTGGCCCCATCACATTTGCCTCTGTGACCCTCCTTCTAACTCCGCCACTGCTTGGACTCTCTCTGTGTCCCCGTGCCTCAGTGTCCCCATCTGAAATATGGGGGTGGGGCAGGGACAACCCCTGTGCACTAGGTCCTGGTGAGGATCTGATGAGACCTCATCCCTGAAACCACGGAGACCAATGCAAATTATTATGCATCCTTAGGGATGCCTCCCGTATCACCCAGGTGCAACAAACGTAAATTAGGGTTTTTTTTTTCCTCCTCCCAGGCTTAAAGAATGGCCTGTCTGTGCACATAAGAATTTCCCAAAAGCCCGATTTGCTGATATTCAGTGATGCAAACCAGTGTGCACTCAGTTCAAGTTCAACTGAGTGCTTCCTCTATACAGGCAATTTGACATCCTTCTGCCTACTTGAATACTTACAAAAATATGTACGTTCTCTAGCAGACAGATGAGGAATCGGAAACACAGAGGCTAAGGAGCTCACCCTGGGAGGCACAGTCAGTGGGTGCTAGCGCTGCCTAGCTCTGCTCACTCTCCCACACAACCTCGATTCCACTCTCCTTCCCTGCAGCACCCAGCACTGAGCCTTGTGCACAGTAGGCCTGCAGTCTACGCTTATCACAAGTGCCTTCAAGAACTTTGCCGGTGACAGCTTGGGGCACAGTTCACAGCTCCTTCCACGAGAGGGCAGTCAAGTTAAATGCAAAAGTTCAAGACTAAGCATCCATTGTTTAAGAGAGACAAACAAAAAATTTCCTCCTGAAATGGGATCCTTTCCTTTATGAAAGCAAGCGTGTCTCGGGGGGGAATTCCGATTTGGGAAGGTCATGGGAAGGGTTGGGTGGTTGGTTACGGGACGCCCAGCCGTATTCAGAGGTTTCTTGATAAGCTGACCGGGGCAGTGCCAGGCCTAGCGGCTCCATGGGGCACGTTGGTAGGAGCCCCAGAGGCCATGGGTCTAGATTTCGTCCCTAAAGTTGAAGATAAAATACAGGATGGCCAGTTACATCTGAATTTCAGATAAGCAAGGGGTAATTTTTTAGTATTAGTATGTCCCCAATATTGTGTCAAGAATTTTGAGCCTGTGGGGGGGAGATTGGGTATATTTCGAATTTTGGCAAGAATGGACTGGCCGGGGAAGGACAGGGGGAGTGCGGGGAGGCAGCTCCGTGGGTCTGCAGGCTCCTGCTCGGGTCCAGGCGAGAGGCCGTGTCGGGGAGCACTCTGAGGAGATGGGGGGCTGGAGAAACATTGCTGGTGTGGAATCCGTGGCATTGGTGAATGGGGAGGGTGAGGGAGAGGAAGAGTCAAGCCCAGGTCTGGTTTCTAGGGGCACGGTACAGGATGAGTTTGGAAACGGAAAGTCGCAAGTTTGATTTTGGAATACTGAGCCTGAGAGGCTCTCTCTGGGACTTCCAAGTGGAGAGCGTGAAGCGGCCGACTTACTTGCACGGGGCCTGGAGGGGTGGCCGGAAGCCTGTGGCGAGCTCATTTGCCAGCCTGCTGTGTTGTTCTTCATGGGCTTGGTGACGATTTGCACTTGAACATGGCCATAGTCTGAAGCAGGTCCCTTTGCCTCCCGGAGGCCATGGCCGAGGACACCGGTTTGGCTGGTGACTTTGAAACCGTGTCATCGTGTGGAGTAAGCTTTCCTGGTTCTCCCGACTCTACCCCACCTTTCCTGCTGCCTTCACGCAGCCACTGATAGGGAAACGCATCCTGGCCAAGCAGGTTGCCGGTCAAGGTTTTAGGAGCTGATGCCTTTGCCAGACCCTAGCGGTCCATGCTAAACTTCAGTTGATTGGTTTACCAGCTCTTGTCCTTAGTGACTGAGCAAATTCAAACTTTCTTAGCAACCTTGGCTACCCATGCTAATCAGATAACCTGGTGAGAAGGATCCGTGTGGCAAGGGGACATCATTCCAGAACATGTGAAGAAATCCTCAAAGACTGACCACTGATCACCCTCATAGGAGACATCCATGCCAGGTGTGTTCTTCTGGCACCTAACTCGGTCATTTATTAATTGATGGCTGGATTTCTGGACGGACCGTCTCGGGGTGGCGTGAAGAATCGGACTGAGGGCACTGTCCCCTGCCGGAGCCCAGGGCATGCACGCTGGTCTGCACCAGACCAGGACCGGGTGCCGGGCAGGGCCTGACCTTCCGTGTTCCACTGAGCCTGAGCTGTGATTTCGCAAACTCTGGGTCGGCCACAATCTGAGCCTTGACTCAGGACAGCCACCCTTTCCCCCCTGCACCATGATCTCTAGGTGAAATATGTCATTTTTGGATTTTTAAGGTTTTGTGCTGATTTTCTCTTCCTCCTTTCTTCCGACATGCCCCGAACAGGGGAGGTCATGGGGGGACAAAATAAAGGTAGAAAATAAGAATAAGACAAGGCAAAGGTTGGCACCACCCATTCTATGAAGTTTTCTTATCCCAAATACAAGGGGCTGCGTATTGGTCTTCGGGTGCCTTATAACCAGAGGAAGAGGAAACAGTCTCAGTTATTTGGTTTCCACCAGATAAAAGTAAACCTGTTTTTCTTTTTTCTTTTTTTTATTAACATATAATGTATTGTTTGCCCCAGGGTACATGTCTGTGAATCATCAGGCTTACACATTTCACAGCACTCACCATAGCACATACCCTCCCCAATGTCCACAACCCAGCCATCTGTTTTTCATAAGAACACAATTTTTTCTTCTACTGAAGATGCAAAAATCTTTGTTCCTCCGATTCTCATAAAAGGGGAGATGCCGTAGGCCATAGGGACCTATGTGACTAGACTGTGTCCTGCTGCTAACAGGACAGTTTCCTAAGACCCATGGCCAGAGAGAGAATGGGCATGGAGCTTTCTGGAACAGTGTGTTCATGGTAGAGATACTTGCGTCCCGACATTCTCCACCAGACCTGTGCCTCCCCCAGTGATGACCAGCCTCTCAGTTTTACCTCCTGCCCAGACTGTCATCCCACGCCCCTGCTTTGAAGTTGGAGATGTGCTAATGATCCTTCTAGACGTGTTCTCCATTCCCTTGCCAAACCCTTGTTCTTAGCTTCAGAATCCCAGACTCACTTCCTCTGGGAACATTCTGTGGCTGAAAACCAGGTTCCGAACCTAGCTGGCCCAACTATTAGGATGCAACCTTACCCTCCTTTTCTCCAGACCTTGGGTTCAGTTTTAGTAGTTGGACTTTTGCTGGGGTGGCAGGGAAGCGTGGGGATCTAATAAGCAGGAGGTTGGAAGCATGACACAGGCCCTCCCTGCTTCTGAAGGGTTGTTGTGAGGAGCTGGTCAGATTAGAGGGTGCTTGGTGCGCTGTCTGATCATCTAGGACATGCCCCCTGTTATTATTTTCAGGAATAGTAATGATCAGCAATGGCTCCATGGGGCTAGGCCAGGGCCGGAGCCTGACGCACCTCGCTCCACCCCATGTTGGCAAGGACGGGTTCCAGCTGTCAGCACAGGGGCTCTGCTGCCCCAGAGGCCAGAAGAGGACAGCCTTGGAGAGTCCAGGTGGCAGTAGCTGCCTTCAGGTCGTCTTCCTGGGGGGTTGGGAGGACCGCCGTCCAGCTGAAGCCACAGTGATCTTCCATATGCAAGAAGGAGGGCTATCAGGAGTGAGGTCCATGCAAAAAGCACATGGAGGCCCAGGTACTGGGTGGCTCATAAGGCCATAAACGGAGAGAGGAAGACTCTGACCCTAAAGTGACGGCATGAAGATGGCCCAATAGTCCTGCTACTTGCACTGGCCCTTGGACATGACCCTGAAGCAGGCCTTAGGTGGAGTCGGCAGAACACGGGTCTAGAGTGATAGAAACTTCCTGTGCCTCGCGCTGGAATGAGTTTCAGAGCCTCGGGCCAGCCAGGTGCCCCATCCATGCGCTCTCCAGCACGCGTGCCTTCCACATCTATGAGATACTGGGGAAAAGGCAGGCAGAGCAGAGCGTCTGAATGGAACAGACTTCAGAGGCCCATGCCTTTCAGAATGTGGGACAGGAACCGGGTGCAGCCAACATACACTGACTAACACCGCAGCCGATGTGGGAAGCACGTGGTCGCTGAGACCTGGGTTCAAACTCCGTCTCCCACGGCTGTTTCAAGATGGGCAGCCAACATACCTTACCTTCCTCACCTCCAACGTGGGTACAAGAAAACACCACTGGCCTTTTAGGAGTGTTAAGTGGATTCAACAAGTCATGTATATTCAGCATTTGGCAGATTGTCTTTTACAGGATAGTGCTCGATAAAGAGAAGTGATTTTTACACCATTATTGGCGCTTTTAGAATTGAATGATCCCAGGTTTCAATTAATGAATTTTGATTGTATACACTCCAATGTGTGGCAACTGGGCGGAGTGAGTTTTTAGTTTCTCTTATGCATAACTCACTAACTACAGCACTCCTTTTTATTTAACTCACAGACACATAATAAAAGACCAACAATATGGGAAAAATGCCTAATCCTGGGGTGCTCTTGTAAGCTTTGTGTTGCAGATTCATTTTCATGCGAATTAGCTAATACGTGTTGTGCCCCCATTCAGGCTCTGAGCAACTCCTGTGTGACCTGTTGCCTTCCAGAATGGTTCATTTACGCCGTAGTAATTAAAGTGTTTTACAGGCCAGTCTACCCTTTGTACGTAAGGTTATGCATGCGTCCATTGGGGAAATTTACCATCATTTACTTACTAATTTTCCTATCATTGGACATTAAGGTTGTTTTCAGTGTTTTGCTGGAATAGATGATGGGGCAGTGGGTCTATTTGTGCAGAGAGCTGCTGCTTCTGCTGATTGTTGGGGGATATATTTCCGGACGTAGGTAGAAACCCATTATGCTTGGTTCTCAGGTGCTAGCCCTCTAGGGCATAAAAACAAATCTCTCGATGTTGCATAAAGACGAAAAATTCCTCTCTAGTTGCTAAATCATGGCGCACGGGAAGAACTCTTCAGTATGGCTTTATATCGCCTCGCTTCGTCTTACTTCCAGGATCAGGAACCCCGTCGATCAGCTCCTGATGGCAGTTGCCAGCGTGGACATGGCTTGGGCACACTTTCCCTGCGCTTGTGGAAAGGAGTGCACAGCCCTCCTAGTGGTGTCACACTGATTTCACATGTTTTCAACTATGGAGCTGGGAAATGTCCTTAAGAATTTCCTATGGTGGAATCTGGCTCCTTTTCAAGCTCTGGAAAAGTTGTAAAGGGCTCTGGAGTCGTTTGATCTCCCCAGATGAGATCATCTACAATGTGCCATATGTTTGTTAAACAAACTTGGCCTTTCGTCCCTGGAGTTATGGTCCGGTAAAGTTATACTCCAGGAATGTGAGGCTCGTCACCTGTTTTGCGCCTGATCCTATGAGGCACATGGTTGGGTAGGAACTGGTGAGATGTCCCGAGGGAGAGAGGGGAGAGAGATGAGTAATTAGTAGGTGACAGCTGAGCACAGCTTCGTTTTCAGTTGTCCAGCTTGGCTCTGGCCGGGTAAATCCAGCTCAGAAAAGAAATGCATCGACTGCAAGAAACATGGAGCAAATGGCATGAGATTTAAAAGCAAAAACAAAAACAAAAAACTCCCCCCAAAACGCAGACATTCCTTCTCCCCAGATGAGATGGGGCCACATTTATTTATTTTTACAAGAAGAGCTTATGAAGACTTGTGCTTTAGGAAACAGTGATCATAAATCTCATTCCGTCTTAGGTTTCCAGATGCATTTGTGACCTTCAGTGCCTTTCGGAGCAAGTTCCCGGAGGTGTCTGGGTATTGTTACTGCGTGGACAGTCAAGGGCGGGAGCTGGCTGAGACTGGTAAGCGTACCTCAGGCAAATGGAGGGAGAGAGAGCTTTTTTTTTTTTAAGTTTTATTTTTTTTTTTTTTTAAGATTTTTATTTATTTATTTGACAGAGAGGAGAGAGATCACAAGTAGGCAGAGAGGCAGGCAGAGAGAGGGGGAAGCAGACTCCTCACTGAGCAGAGAGCCCGATGTGGGGCTCAATCCCAGGACCCTGAGATCATGACCTGAGCCGAAAGCAGAAGCTTTAACCCACTGAGCCACCCAGGCACCCCTAGACCTGAGAGCTTAAGTATCATTGCCTGCCAAGAAGAAAGGGCAGTGTCTTCCTGCTCCCCTGCTAGGCTGCCCTGGGTCTTGAAGAGACCACAGTTTGCAAATGTTCATCTATGGTGCTTTGAACACAGCTGCTGGTGCATATGGAGCCTTTGTGCACTCTGCAAGGAGGTGCTCTGCTCTGGGCAGATGCACCTCTGAGCCTGGAGAGTGGAACACAGGATGCCTTTTAATCTGCTCTCATAACCGGTGCTCCTTTGTGCTGCAAACAACCTGCACAACTGTACACAGCAGTCCTGACTCTGGAAAACATTAAAATCTTTTCTTTTTTTTTTTTATTTAAGATTTTATTTATCCATTGGGGGGCTGGTAAGGGAAGTAGAGAAAAAGGGAGAGAGAATCTCTAGCAGACTCCCCACTGAGTGCAGAGCGTGAACTGGGGCTCGATCTCATGGATGCTCAACCGACTGAGCCAGCCAGGCATCCCCAAAACCATTAAAATCTCGATCAGACCTGATGCATGGTGATGCCTCAGGAGGCGCTGGCCCTCCCAATGTCTGCTTGATCGGCCAGGCCAGGACTTCTTTCTGAATGCACCCAGCCCTTGAAACGCTTCTGTCCTCGCTCAGGTTTGGAGCTGTTACTTGATGAAATTTATGACACCATTTTTGCTGGCCTGGACCTCGCCTCCACCTTCGCGGAGACCACCCTGTACCGGATCCTGCAGAGACGGTTCCTAGCGATTCGGCTTGTCGTCTCCGGCCGATTCCGATGTAAGTACCGAGCGGACGATGCATGCGCGGGGTTCTGCTTGGAGGAAACCACTAGGGGTTCGGGGCTCAGAGTCACCGCAGCCGCTGTGGCCGGTCTCCCCGAAGCGGGCGGGAGGGTTGAAAACACCATCAAAGCAAAGAGAATGCGTGCTGTCAACCCGGAAGCCTTGTTCACACGCTGCCCCCTCCTTTTCCCGCCCGTGTCTCTCGCAGGCCCCACGAAGTGTGAAGTGGAGAGGTTCAGAGCGAGCAGCTTTGGTCACCCCTACATTCCCAGCTGCCGCCGAGACGGGGGCTACCAGGCGGTTCAGTGCCAGACGGGAGGGCCGTGCTGGTGTGCGGACGCCCAGGGGAAGGAGGCCCAGGGAACCCGGGGGCAAGGCCCACGGCCAGCTTGTGGTGGGTTGCCTCTCAAGGGCCTTCTCTCTTGTTCTCATCAAGTCCTATGACTTTCACGGCTTCCCCAGACCAACCCCTCCAGAGCCCACTCGCCCCACTGCCTCCCCGGAGTGTCCCCCAGAGGCTTTTCGAGCCCAGCATGATGGAAACCCATTTATCCTCATTAACGCCCCACATCGTTCTCCTCCTAGGTCGGCCGTAGTTGTTTCCTGGGTGAGCTCAGAGAATAGAGGGCCCTCATAGGTGAAAAAAGAAAAGAGAATTATGTTTACTTGTGCCACGAGAGAAGTGTGTCACAAAAGCAGCGCAAACAGGGGCGGATCAGGTCTGTCTTGCAGAGTGTATGGAGAGGAGACATTCAGGAAGGCTTCATGGAAGAGGTGACGCTTGATTAGAGTCTTCTCAAGTAAAGATGTTTCCTAAAGGGGGAAAGTAAGGAGAGGTGTTCTCTGTCTATAGAGCGGAAGAATCAAATTATAAGGACATAAATAATAGGCATCGATATGCTCGTGGACACTGAATCCTTGAGAAGGACCGATTGTTGTGGTGTGATCAGGGTGGCGCTCTGAACTTTAGGCCCAGGGGGATGGTCGGGATGAGACAGTGAGGTTCTTCCTACCAGAGCAAAGGCTTTGTCCTAGAGGTCAGGTGAAGCCGGTGAGGGATTTTAACCTGGAGAGTGCCCCGGTGGGTTTTGTGTGTAAGAAAGTCCACCCAGGCACTCTGAGGGGGAGGTTGAAAGCAGGATTAGACTGCAGGCCCTGGGGCCAATGTGAAGGTCATTGCAAAGTCTTGAAGAGTGAGGAGGAGAGTGTATTACTTTCCTGGGGCAGCTGTAACCAATGACCACAAAATCAGGGACTTAGAACAGAAATACATTCTTTCACAGTTCTGGAGCCTAGAAGTCCAAAGTCAAAGTGTCAGCAGGACCACGGTCCCTCTGAAGGCTTCCGGGGACATTCCTTCCTTGCCATTTTCCTGGCTCGTGGTAGCCGCCGACAGTCTCTGGCGTTCTTTGCTTTGTGGCAACGGGAGCCTCAAACCCTGCTTCGTCATCAGCTGACTGTCCTCCCCCAGTGTCCGCCCCTTGTGGCTCTTCCTCTCTTCACGTAATGACACCGGGAATATAAAATTAGGAACCCACTCGACCCTAGGATGACCGCATCTTAACTACCTACAGCGACAATGGCCCTATTTCCAACTAAGGTCACATTGTCAGGTTCCAGGAAGGATGTGAGTTTTGAGGAGACACTGTTCAACCCAACACAGGGACCGATTGGAAAGTAGAAGCAGTGGCCTGGGGGCGAGGGCTGTGGACGCGAGCAATGTCGCGGGACACTCCAGTGAGACTCTATTCCGTCTTACCAGTAAGATCCTGGAGGGAGTTAGCGGGGAGGGAGAGGAAGGAACCCAGGAGCTGCCTGGATTCCGCAAGATCGCCAACAGTGAAGGACGAGGGCAGGTGTTCTTATAGCCTCGAGAGAGACCAAATGCTCACGTTCATTCAACAAGTCCTGTGACGTCATTGGTGCCTCCAGCTTAACAGTTTGAGTGTTCTGCATGGTGTTTGGTGGTATTCTATCTGCCAGGTGGGAGAACGCAGAAGAAATTTTCGAAGCTCTGCCTTGAAGGTATCTATGATTACACCGCCGTTCTCTTAAAACCTAGGGAATATTGTGCCCTCCGATTTCCAGGTGGAAATGGAGAACTATGGTTTTCCAAATTAAAACCAGAATGGTACCAAATGCGGGGATCATATATTTTTACTTTCTCCTCTCTGGTGTATCCGTCCTATTTCCCCGCAAACGAATGCCACGTGGAGTCAATGTGCGAATGTTTTTGCCTTGGTAACACTACATAACAAATGAATGGAAGGGATGTGCCCTCAGTTTGGAAACAGAGTCAGCAAAGCAGTGGACTTTATTTCTTCCATACCTTCCTGTAATACCTTCCATTCAGGGCAGCCACGGACTGGTTGAGGGAAGTGTCAGGGGTTCGGATGTTCCCCGTCTGTTTTCTCTCTCTGACCACATGCTCCAGTTCTTTCTGTGTTGCCTGACTACAGAGGGAAATTGGCTGACTTCCTTCTTGGCATCCGTGTGAACCAAAGGGAAAGAATTATTTTAAAAAGTTGGGGTTGGGGGGTGGGTGGCTGAGAAGGACCTCTAAAATTTATGGTTTTTATGGAGAAACATGGAGCTTACTTGCTTCCACCTGTGGGATGGAGATGCTTGTAATTTGAATTTAAAGTCTTTTTTCTTAACGTGATTGAAGTCAGGCTGGATTATTCTGATAGAACAACCTGACCAACCGTGCATGGAGTTGACTGAGCTGATCACTGTTGCATTAATAACTTCAAGGAAAAGTCAAGAAGCCTAGAAAAATGTAGCATGCGTGTTTGCTGCATGGACATTAACATATTATAGGAAATATTTCCCTGTTTCCTGTAATATAATATCATATTATATATTACAACATAGGAAAATATTTCTTATTATAGGAAATGCTAATAGCATTTAACATATGGTTCTTATGCTCCCGGAGACTATAAACCAGGAAGCCTAGACAAGCCTACCCACAAGGAGGGGTTAGGCAGCCGCACAAAGAGCGTATAATGAAGCATTAAAATCCGTTAAAATTTCCAACAAGAGAATGCTGGAGAAAAAAAACACAAAACCATTTCATTAAAAACAAACAGGAATTTGTTGGTGTATGAGTTTCCTAGACCACAAACCAGGTAGTTTAAAACAACAGAGATTTATTCCCTCCCCGTCTGGAGGCCAGGAGTGTGCTGTCGAGGTGTTAGCAGGACTGAGCTCCCTCCAAAGGCTCTAGGCTGTAGGCCAAGGCTCTAAGCTGGCTCATCCAGCTTCCGGGGCCTGGGGTAACCGTCGGCCTTCTTGGGCTTGTAGCTGCATTCTGCCCCCATCTTCCCATGGCCCTTTCCCTGTGTGTCTGTGTCCTCGTGTGGCCTTAGGAGGTCATCCATCATTGGACGTAGGGCTCACCCGAATCCAGCGTGACCTCATTTCAACTAATTCCACCTGCCAAGACCCTGTTTCCAGATGACGTCCCGTGCTGACGTGCTGGGTGGATAGGAGTCCTGGGCTGAGGAGACGGGGAGGACATTTGGTGCGTGTGTGGGATCAGGTTTTCAGAAAGGGGGCCGGTGCCTACAAGCCTCGCCTTGGAAGGGGGTCACCCTCCCGCAAAAGGTAGGAGAGGGGCTCACGTCAACTGGAACACGCCCCCAAATGGCCACCACAGATGCTGCTGGGAGGTGGGAGGAAGGACGAAAATAAAGAAACACAAGGATAGAGGAGACAGAGGTACAAAATGTTGATGTTCGTCACTGAAATGCTCGACATCTCACTACAGGAAGGATCTGTGGGGGGTGGTCTCAGCGTTACTTGTTGACGTTAAGACAGTTTCTCCCGTGTGCTCTGTCCTGTGCAGCTGAAGACCAGTTCTGCGCCTCAGAGAGGAGGCGGGCCCTGTCTACACTTCACTTCGGGCCCTCGGGCCCCTTCAGCCAGCGCCGCTTGTTCTCGGCTCCGGAGGGAAGACGGGCGCCTCCGACAGTAGCCAGATTTGCCACGTCCTGCCCTCCCTGGATCAAGGAGCTCTTTGTGGACTCTGGGCTTCTCCACCCAATGCTCGAAGGGCAGGGTAAACAGTTTCCTGCCTTAGAAACTCTCCTCAGAGAGGCCATTGGAGCGATTTTTCCCTCCCGAGAGCTGGCTCGTCTCGCCCTTCGGTTTACCACCGACCCAAGGCGCCTCCAGCAAAACCTCTTCGGAGGGAAATTTTTGGTGAATGTTGGCCAGTTCAACTTGTCTGGAGCCGTCGGCGCAAAAGGCACGTTTAACTTCAGTCAGTTTTTCCAGCAGTTCGGTCTCCCGGGCTTCCAGAATGGAGGGACCCATCTGGCCAAGCCCCTCGCGTTGGGATTAGAATCAAATCCTGCCGCAGAGCCCCCTGAAGCCTCCAAGAAGGGAGATGCTACGAATAGGCCGATTGTGGGCAGCTTTGGCTTTGAGATCAACGTGCAAGAGAACCAAAATGCCCTGATGTTCCTCGCCTCTCTCTTGGAGCTCCCAGAATTCCTCCTCTTCCTGCAGCAGGCGCTCTCGGTGCCAGAAGACGTAGCAAGGGATCTAGGCGATGTGACGGAAGCGGTGCTCAGCGCCCAGGGCTGCGAGCAGACGCCCGGCAGCCTCTTCGTCCCACTGTGCTCCGCAGAAGGGAGCTACGAGGATGTCCAGTGCTTTGCCGGAGAGTGCTGGTGTGTGGACTCCGGCGGCAGAGAACTTGCTGGCTCCAGGGTTCGAGGGGCACGACCCAGGTGCCCCACAGAGTGCGAGAAGCAAAGGGCTCTCATGCAAAGCCTCTCGGGCGGCCTGCCCGCTGGGGCCAGCCTGTTTGTCCCCTCTTGTAGCAGCGAGGGGCATTTCCTACCCGTTCAGTGCTTCGACTCAGAGTGCTACTGCGTGGATGCCGAGGGCCAGGCTATTCCTGGAACTCGCAGCGCGCCCGGGGAACCCAAGTCATGTAAGTCTGTTGAGTATCCAGTCCGCAGATCCCGAGTCTCTCCTGCGGCCCTGACACGGTGCATTGCAGAAAAAATGGATTCCGCTGTCCGTTACGTCTCCATTGCTGCAATGGCAAAATTTGCCGCTTCACTTACACATTGTCCGGAGAAGGGCTGATACTGTTAACCATTCTGGCGAGTGAGTAAGGGGACTCGTTTGGCCTGCAGGAGCTCACAGGTTTCTGTAGAGCTGGTCGCAACAGTGCCCCTTGGGTGACGGGGATGGTCTCGGTCTCAATGTTATTTGTGGATTTACGGTTGATGGGATTTCTGTGGCCGTGTAAGGTGTTAGATAGGATTTGGACAGTCGGGGGTTTTCATCTTGGTCTTTTGGGCTCACGGAACTTTTTCACCTGACCTACCTGCTTCTTGCTCCTCGCAGGCCCCACGCCCTGTCAGCTACAGGCCGAGCGAGCCTTCCTTGGGGCAGCGCGAGCCCTGGGCTCCGACTCCGGCATGCCGCCCACCTTCTCCAGCAGCTACGTGCCCCAGTGCAGCGCCAGTGGACAGTGGAGGCTCGTGCAATGCGATGGGCCTCCCGAGCAGACCTTCGAGTGGTATGAGCGATGGGGGGCCCAGAACAACAGTGGCCGGGAGCTGACCCCTGCCGAGCTGCTGAGGAAGATCATGAGCTATCGAGAAGCAGCTTCCGGAAGCTTCCGTCTCTTTATCCAAAGTCTGTATGAGGCTGGCCAACAGGGCATCTTCCCGGGGCTGGCGAGATACCCTTCTTTCCAAGATGTCCCACTGGCGGTGATGGAAGGCAACCTGACCCAGCCTGGGGGGAACATCCTCCTGGAACCCTACCTCTTCTGGCAGATCCTAAATGGCCAGCTCAGCCGATACCCGGGGCCCTACTCAGACTTCAGCGCCCCTGTGGCGCACTTGGACCTCCGGAGCTGCTGGTGTGTGAATGAGGCCGGTCAAGAACTGGAAGGCACCCGGACAGCGCCGGGCAAGGTCCCAGCATGTGAGTTCAGCCATGTGGAGAGCCGAATCTGTGATTTTATGAGCAGGGTGTATGGTAGGGGGTCCTGTCAGAGCTGGCAGGGGTTTCGGGTATGGCCGGTACCTGCCTTCCGTGGCTGAGGCTCCCGAATGCGTCAGTCAGCTCTCGCTGCTCTAACGGCATACCAGAGACTGGGTGGCTTCACCAAAATTCGTTTGTCACAGCTGCGCAGGGTGCCAGTCCAAGGTCAAGGCGTTGGCAGATTCCTTTCCCAGTGAGACCCATCTCCCTGGCTTGCAGAAGAGCACCTTCTCCCTGTGTATTTACATTGTAGAGAGAAAGAGCTCTGGTCTCTTCAGCTTTTTGTAATCCCCTCCAGCTAATCCCATCCAGAGGGCCCCACCGTCCTGACCTCTTCTAAACCTCATCACCTCCCAAAGGTCTCCTCCCAGAACCATCAACTTGGGGCTGGGGCTCCAGTACATACATTCTGGGGGGACACAAGCATTCAGGCCATAACACCCAGGCTCACAGAAAGGAAGTCATTTCCCTACACCGCTGCAGTAGGTGTTGGCAAAGTTCATGTAGTTCATTTTTAAGTGTTCCTATGCTTGATTATTGAAATCAGCGCCTCAAATTTGAGCTGGATGTCGTCTGTGCACAAAGCGTGCTCTTAGGACTGACGGAGGCTGTAAAGTGGATACAATGTGGCTCTTGGCCCCCTTGGAATGTCTCGTAAATTTGGTCCACCATCAGATTAACCAACACACATAATGATTCTGCTCACAAGGACATGCTAGGTGCCCTGGACCTCAGGCAGGACCCCTGGCTTCAAAATGTCTTTAATTTATTTGAGGGGTTGAAGGACTGATTGGAGAGCAGCTGAAGGAGGTTGGTAAGTTCAGCTCTGTGGCAGGTGGACTTATGGGAGAGCCATGGTATCAGGCATACGCAGAATGAGACTAACTCCGTCTTAAATTAAAATGTCTTATTACCAAGGGGCCATGCCAGAAGCTGGAAAGGATAACAAGACGGACTCAACACTTACTATCAGATGAGAACCTCTCTAACCAGCAGTTGCCAATATTCCACGGTGGGAGGATATTACAGCTCTTCAAGGCCATAGAAATCTCTCAGTCCATTCTTTGCAATGTTCAACCCTGTCCACACCTTTCTGGATCATGTTAACATCAATCAGATGACTTTGACGTTAGCCAAAATTTAGGCTTTAGCAGCAAGTGGGTTTTTAGAATGTTGGGTCATAGGAGCATGCGGTGAGAACAGGAGTACCCCGGGCAAATTGAAGCCCTGGAGACCCCCGGCTAGGATTCTCCGGTGACATTCTGAGTCCCAGCAACAGGCTGACCCTCCGAGGGAGCGCATTGGCATCAGCATGCTTGTTGCATAAAAAGCCTCCTTCATTTTTTTGAGATTCTCTATACCAACCGTCAGGCCTCCCGCACAAGTATGTTCCTGTACTTTCAGATGCTTGAACAGTGAACTTGGTCCTCTCTGCATCCGATTTTTTTTTTTTTTTAAGATTTCATTTATTTAACATACAGAGAGACATCATAAGTAGGCAGAGAGGCAGGCAGAGAGAGAGGGGGAAGCAGGCTCCCTGTTGAGCAGAGACCCCGATGTGGGGCTTGATCCCAGGACCCTGAGACCGTGACCTGAGCCGAAGGCAGAGGCTTTAACCCACTGAGCCACCCAGGCACCCCTGCATCCAATTTTTGAGGCCGGAGTTGCTGAGACCAAAAGCACCTCGTCACTTGAGTAGCTAGGTTTGCTCGCCTTGGCCTGAGTGTTGGACAAAGCATTCGAACTAGGCTTCGAATCTGCGGGCCTTTCCCGTGGGTACCAAGATGCGTGGGGAGGAGATTGCCCCGGGCGGGAGGGGGGGGTACAAGAATATCCACTGGGAAGCAAGTATTAGAGCATCTACCTTCTACCTTCTAAAGTTCTGCTTTTGGTTTTGCAATGACATATTTCCAACAGCTGGAACAGCGGAGCGAACTTTACCTAGTATATTATTATAGTCGTACGTGTATTTGCTTTACAAGTAAATAAATACACATGTTTTGGGGACACACATTCAAACTCTTTTGTTGATGGGGCATATGATCCAGAGGGTTTGACGACCAGGGGTTCGGAGCCTTGACCCTCCAGGTGTGGCTCATCAGCAGCATTAGCATCACTCAGGAAAGTTGTTAGAAATTTGGGATCTTGGACCCCACCTGCTGAATGGATACCGGCCTCTCTCCAGTCTCCCCAGGGGGCTCTGTGCTCCCGAAAGCTTGAGAAAGGCTGGCCTAGAGGACAGAGTTCTGGTTCTCCTGGGATCTTCAGCCCTGTTTCTACCTACTACTCTGTGGCCAGAGTCACAACCTTGGTTTGATCAGTAAGGTCTCAGGATGAATAACTCCCTCGAAGGTCATTGTGAGCCTTGTAAAAGGTAATCGATGTAAAGTGCCAGGTCTGGTGCATAGAAAGTGCTTCCTAAACAGTTATATTCATGCAGCTGACATTAAGTAAGAAAGTGACCAGTGACCTTCCTACCTGTAAGCAGGGAGGATGGCCCCTGCTTCCAGGGGTGTGAGGTCAGCTCCTGTCCCTATCCTAATCCCCAGCCTGTTTGAGATTTTGCTTTCTTTATGTACTATGCAATTATGGGCAACTACTGTATACACCGTGTTGTATGATGGGAAGACAATCCTAAGAAAGGCATGGGGTTTTTCTCTCAGGGGCTTAGTGGGGGAAATTTATTATATGTAAATAATAAACAGAGATGCTGGGACTTTGAACACAGAAAACCAATGGAGGATATGCCCAGAGACTGGGGCTACTCATGGGTTAGGGAATTGGGTAAGGGTTTGCACGGCATCCGCTTCTGGATTGTGAAGGATGTTTGCCCAGCTGAGAGTGGGTGGCAGGCCCTTCCTGATAGAGGAAATGGTATGTGCCAGGTCAGGGCAGCCGAGAAAGGGTCTGCTTTGTTGGGAACGGGGTGGGGGAAAGCTCCGTGTGGTAGAAAGGCAGGTGACTTGGGAGGGAGTGATGGAAGAGGAAGATAGAGGTAAATTTGGGCCAGATTTTAAAAGGTCTTATGTGCCAAAACAATCTTCCATGTCCAGTTACAGAATTTTCATTCTTTTCTGGAAGAAATGGATAGCAAACACAGATTTCTAAATGGGAGTTTTCACTTCCGGGATTCCTGATCCCTGGGATCGATGGGATGGATTATTTGATCAAGAACATCCACAGAAAAGACCCACTGGACACATTCAGTGATGGATTCACAAAGTGATTGGTTGTGAATTACTATGGCCAGTGTGACTTTTGTTAATAGGGACAAGTTCAAAGACAACCTGTGCCAGACATCGTGCCCAGTATTTCAGCTTAGACTACTCATAGAGTATAAAAAACCCTAAGGAAAGATGGCCCCATCATCCCCATTTCACGGATCACCAGACTGAAGCTCAGAAGAGTTAAACACATTATCCAAAATTGCACAACTAATACGCGGTGAGGCTGACATTTGAGTTTCTACTATCCTACAATGCTTCCCTTCAGCTCTTGATATCCATCCAGCCATCCGTCCATACCTGTCCATCCTCCCGCTGGAGGGAGCTGGTCAAGATCTCCGGTTCTAGAGTCATACTGATGAGACTGGAATTCCGATTCAGCTACTTAGTAGCGAGGATTCAGCCTACATGACTTTAAGTTACATGACTTCTCCGTGCCTCAGTTTCTCATCTATAGCACACGGATAAGAATACCATCTTAATGGGCTTTTGTCCAGATTAAATGAGATCGTCTGTGTAAACGTGCTTAGTGTAATGTCTGCTGTGGAATAGATATTAGCTTTGCTCAGCCTCTTACCCAGCAGGTCCTCTGTAAGTGGTGAGTAGTGCCACTGTGGACATGAAACAGAAGGAACGTTCCAGGCTCTACAAAGAGCCGGGTGAAGGGAACAGCAGTGGCAGGGACATGTGCACACGGATGGGCACACGCATCTGAGGGGGCAAAGTGTCCAGCCGCGATCTCTTTATTCCCCCAGGTCCTGGCTCTTGCGAGAAGGTGAAGCTTCGTGTCCTGCAGTTCATTAGGGAGACAGAAGAGATCGTCCTGGCTTCCAACGGTTCTCGGTTCCCTCTGGGAGAGACCTTCCTAGCGGCCAAAGGCATCCGGCTGACCGACGAGGAGCTCTCCCTTCCTCAACTCTCTCCATCCCGGGAGACTTTCTTAGGGAAGTTTCTGAGCGGGGGCGATTATGCCATTCGTCTGGCGGCTCAGTCTAGTGAGTTCCATGCACTTTTGGCTTCTCGTTCCAGCTCGTTGGGGAGGCAAGGGCTTGAGTTAGCTGCTCTTCGGTCCTCAGGACTTTGTGGCCCGGGTTTTCCCAGGCCGGTGCGCCCCTGGGACAGGAAAGACGGGGTGGTGTAGTGTACCGGCCAGAGCTGGGACGATGCACACCTCTCCGGTATATTCCCGAATCCACCGAGAATCTCCCAGGCACCATCTCTGTTCTCCACCTCGCTGCCTTGCCCGTCGTCTCTCTTTCGGAGCACGGGCACCACATTCTGTTCATCTTTACATCGCGGGGCCCGGCACAGTGCCTGACAGGTAGAGGGAGCCCGGTCAGTGCTGCTGAGTCATCCTTCTTGCTTCCTTTGTCCCCACTTTCTCTTCTCTCTCCTCCACTCCCCCTCCCCGGGCTCAGACACTTCTCCGTCCCTCGGGGAAATGGGGACTTCTGCTTTTGGCAAGAAAGCAGTTATTTTCCATGTTGTCCCCAGACAGAGCTTAACAAAGATCAGAGGGTTACGTGGGACTGATGCTCCTACGGTTGTGAATGCTGGTAAGGGAGGACTTGAGAGGAAGAGGGAGTACTTCCTGGTGCCGTGAGGATTAGTCATTGAATGGCACGGTGGTGTTTTCTTCAGAAGTCAAGTTTAGGAAGTTCCCCCGCACCTAGCAGCGAGCTTGGATTTTGCATGTCTGCAGCGGTAGTGAAAAGAGGAAGGGTCCATAGAGAAGGACCAGGGGTGCTCTTTTCTCTAGAATCCTTCCAGATGAGAAAAGGAGTCTCTCATCTCGAAGAGGAGAGGAAGCTGTTTGTGTGTAGACCTCCAGGTCCTGCACGGTTTGGGGATTGGGAGCCTAGGACCACAGGAGATGAAGGGTACTGAGTGTCTTCGGCCATCAACACATGGTCGCAGTGTCCTCGGGATTAGGGAGGGATGCGGGAGTCCTTTTACCTAGTCGTGCTTGACGTGAGCTTGGTGCTCAAGATCTTTTTTTTTTTTTTAAAGATTTTATTTATTTATTTGACAGAGAGATCACAAGTAGGCAGAGAGGCAGGCAGAGAGAGAGGGGGAAGCAGGCTCCCTGCTGAGCAGAGAGCCTGATGTGGGGCTCGATCCTAGGACCCCGAGACCATGACCTGAGCCAAAGGCAGAGGCTTTAACCCACTGAGCCACCCAGGTGCCCCAAGATCTCTTGATATAAATGTCATACTTCCCTGTTGGGTAGTGTTAGAGCCATTTCACGGATGGGGAAACTGTGGCTCAGAGAGGTTAGGGAACTTGCTCATGATCACTAAGATCACTCATGAGAACCCAGAGGTGCTGTGCTAGGCCTCGGGCAGAGGCTCATCAGACGCAGGAGTCCTACCCCGAACACCAGGCCACTGGCTGGGGTTCTGGTCTCCTCGAGGGGTCCTGACCATGGGATCCTGACCTCAGGAGCCGTGAGCCCCTCTCTGAGAGGAGCAGGTTGGGAGACGTGTGCCAGTGTGAGGCTGACCACGGCCCGCCGGGCTGGCCCGGGTGAGACCCCGTGACGGCACCCCCACCCCATAAGCCCACCCAGAGTGCCAGCAGGAGCCGAGAGGTGGTCGAGGAGGGAGGACTTGAGGAGGGGTCAAGGGCCCAGTTCCTGGCTACTTGAAAGGAAGATGGTGCTGGGGGCAAATCAGACTGCGGTGGGAGAGCTGGAGCCCCAGGAACACGTGTGATATCCAGTCTGTCGGCGGTGGGGGGCGCGGCGGGGGGGAAAGCCAGGCAGGGCAGGGGGCGCTGAGCGCTGAGGACGGTGCCATCTGAAGGCAGGGCGAGCTTCTGTGTGTCACGCAGCCCTGCCGCCCCCGCTGAGTGTCTTCCCGCACCTCGGGTGACAGCGGGGACCGCCTGAGCTGTTGTGAAGACCAGATCCGGTTTTGTGGGGAGCAAAGGCTCGGAAGGTGCTGAAGCACTAGATTAAAGGGCTTGGCAGGGGAGGCACGAGGCAGGTTGTCACACACCGACTTCTCAGAGCCGGTCCCTCCGCTTCCCGCTGTGGGCCCAGGGTAAGCTGCGTCCTGCACCCGTGCCTCAGTTTACCACCGTCAGCTGGGATGATGTCTCCTCTCGCAGAGGGTTGCTGCGAGGATCCCGTTGGCTAAAACGCATTTAGATCGTGCCTGCCACGCAGTAAACATTACAGAAATGCCATCTGCGGTTACCACCGTCCCATGTGCCCGGGGACACGTCACAGGCCGAATCGGCACTCTGTGAAAGCAATTCCAAACAGGACAGCAGTGATTCCTTCTAGCGGCAGCCCTACATTTTCATTTTTAAAGGACAACCTGGAGAGCGCCAGTCTACTTTGAAGGCGCCTCTGTCACAGTTCGGGTGGCGGTGTTTGTCACATCCACGAGAAGGCCTCCTTATGACGGCCCGGGGACGTGCGCGGTTGTGGTCAGTGACAGAGCGCCCAGGGCCCAACCTTCCAGGCTGGAGGCTCACGCCGCTGCTCCCCTCTCTCCTGACTGCAGCCCTTGACTTCTACCAGAGACGCGGCGGCTTTCTCCCCGGGGAGTCCACGCGCGCACCCACCCTGCTGCGGCCCGGCCCCTACGTGCCCCAGTGCGATGTGTGGGGAGGCTGGGAGCCCGTGCAGTGCCATCCTGGGACCGGTGAGCGGGGATGCGTGCCCTGGGGCGGGCGGTGGTGGTGCTGGAGTGACACCCCCTTTTTCATTGAGAGGCAAGGGCTTTGTGCTGCGATCAGTTAGCTGAGGCCCCTCTTTGGCAGCGGCTGGCAAATCCCTTAGTGTCTGCGGACGTCGGTTTCCCCATCTGTACGATGGGAGTTGGGACCTACCAGCCTGGAGGTCCAGTGAGTCGTTGCGGGAGGGATTGGGGTGTGTGATTGCGGACAGCGGGGAGCAGGGGGGAATAGATGGGGGACTTACTGGTACTGCTCTGAATGCACAGAAGGAGAGTTCTTTGGGGGCGTGTCCCCCCGCCACGCACTTTCCAAACGTCTGAGTCCTGACTCTTTCCTAGGGTACTGCTGGTGTGTGGACGGGAAGGGAGAGTACGTCCCTGCCTCGCTGACTGCCCGCTCCCCACAGGCCCCCCGGTGTAAGTGAGGCTCCAGGGGCTCTGCCCCAATCGGTGGTGGGCACTCTCGGCCGGTGGTGACAGCTGTTGTTACCCATCCTAGGGATGCCTGTGGGTTGGTCCCCGAGCGCCCTCAGGCCAGCCCCCAAGGGCACCCAGGCCACGTTTTCCCACATCCCCAGTCCTGGAAGACTCCTGTGATCTTGGCCCTGCCTGGTCGGGTCACCTGGCTTCCTAGGTAGAGAGAGTCACCGGCCGACCGCAGAGAAAGAGCTCGGAGTGCCCTTCCTCCTGCCTGCTCCCCAGATGCGCTCATCTGCTTCTGCAGTCTCACAGTCCAACAGCCTTCCCGCAGCTGCCCTGGAGGCCAGCCCGCCTCCTGGGGCTCAGGTCATTGAGGCCCGCATCACATCTCAAGGATGATAGCCCCCCCTGCCCCCCGCCATGGGTCTCTGTCCTTCAACCACGGCCTGCTTCTCCTCTGAGGTTCCAGCTGTCCGTGCAGGGCCCCTCCATCTACCCCGAAGCAGGGCCTGCCCGGGCTCCCCGCTTTCCCCTCGCACCCTCGGCCGGCCAGTTGGGAGTTTCTCTCTCTCTCTCCCGCAGGCCCCACGGCCTGTGAGACATCTCGAGCCAGTGGGCTGCTTTCCGGCTGGAAACAGGCCGCCTCCCAGGGAAAGCCGTCTCCAGAAGACCTTTTCATCCCAGCCTGCCTAGAGGTAAGGCTCCGGAGGCCTCGCAGGGCTTGAGAGGGAGCCAGAGCTTTCTCCCGCACACCGAGGAGGCTATTTCCAGTTTTCAGTAAACTTGTCTTAGTTAAACACTCATAGGTAGTCACATTACATCAGAAACAGCTGATGTACTCTCTGGTGACTAACATAACGTAATAATGATAAAAAAGAAGATCTATTCCTTAAAATAAGGTAAACAAAACAAAACAAAACAAAGCCCCCAAAAAAACAAAAACAAAAAAGCTCACAGGTAGTTCTAGGCCTGGGCTTTCGTCTTCACCCTGGCAGACCCTGGCTGGGTGACCTTGGGCAATTTACTTACCTTCTCTGTGCTCCAGTTTGCTTATTTGATCCTAAGATGGGCCACGTTTTTACCCTACGTGATGTGATGATTATTTTGAGGCCCCGAGGAAGTACCTTCCATGAAAGTTCTCTGCAAAATAATCTGCCCCTGGATACTTGCTACTGTGTTTTTCCAAAAGTCATCTTGGCCACATTGCTATGCCCATATATCTGTTTCATAATATAAAGGGACGACAGTATAATAGTACCTTTCTCAGATTGCTGGATGATTGCAGGAACGGATGCAAAACCCCCAAAGAAAGGGTTCTCACCGAAAGTCGTGGAGTCTTAACCATTTACTTGCTGAGTGTTGGCAGTCTCTGCTCAGCCCCCGGAGGTTTCTGGAAGCCAGAGAAAGTCAGCCGTGGAGAAGTTAGACTACAGATCCCTGAGCAAAAGCTTCCTTATTATTTTTAAGGGTTTTATTTTATTTTATTTTATTGGGGGGGTTTATTCATTTGCGAGAGAGGGGATGAGAGAGAGAGAGAGAGCATGAGAGGGGAGAGGGTCTGAGGGAGAAGCAGACTCCCTGCTGAGCAGGGAGCCTGATGTGGGATCTGATCTTGGGACTCCAGGATCAAGACTTGAGCCCAAAGCAGTCGCTTACCCAACTGAGCCATCCAGGTGCCCCAAAGTTGTTGTTGCTGCTGCTGCTTCTGCTTCTTCTCCTTCTTCTCCTTCTCCCTCTCCTCCTTCTCCTCCTTCTCCTTCTCTCCTCCTCCTCCTCCTCCTCTTCCTCCTTCCCCTTCCCCTTCTCCTTCTCCTTCTCCTTCTTCATTGTTGCTTTTGGCACCAGGGGCATGGATCCCAGTTACTACTGAGTTTACCTCTTTAGCTTTTTATCTTGGCTCACAGCCCCCTCCGGCCGGAATGGAAGTCTCTCCCACCGTCCCGGTGCCAGGGTCAGGCCCGTGGAGAAGGAGTAGAAGCCACAGCTTCTGTCCGAGGGAAGAGCGGTTCTGAGCCAGCTCTGGTCAGATGGTTTCTCAGCCTGCCTCCCATGGAGGCCCCAGGTGCCAGGAACAGGACCCAAGCCTTCCACTGCCCCAACCGGATGGCTGTGCCTTTGACCCAACTCGCTAGGAGAAGTTCAGTTGTTGACTAGAATGTTCTCCATTTTAAGCCTCGATCCTGTAAAATGTTCTCAAACCTTTGCTTGCGTTTGAATCTTACCTGTACAGCTTCTAAGCTATGTGACCAGGGCCATACACCTGACCTCTCTGGGCCTCTCTGTGTAGAAAGGGGGCAGTAGGGTCCCTGCCTCCTAGGGACTGAGTGACACTCTGGGCGTCAGGGGGATCGGCATGGAGTGGTCCTCATGGTTATGCTCCCTGGGGCTGTCGGGTGCAGTTACTGCCATTTCTTGCCTGCAAACAAGGAGCAGCAGAGTGTGCAAAGAGACGTGGCCAGTGGAAGCTCAGAGAGCCCTTGGGGACAGCCAGGAGGCTGGCAGGCGACTGGTTTTGTGTAGCGCACCTGCTGGTTCTTACGCTTTTCTGTGCCACATGAAGGAGACGCGGCATTTTCTACCACCAAGAGCTCCTAGAAGGAGTGCATGCAAGCATCAATCTAGTCCTGCCCCCTTTTCCTTTTAGTGGGGAAACTGAGGCCCAGCATGTTGAAGAGCCTTTCTCAGTGCTCCCCAGCTGGTCTCAGGACAGTCTGGGAGAGAAGGGCCCAGCCAGATACGGTCTGGGTAGCTGCCTTCTACTGATTTCTTTATTCTCTCTTACAGATGTTATAGACATGTTGGGCTGCTTGTGGAAAATCATTTCTGGAACCGGGGGTGGGGTGGAGTTTGGGGCAGGATAGTGGCTGGGCTTTGGGGCCGGATGGGTTTAGACCCAGCCCAGCTCTGCCGTTCTCTGCCTATGGGATGCTGCTCTGACCCTTCACATCTCTGAGGCTCAGTTTTCCCCACCCTAAAAGAAGAGGACTGTGGGCCTGCCCTCATGGGGTTATTGCAACCATCAATTCCAAGAACATATGTCAAGGGTCTGGAGCAGATGGCGTCTTCCTCTCTCTTTGGAGAAACCACCACCGTGGTTTTGAAAGGAACCTTCTGGATGTCTGCCTGCTGACCTGTGGGCTGCAGCATCATCTTCCCTGGGGTGACGTGCCCTCGGCTTTGTCTCAGACAGGAGAGTTTGCCCGGCTGCAGGAGCTGGAGGCCGGCCGCTGGTGTGTGGACCCAGTCTCGGGGGAGCGCATGCCACCCGGCTCGAACAGCAGCGCCCGGTGTGAGTGCTTGCATCTCCCCTGCCCCTGCCCCTGCCGTGAGCACTGGCTCCCCTCGCTAAGCCTCAGGTGCCTCATCTGTGAAATAGGGGCCTATTCTGCCACCCCAGTGGCCTCTTTGGTGGGGAGGAGCCCAGAAGCGCAGACCGGCGCGGTCCCAGCTGCAGAGACTTTGGAGCTTTCTGGGGGCACTGGCTGTGCGTCTCGGATGCCACACCGGCCCCCGCCGGGTCCCTCGTGCGCCAGCCTGGCCCTGCAGTCTGCCTTCCATGGTGAAGTCATGATGTCCCCAAAGTGCAAAGGGGCCGACGTCCCTCTCCTTCCTCCCCGGGGTCCCTGGGGCCCAAGCGCTGCACCGTGGCTCATCGGCCCTGCGGGGTGTGGCTCCTACGCCTCCCTCTGCTTCTCTCCTTTGTCCCATCTCCTGCTCTCGGGACCGGGTGTCGTAAACCACAGGCAGACTTTTCAAGAGATAGCACACTCTCTTCCCCCAGGTCTTCACGTGTCCTGGTTCAGCCACTTGCCCTGGGCCCTCCCCACCTAATTCCTACTCAGGCCACGCCTCAGTCCTTCCAGACTGGCCTCCTTTCCAGAGCGCAGGGCAGTGATTTCAGCGGGTCCCAGACTACCCTGCACATCGCCCTCCTCCCCTTTATCACTCCCCATTGCAATTTCCTCCCACACTTGTTAAATCTTAAAGACACCACATTCTGTGAGAGCAGTGTGTGTGCATGTGTGTGCGCGCACGTGTGTGTGTGTGTGTGTGTGTGTGTGTGGCGGGGGTGTAGGGATCTGACCAAGGCCCACAGCCTTTGCCCTGTCCCAGTCCAGCCCCCCAGTGGGAAGACAGCCCCAGACTCCCCCCCGCCCCGGAGGGCCCAGCAGGTGGCCGTGGCAGGTGGCGGTGGGGGCAGCTATGTGCCCAGCGGCCCATCGGGCTTGTCTTTGTGTCCAGGCCTGAGCCTCTGTGAAGCACTCCCGAGTGGGGTTCCGTCCAGGAAAGCCAGCTCAGGATCTGCCCCAGCCTGCAGGGCAGAGGACGGAGGACCTTTCCCCGTGCAGTGTGACCCGGCCCAGGGCAGCTGCTGGTGTGTCCTCGACAGTGGAGAGGAGGTGCCCGGGACCCGTGTGGCCGGGAGCCAGCCGGCCTGTGAGAGTAAGCGGTGATCCTGGGAGGGGCTCCCTGGGCTGGTGTGTGAGGGGGGGCTGCCCGTCTCCTGCTTTGCTCAGGCTGGGGAGGACTCCCAGGCGCCAGAGGAGTGGGGGCTGGAGGGGTGTGGAGGCAGTGGATTCTCATGATGCCAAACTTGTGTCTACTTCCTAAGAGAGCTCTGCCCTGGAACTGAGGCCAGGAGGGTCTGGGCAGGGATCCCCAGAGCTGGCATTTCAGAACTGGGGTGCTAGCCTCCTGGGGGTTCGAGGTCCTGGTCTCCCCCTCCTCGAGTGGCGAAGGGGGCCTGATGGCAGGATCTCAGCGGGGATGGGGCCATCCCCGCTGAGAGGCTTCAGAAATTTGGGGAGGTGTTGATTTCTTTCTAGTTTTAGTTTAAAAAATCATTTTTGTATCAAATACTGAAATATTTATCAGATAACTATATGTTAGAATATTAAAAACACATGATTACAGATTAAAATGTATTACTTGATTCTCAATGACTTACCTTTTATTTCTCCTATATACTCAAATCACAGGACATTGTAGTGACTTTAAAGTTTATATGAGCAAGTAGGTTAGACTCTGTGTGAATTCTGTTTCAGGACAGTAAAGGGAGATGCTGCAGAATTTTTGTTGCAAATTAGGGCGTTGAGTCTGGTGGGATTGAGAAATCCTGCGCTATGATTCTGATTTCACTACAGTTGCCTTTCTTTAGCTGCCCTTATTGGTTTATGGCTTTGTTTTAAAATTTCGTAGTCTGTCTGCACCGTTCTGAACAGCAGAGATGTTTCGTTAGGCCTAGTGGGCTATATGTGTAAAAAGAATTGCGTGGATTTGTAAATGTGTATTTACGTTTGGAAGGAGACTGGGGGAGGCTGCCAAAGCAGGGGGGAAGGAAGAGGTGCCCCCTCTCTCTGCAGGACTCCTTCCCTTTTGTGTCTTTCACCTCCCGTGGTGTGCCCGCGCCTTTCCCCACACACCTTTCCTCTCGAGCTCCGGTGTGCCCCTGTGTCCAGGGCCTGGACAAGGCAGGACCCTGTCATGCTCATCTCTGGGGCCCTGAGCAGCTGTCACCAAGCAGGAAACATACGAGGTGCCCTATGGATATTTATGGGCGGAACTCCTTGTCCTGTGCTTCCCACAGAGGTGCGGCGTCAGCCTTAGTTAGGGTGGAAACAGTCAGCATCCAGCTTCCTCGGCATCTGAGAGTGGCCCTCGCTGTCTAGGACCGAGGACATAGACTGATGTGTCTCTTCCAGGAACAGGTCTGGGAGGGCAGGTCCTATAAGGTTTGGGAAGACCCCATGTGGCATGGCTTTGCCGGATTCCAGGATAGGAGCTCATGCGTGCAAGAGATTTACCCGCTGAAAGGTGCTTTTCACATCTCTTAGTTCGGTTTTGCCTCCCAACAGTGCTGATAAATAGAATGGAACCATCTCCCCATATTACGGAGGACAAAACTGGGGCTCGCAGTGTGCATTAGCCTGTCCAGAGTCTCACAGCCAGCAAGCGGGTCAGCATCGACGATGGAGGCTCTTCCTCCTGACGTATCTGCGGAGTGTGGCGGAGAAAACCAGATGCAGGGACCAGGCAGACTTGAATATCAGCTCCTCCACTTCCTTGCTGTGTGACCTTGGGCTGGTCCCTTAACCTCTCTGGACCTCAGTTTCCCAGTCTGTGAAATGGACAGGGAGCACTGTAGCAGTTTCTTGAGTCATTGTTAGGATTCATTGTGAAATAGTCTCTGTCAACTCCTCAGCCTGGTGGCTCGGAGCACAGCCTCGGGGGCCATGCCTGGCCCTCTCCCGGCCGCCGTAGGACTTAGAG
>CM053606.1:156978091-156998820 GCA_028646535.1 Procyon lotor | reverse complement strand
AGGGTCAGTCCCGGCCGCAGCTTGACCCCTGTTCGACGAGGGGGAGCTTCTGGAAAATGCTGCCTGAGTGTGATCCCGGAGGGCAGACTGAGTCCCTCTCATTGTGCCGCCCTCGTGGCACTAATATCCCCCAAACAGCGTTAGGAATCAGGGGTCCTCTTCTTCTGCTGGAAAGACCTTGGAAGATTCAGGTGCGCTCGAAGCTGCAAAAAGACGGGATGTTTATTCCGGGCGTCCATGCTGACGGCTGCAGTTTCAGGCCGTGGGCTGGCTTTCCCGTAGCCTGCCGTAGCGCGGTGCTGGTGGCGTGCGGGAATCCGTCCCAACTCCAGATGTGGCACTCGTCTGCTTCTTTCCTGGGAAATACTGGTGGATCAACAGCTGGAGGCCTCTTCAGTGTTTAACTAAGCCCCGAGGTGGACGGCTGTGTTGCCTCCCAGAGGCTAGGCCTTCTCTTTCCGTCAGCACATTTGCTCTTAGAATCTTCACCGACTGCAGCAGAGGCATTGCCTGCCCCATTTTGCAGATGGGGAGACAGAGGCTCAGAAATCATGGCTTGCCAAAGGTTGGGGCAGTTGTGTACGCATCTAGAACACGGTGCATTAGTGACTGAAGATAGGATATCTTGTACCGATGGGGCTCCCATAGATGCCACCAGAGATCCACAGATCCACAGATGCCACAGGATCCAGAGACCTGGGTTAAAGTCCTAGTTGCTCCTGTGTGAGCTTGGGCCAGTCTGTCCCCTTCTATGGGCCTCAGTTTCTCCCTCTGTAAAATGAGAAAGCAGGTAATGCTTACATCTCATTTCTATGTGGACATTCTGGGTGGCTCTGCCCCTCGGTCTCCCCTGGCCCTTGCAGAGAGCAGAGGTGACACTCCTGCCTCATCCTATGTCTTACAGAGGAGGCTTTAGTCGGCAAGGAGCTCATTGGGCGCTTCACAGATCTGATCCAGAGTGGAGGGTTCCAGCTTCATCTGGATTCCAAGACATTCCCCGCAGACACCTCCGTCGACCTCCTTCAAGGAGACCACTTTGGCACCTCTCCCAGGACATGGTTTGGCTGCTTGGAAGGATTCCGCCGAGTCTTGGCTACCAGTGATGCCGCTGAGGACCCACTGGGGTGCGGTAGGTCCACCCCCTCCCCTGGAACTGCTGTTTTCAGACACGTGAGGCTGTGGAAAAGGCCACCAGAGCCCTGGAGACAGGCCACTCTGCACCAGAGTGAGGAATCACTCATTTAATTGTCCCGCTAAAGCCTCTCCATCATCCGCTCTGTGTGGGCCTGTGGTCATCACCCCATCAGGCAGTAGCCGAAACTAGAGGCACAGGTGATGTGACTGAAGCGATCGTTCTTCTTACTTCTTGCCAGCCTTGGACCTTGGGGTCTAGGACCTTGGACCAGACCTTGGTCTGGACCTTGGACCTCGGACCTTGCTGTCTTTGCGGAGAAGGCTGATGTGCACCCTGTGTGCCTGCCGGCATTTCTTAGTCTGGTTATGGCGATGTGCTCATCACCACATCCAAATGGCCGTTGCCCAGCCCAGCGCTTCACCCCTGGGGGAGGTGATTCCTGGAGAAGGTTACTGGGGTCGTCCTTCCCTGCCCTTCCCCTGTGTAGCTTTGGAAGTGGTTTTTTCAGGAAGGCAGCTGGAAGTTTCTTGAATGGCAGCTATTTGAGTCTCCTTGGCCACCATCATGAGTCCCCTCAAACTCTGCCCTAAGATAATCCATATTTATCATCATCCAGCTCTGTAGGTTTGAATTCCTAGTCGGGTCTCATGGGGCTAAAACCTGCCAGAGGAGATTTGTTTCTTTGACTTTTCCGGGGTCTACACTTTGCCCTTATGTTTTGGCTCGTGGCTTCCTTCCTTCATCTTTGAAGCCACGGTGCTGTGGCTCTCCGGACACTCCTATGGTCACAGCTCCTTTGGAGTCTGTCTTTCTCTTCTCAGGACCCTGGTGCTCACACATAGCTGGGCAATCCAGGACACTGTCCCCATCTCCGGGTCAGCTGGCTAGACCCAGTTTCCCTTTGCCTGTAACCTACTGTGTTTGTGGCTCCCGAACATCAGGATGTGGTCGTCTTTTCTGCCTCCTACTTGCAAGGGCTCGTGATGGGAAGCCTTCCTCCCCTGTGGCATGAGACAGAGGAGCATTGTTGCTGAGCTGCAGAAAGGGAAGATGCTTCTCAGTTATTTGTTTTTCCATTATTTATGTTGGTCGCAACACAAGAACTACATGGCCTCTCTTCTTGTGAAATCCAGGCCAAGTCCGAAACTCCACATTGCATTTAAGGGGCAGCTGAGTCTTAACACAGAAACCCAGAAATGCAGCCACCGCCCCCCCTGCTCCCTATTATCTGCAGAAGATTTTACGGTTTACAATGCACTTCTGCAAATATTTACCACTCACGGCGGGCCCTGGTGGCACGTCATTCCCCCATCTGACAGATGAAGAGTTTGAGTCTCAGATGAAATGAGACAGTGGGTCCGTCCTGTCCAGAGCAGGGCTGACTCAAAGGAGGGACTCAGCTTCATAAAACCGATCATCTGTGGGGGTGTAACCCAAGGTCCTCTGGGACCAGAGCTCATGATCTTTCTACCCCACAGAGATGCCCAAACAAAGAGGATAAGAAGTAGGAGCAGGAAGCCAGGGTGGGTGAAACGGGGTCAGAGTGATGGGGGTGGGTGAATACCCACCACTGTGTTCTTACACTTATGGGGAAAAGCCCTGGGCTCTCCTGCCAAGTGTGTGTGTGCTGGGAAAGGGTAGTGTGTTGGGGGGTGTTTGGAGGAGCAGCAGCAAGAATCTGCTTTTATAGTCACCCCAAGTAGTGCTGGGAAGGGAGTCTGGGAACCCCACCGGGGTGCCCTGCCTGGAGCGTGGAGGCCCAAGGAGGAGGGTCAGGAGATGGAGTCAGGTGCTAGTCAGGGGCCAAGTGAGAGCCCTTTACTGGCTCTGCCTTTGCATTTCCTCCCACCACCCTGCTCCTGCATATAAAATCAGGTCTTGGTTTGGAAATCCGATCCCGAGTTCCCTTCTAGGGCACTCCACTGGTGATTAGATTATTACTTCATGTCTAACGAGATTGGTAGCTCAGCTCGACAGGGAAGAGGGAGGGAGAGGCCAAGCCAGGAGCACAACAGTCCTGTCGGAAGGAATGTGAGTGGCGGGGGCACTGGTGGTCAGAGCTGAGGGTGGCAGGGTTTCAGGGTGAGTGGGAACCACAGGGTGGCCTGGAAATGGGACTGAGTAAAAGGTTTTGCCTGGGCTACCCTTGCTGCAGGACAGGAGTTGGCAATCTTGGTCCACAAAGGGCCAGAATGCAAGTACTCTAGGCTTCCTAGACCATACGGTTTTTGTCTCAATGAAGTCATCCATTGTAAGGAGAAGAGCAGAGCTGTGTTCTAATAAAACTTTATTTGCCAAGCCGAAGGGGAGCCGCATTTGGCCCATGGGCTGGAATCTGCCAATCCTAGCTCTAGATAAGCCTACGTTCTGTTTTGCAGCTGCTATAGCTTTTTATTGACTCCAAAGAATCATTGATCGTGTCATTCAGCCCTGCCTCTTACTCCAAATGGTTAGAAAGGTCTGGAACGGAATTCTCTGCTGTCAATGATAATATCTACTCGTCACTGAGTTTCTAATATGTACTGGGCCTTCCTAGCATTTCTCTAGTCTAGAGGGTCAGGTATTATTAATCCCATAGTTTGGAGGAGGGAGCCAGGGACATAGAGTTGAGAGTATTAGGAAACTGCTCTTGGAAGCCAAGTGGGTTCAAGTCCTGGCTCCAGCACCTTCTCAGCGTGGGTTCTTGGGACATTGCTTATCCTCACCAGGCATAATTTGAAAAATAGGGATAATAATACGTATTTCGTGGGGGTCGTGGTTTGCACAACATCACGTAATCAATGCAAGTATCTCCCTCCACACGTGGGAACACCCCACCGATGGCCTTGTTGGTTGGCCATGCTGGGATCCAAACTCAGCTCTACTGATTTCGATGCTCTGTCCTCTGCATCACACGTCGCATTTCCCAACAAAGGGCTTCTTAGTGAAATCATGCCCTTGGATTCTTGTTTCTATTCTTGGTGGCTCTTTCTTCCTTCCGAGGCACATCTGGAACACAGCTGTGGGGCTACAAGCAGAGCGTTGCCCTGTGGAGATGAAGTGGGGTTTCTGTGCGACATCTCGGGGGGCTAAGCTGTGTGACCCCCCTGGAGGGCAGCGACTCAGGGGGGTGAGTGGGGGTGTCCCCCCTCCCCCCGTGACTCACGTAGGCACGGAAGCTTGTGTCCTGGGAACGGAGACCGCAGGGAGGAAGGGGCCTGGTCTGCAGCTTTGATGGAGTCAGTTATGTTCACCCTCTTGCCTCGAGGCCAACCACGTGGCTTCCCTTCAGAACGACCCACCGGCAGCCTTCATACCAGTTGGGTCCACTAAGGAGAATCTCAGAGAAATTGTCTGGATTTTCCGTTTTCCATTCTGGACAGCATCAGCTTTCACGCATTCACTACAGGTTCTTACAACAGAGCTAGTTCTCTGTGTGTTGTTTTGTTTTCTTCCCCGAAGTCATATGTTACATCTTGTTTCCTCCTTCCTTCCTTCTTCCCATCTATGCGTGTAGCCATCCATTCAAGCTTCCGAAGCATAATTATGTGTTAAACACCAGGTTAGGTACTTCGGCAGGCCCAGGTCATAGCTCTGCGTTCAAAGAACTCACAGTCCGGGTGAGGAAGAGGGAAATGAAAAGCCAGCTAAATGTCAGTGTCGAAGCCTTTGACATCGCAGTCAGGGCATTCAGGGAAAGCTTGCCGGGGTAGCAGGGTCGGCTCGAGGTCTTGAAAGGCGTGTGGGACTCGCTGCTCAGGTAAGAACCGCCGAGAAGTGGGGTGTCTGTGCCTGTGTGCGCACACACGTGCCCCTGTGCCAAGATGCTACAGTGCTGAAGGGCATCCCGGAAGTGGAGATCGGTGCAGGGAGTTGCAGAGCTGTGGCTGTAGGGGGACAGTGCAGGTGGCTTACGTGGCTGCAGCGTGGGCTGTGTGGGGGTACGGCAGGAGGTGCGCCCAGAGAGCTAGGCAGGAGCCGGGGTGGGAGGGACCTGGGGCCAGCCAGGGGTGGCCTGCTGGGGCTTCTGGGGGAGGATTTCAGGTTGGAGAGTGACCGGGCCAGACGTGGGGTTGAGCAGAGCAGGCTAAGGAGTGAAGGGCTCTTACACTTGCTCGCAGATGCTTCCCCCCGCCCCCGCAGAGACACGTCTGTCATCGTTGGGGGCCCCTGGGGACAGGTTGGCAGGAGGGATAGCACAACCCGGAAATTTTGTGAAGCAATGAAACTCCGATCGGTCAAATTTCTTGTTTTATGAAGGAGGGAACTGAGACCAAAGGGGTTTCTGATGAGTTCGTGGAGGGAGTTAATTAATGGATAAGCACCGACGTGTTGCTGTGGATGGAGGGGGGGGTCTTTGAGAGCCCTCACCTGCCAGGGGAGGGTGGGGACGTCGAGCCTGTGCCTCGTGCTGACTTACACCGGTTCCCATGGGTGGGAAGACGTTGACGGCAGGGGCAGAGAGAAACAGGACGCGGGTTCCTGCTACAGAGTCGCGAGGCCTACAAGTTACTGAGCTCGAGACAAAGATTAGTCCCTGCTCTCTTCTTCAGCCCCTCGCCCTGCACGCTGGGTTTGGTTCTGCTCGAGCAGAATACCTCGAGCTGGGGAAAGGGCTTTGTTTTCCTTCAGCAATGAATTTGGAGACTACCTGAAAAAAGAGTCACAGTCCGGGGGTTAAAATACTCGAGATGATCAGCGACCTGACTCATAGGA
Organism: Procyon lotor; assembly: GCA_028646535.1. Taxonomy (NCBI): domain Eukaryota; kingdom Metazoa; phylum Chordata; class Mammalia; order Carnivora; family Procyonidae; genus Procyon; species Procyon lotor. The sequence continues at coordinate 156,992,990 of CM053606.1, read as the reverse complement.
GTAATGAAACCCCGCTCTCTGAAGGAGGGTATTAATGGCTCAGGGCGGACCGGAAAACACATTGCTCAGTTTCCAGGCTGTCTCTCGAGTTTCTGATTTACTCAGCCGTGCCGAGTCTGTGTGCACACCAGCGGCGGCGTGGTTGGGTCGGCACTGGCTCCACGTCCTACACGTCCGCACTCACTTCTGCGTCAAGGGAAGGTGCTTGAACTGGTGGGTGGGGAGAAGGCTTCGGTTTGCAGGGAACGGGGCTCAAATCCCACCTCGTTCACCCCGCCTCCTGGTCCGCCTTGACTGTAAGCTTCAGCTGTCTCCAGTCTAGAAGGAGGTTGGTACCTTTCTCGTAGGACCTTGAGATAACCCATTGAAACAGCCTGGCACCATGCTTGGCATATAGCCTCTCATTTTACTTCCCCGCTGCCCTTTGCAGAAAAGCATACTCGAGAGTCATGCACGAATGTCCCAAGGCTCTGCATCCTCTTCTGTGGAACCAACTCACGGGCGTGCGGTGTCATGTCCCCGAAGCACACAGCAGGGCACCCTGGCACCGAATGTGTCCTAAGAGTGGACAAGCTTCCGGCCCCCACCTTCACTGGGGAATAGCTCACTTCTTCTGGAAGTCATTTGGCAATCTCTCTCTCCTTTTTTTTTTTTTCTTAAAGATTTTATTTATTACTTTGACAGAGAGAGGCAGTGAGAACAGGAACACAAGCAGGGGGAGTGGGAGAGGGAGAAGTAGGCTTCCCGCTGAGCAGGGAGCCCGATGAGGATTCTACCCCAGGACCCTGAGATCATGACCTGAGCTAAAGGCAGACGCTTAACGACTGAGCCACCCAGGTGCACCCCCATTTGGCAATCTCTTGGGAACACAACCCAGAACCAAGAAAGAAAGCAGAAAGAACCTCCTTTTCTTACCCCTCCTCTGAGCCCTTAGAATCAGTGTGGCCAAGTTCATGTACTTTCTGGACCCTAACTTAGAATTCTTATGAGATTGGCATCTCTCCAGTTGGAGTCTCTGGTTTCTCAGCATGTCAGAGGAAGCAAGTTAGGAAAGACTGGGTGTCAGAGGGACAGAAAGCTCTGAGAATCTGCAGACTAACAAGGTAGCACCGGGAGGCGAGAGATGAGGCCAGTGAGGCATCCAGGGGGTGAGAGGCAGGGAGGCTTCACTCTCAGGGTCACGCGTATTTCCCAGTAAATCGGAAACCCAACAGCCCAACAGCAGGGCCTCCATGAATCCTATGCCCCGGGTGTCTCACCTCACTGTGGTCCCAGATCTGAGCATGGCCACTGATGACCCACCAAGAGGGAGGGCCCCAGGAGTCAAAGGTGTTGGTGCTCACCTGCTGCGATTCTCTCATTTGGGCAGAACAGGTACAGAGGCTGCTCCAAGGAAGGACTCCATAGCAAGGGGGGGGGATGGGTGAAATAGGCGGTGGGGATTAAGGAGTGCTCATGTCGTGATGAGCCCTGGACGATGCGTGGATTTGCTGAGTCACAATACTATACGCCTGAAATGAATATAACACTGGGTGTTCACTAGCTGGAATTAAAATAAAAACTTAAAAAAAATCGTGACCGTTTGCTGAGCCCACAGAAGAGTCTGGCATGATGATCTGTGCCTTTTTTACATCATCACTGCATTCCCATGGGATGGTGTTATTGATACCTTTCATGGAGGAGAAAATGGAGGCTTTAAGAAGTCCAAAGTCATTTAGGAGTAGCGGGAAGAGGGGTTTGAGCCAGTCGGGCTGACCCCGAAGTTTGTTCCCCCGGCTGGGCTTCGCCATGGCCCTCACTTTGGGCAGCGTTCCCATGGTGACCGAGGGAGGGACCCTCATCTCCAACCTCGTCTCACGCCGTTCTTCCCTTCATCTACTAAGCTCCAGCCTCGTAACTGGCTTTGTCTGGCTTTTTCCTTTCCGCTCCTTAAATAATCCAAACTCATTCCTACCTCAGGACCTTTGTCCTTGTGGTTCCCTCTGCATGGAGTTCTCCCCGCCTAGCTCTTTGCCAGGGTTGCTCCCCGTCATTCAGTGTCAAACGTCACCTTTCAGAGGGCTTCATCACTAAAATGCGCTCCTCTCCTGCCTCACTTTACCCATCTCTGAAGTTCTTGTCCGACACCTCTTGTCCTATTTTCCTGTCCGCTCTTGGAGAGCAGGCAGCTTGTCTACCATTCCCTCAGCTTAGCCTTGATTGTGGGAGCCTGGCATGTGGGCGATTCTCTACGGGTACTGGGCAAGTGAATGAGCTCTTGTGTGGCTCTTGGGATTTAGCCTACCCTGTGTGTTCTGAGGTTACAACCACAATGCAAGAGCCTTCTCTTTAACATCGTTTCTCTGTTTATCTTTTCTAGTTAAGTGTCCTGAAGGAAGCTATTTTCAGAAGGATATTTGCATTCCCTGTCCTGTTGGATTCTACCAAGAACGGGCAGGGAGCATGGCCTGCGTCCCGTGTCCCCTGGGCAGAACGACCGTTTCCCCTGGAGCTTTCAGCCGCACGCACTGTAAGTTCTGCAGGGTTCTGATGTGAAAGAAAAACCCCATAGCGCAATGGGGACACAGCAGAGTGGCTCAGCCTCGGTGCTGTTGAAATTTTGGGACAGGACATTCCTTTTGGGGACGGCCCCATGCATGGCAGGATGTTTATTTAGGGACATCACTGACCCTTAACTATTACGTGTCAGTAGCACACCCTCCCCTCAAGTTGCAACAATCAAACGTGTCTTGGGACATTGCTGAATGTAACTTCGGTGGGGCACACCGTTGCCCACCATGGAGAACCATTGCGGAGAGAGCATAATAATCGAAGGGGCCCCACTTCTGAATGCCCACACTCTGCCAGGATCTAGGCCAGACTTTCTACCAGTGTTATCTCATTAAATCCTATCAAACGCCCTTCTGTGTAAATATCATTAACCCAACTTTTACAGATAAGAAGGCTAAGACTCAGAGAAGTGATTCAACCAAAATCACTCAACTAGTTGGTGACGTAGTTGGTCTTTGTTTGATCTTGGCATTGTCTGATTCTGAAACTTCTGATTTTTGTAAGTCACCCTTATCAGATTGAGAAATGGAAGATATTTTCCACCCACAGTCATTATAAGTATGTCACTTGTATTCCTTTTCTGGCCCTATAGGTTTCTCAGGACCGCGTGTGCATGCGGCCTTCCCATAGGTCATGTGATTTCACTTGGCCTACTTCCTTGAGAGTCACCTGGGTGTTGTCGGGTTTTTCCTAGCAAGGACCCACAACTTGCCTTGTGTGCATCTTTCCATGTTAGTCTGAAATTATGTTAACATGAAGCAAACCATCAATGCTTTAGATCTGAATAGATTTTAGGATTTTAAAGTAATTCATCCGAAGAGATCAAATCACCTTCTCTGGTAAGTTTCCTTAGGAAAGCAGTGGTAGTAGCGTGATAATTCTAAGAAAACCACGGGGATTTTATGGGCTGGGAGTCTGATATTCCTCCTGGAGCTTCAGCTCTTCCCCAGGGACGCAGAGTGTCCCCTGACACCTGACATCACCCTCAGCCTGCACGCGCTGATGCAATCATGGCTTTGAGATGACTCGCCGTGTTATTACACTGCTGGAGGAATGATTTTTTAAATAAAGATTTTATTAATTTATTGAGAACAGGAGAGAGAAAACATGAGCAAGGGGAAGGGCAGAAGAGGGACAAGCAGACTCCACACTGAGGCCGATGGCAGGGCTCGACCCCAGGACCCCGAGATCATAACCTGAGCCGTAGTCAGACACTTGACTGACTAAAACACCCAGACACCCCCTGGAGGAATGCTTTCTTAAAAAGGGACCAATGCAGTGTACAAATCCTTGTTTATGGGGTAGTCGTAGGGGGTGCTATAGAAATGGCAGGGATGAGAGGAGGATCCTGAGGTGTGGCACCAGCCAGACCTAGCGTGTTCCCCCTTCCTTCCTATTGGCATCGTTCCTTCTCTGAGTGCCAGCTTCCTTATCTGTTAGATGGGGCCGGTGATGCCTCACTCATAAGATGAAGCATGTCTTAGTCAGTTTGGGCTGCTACATACAAATTACCCTAGATTAGGCGACTTCAGCAGAAAAGGTTTTATTCTCATGGTTCTAGGAGGGAGGAAGTCCAAGATCAGGGCACTGAGACGATCAGATTCTGGGTGAGGGCCCTCTTCCTGGCTATGTCCTCATGCAGCCTTTCCCTGGTGCATGCACAGAGTGAGAGATCTCCTGTGTCTTTCTCTTTTCATAAGGGCACTGATCCCATCACAGGGACCCCACCCTTACGCCCTCTTCTAAACCTAATCACCAGGGTCCTACCAACAAATACCATCACATTGAAGGGTAAGGCTTCACCATCTGAATTTGGGGGGACACAAACATTCAGTCCGCAACAAAGTGGAAGCCATTAAAATATTCAAGGTGAGCCATAAGAATCATCCCCATCCCGCTATGGGGGTGAGCTTTGATTGCATCTCCATGCAGAAGGGGAGGGCTGTCACAGCATCCCCACTCTCCCGGGTATCTTCCTTGAGTAACAGAATAGATTTCAATGGATGGGTCTCCAGGGTCAGTCTGCACTCGGGGTAGCGTCTACACTCGGGTATGTTTGTATCTAAGAACATCTTCATGACTCATTTATATCACTGTTCTGCCTGTTGCCTTGCCTGACCTGTGTTCTCAGATGGAATCATATGAAAGAAAAGCACGAGGCAGGAGGGTCTGCGTGGTTTTAAGAGATGGCAAATGATTACAGGATTTCCTTGTGTTTTTTTTTTTTGGTGTTACATTAGCTCTTAGAACCTTGTTTCCTCTCTATTACTGTTCTCACCCACAGATACTCTCCTCCTCTGTTTCCTAACCTTGCAAGTCTACTGGATGATTTTGGAGGCTCTGTTGGTAACCGAGTAGCTCCTTGTTTCTTTGCTTATTGATGCTTTAATTTGTATATGACACGCGTGGCATGCAAAACATCCTATTTGTAGTCTCTCCCCCCAAAAGTTGTAATTAATCAATGGTTAGTCATAAAGCTAATAGGCTTAAAACAGAAAACTAGATGTTCTCAAGGTCTGGGCTGCATGAAAGAACATTTTCTTTCTACTTCCTACTTCCTACTTCCCAGTCCTGGAAAACCAAGTCAAGGTATTTTCTTTTGCTATCACTCATTGAAAATGTATTAAGCACCTTTTTTTAATGCTAAATTTTTATTGGATATATGAAACAAGTGGAGACATTCCCTGTCCTCGGGAAGTTTAGAGTCTGATAGGAAAAGAAGGCATGTAAATATACAGATAGAATGTGTGTGATTACTGATATAATGGAGATGATTGTTACATACTGTTTAGCAGCTGACGCCAGCTCTGGGAGGACAAGTGGGGACTAACCACAGGGAAGGTGGAGAAGAGGGACTTCAGGGCAGAAGAAATAGCTTAAGCACGGGAATAGAGTTATTTACCTATGGGTTCAGCTAGTATTTATTGATTGGGTTTTTTTTTGGGGGGGGAGGGATGTTTCTGTACCCAATTCTAATATGTGTGTGTGGGTGAGTGGGTGTGGGTGTGGGTGTGGTGGGGTGTTCCCTACACTAACCACAAGCAATCTGGACACTATGCTCTCAGAGATAGTACCAGATCCCACAGGTTGAGGACTCAGTCCTACAAGAACGATCCCATTGCCCCCATCCCGTGCCAATTTGAAAGCCCAGGCTACTACCTGTGTTTCTTTTTTTTTTTTTTTAAAGATTTTATTTATTTATTTGACAGAGAGAGAGATCACAAGTAGGCAGAGCGGCAGGCAGAGAGAGAGGGGGAAGCAGGCTCCCTGCTGAGCAGAGAGCCCGATGCGGGGCTTGATCCCAGGACCCTGAGATCATGACCTGAGCCGAAGGCAGAGGCTTTAACCCACTGAGCCACCCAGGCGCCCCCCCACGTATGTTTCTGATGGACAAGCTACACGCTGGGAGCTCCACCCACCCCCGCCCACTCAGGTGCTGCTCATAAGTCCAGATTCTTATGTGTGTTTCCAACCAACTGGCTATGAAGCCGAGGTCCTCACTGCCTCCTCCTCGGGTGTGATTAATTTGCCAGAGTGGCTCACAGAACTCACAGAAATGTCTTACTCAATAGATTGCCGGTTTATGATGACAGGGTAGATCTCAGGAGCAGGCAGGTAAGAGAGGCGCGGGGCGAGGCACGGGGGAGAGGAGAGGCGTGGAGCCCCCAGTGCCTCTTGGGGCGCTGCTGCTCTCCGCACAGCTCCAGGTTCACCAACCTGGCAGCTCTCAGAACCCCATCCTTTTGAGGTTTTATGGACGTTTCATTACAAAGGCCAGCTTGATTGAATCACCGGCCGTTGGTGATCGGAGGTCAGGGAGAGCGACTGAAAGTTTCAGTGCTCTGGTCACATGGGTGGTCGTCCTGGCAACCCCGTCCTCGAGAGCAGTCCCCAAGTGACCTGTATAATATGAAAAAATATACCTTTATGGCTTTCACCACTTAGGAAATGCCAGGAGCTTTCAGGGGCTGGGCGCCAGAAATGAAAGGAAGTCCAAATATATATTTCTTATTACAAATCACAGTATCACAGTGGGGGAGCCTGTATTATGTGTCAGACACTGAGCGAGACCCTGGGACCCGATAGGGATCAAAACCAAATCAGGTCCCTGCTGGCTTGGACCTTCTCTGGAGGGGGAGGCGGTTAGCGGTCAAACCGTTCATTCGCAGGGACAAATGGAAATAAAAACCATGCTGCAGTGATGGGGAGCGATATGGAAGGATCGGAGCGTGTAATGGCCGGACGTTGGGGTCCCGGGGCCTCCCTGAAGAAGCGGGGGTTGCATCGAGGGCTGCGTCCCAGACAAAGGAGCGCTCGGGGAGCCGAGTGCCGTGTGGACTGTGGAAGCACGGGGAGCGTGCATGTATTAGATGGGTGCAGCCGGATCTCGGGGCTTGGTGGCCCCCCAAGGGGGCCTGTCTGGGTGAGACCCGTGACTTGCAATCAGATGTCAACAACGGGTCGCCGGGGACCCCGGAGGGGAGGGGTCCCGGAGGCACATCGGTGATGGCGCGTCTATGTCTCGGTTGCAGGTGTCACTGAATGTCAGAAGAGTGAGGAGGGCCTGCGGTGTGACCAGGATGGCCAGTACCAAGCCAGCCAGAGGGACAGGAATAGCGGGAAGGCCTTCTGCGTGGACGGCGAGGGGCGGAGGCTACTGTGGTCGGAAATGGAGGCCCCTCTCTCCGACTCCCAGTGTCTGAGTACGTGCTGGGGGTGAAATCAGCCACACGACTTGGGGGAGGGCATGGGCTCTCAGGGGCCTTCTAGGAGGGGAGAAACCTGTGAGCTGCATTTGTCTCCGACTTTTAGTTTTGGAAATTTTTAATCTATGTAGGAGCTGAAAGTAAGATAAAAAAGTCACCTGCCACTTAGATCCAAAAATTGTTAGCATTTCTCTCTCTCTCTCATTTTTGATCGATGAAAAGTAAATTTCAGAAGTCACAAAACTTCACCCCCAAATACGTCAGTGTGTGAGACATGAATTTGAAAATAATGAATGAGCTGAGTTTCCCTTTCTTGTGGGCAGCGTGCCTCTGATAAGCTGGTCAGCTTTTCTCTCTTGACGGGATGTTGTGCGAAGAGTTGAACGCCAGTCCTAGTTCCATAACGTACTTGCTGGGCAGCCAGAGCTGATCGCTCAACTCTCTGATCCTCAGTCACCCCAGCAGCCTCCTGACCCTGGAAGGACCAATACCATCCTACGGGGACAGCGAGCAATCGCCTGAGCACCACCCTGAGCCAGGCACAGCTGGTCAATGCCGTGAACGGTGGGGAAGGCCTGGGTGAACCGACACTTGACCTACAAGAGTAGGTGTGATGGGAGCGGGGTCAGAAAGGCGGGATCTCAATAGTGCCCTTGAGCAGCTCTGCAGTCGGAGCCACTGACCTTCAGGAGTTTCCTCATGTGTCAAACGGGGCTGCTCATGCCTGCCTTGCGGGGGAGTGGAGCCTGTTAGCCAGGATGTGACTGAAAGCGGCGATACGTGTGTCAGAACGATGAGAAGACGTAGTCCTATTAGCTGCCTGTTTCCTCCTCCGTGAATCCAGGGACAGGCAGGGGCAACCTGTAAGCTCCTCCAATTCTGACCTTTCCAAGTCTTCAGGACTTTGCCCGTCCATTCTGCAGCCACCTTCCTGCCTGAGGTCTGGCTGACCTTTGCACGCCTGAGCAGACAGAGCCGGCACTGGCTGCCGGCACACACCTGCCCATGCACACGCACTTGCACACACACACAAACGGCCCACCTGCTCTCGCTCTCTAGGGAACTGGGGGCAGCTAATCACATCTGACATCTGAGAAAATCCATTTTGTAATGCTCAGAACAATCATTTTCTTCTTCGGCAAAGCATTAATGAATCTCAAGGACATGTGTGTGTGTGTGTGTGTGTGTGTGTGTGCACCCACGCGCACATGTCCCCGTGGATAAATGGCAAATCCAAGGAAAGTCTAATTTTTCTCCCAGTATTCCTTTCCTTGGGCAGAGATAGCAATCAGGGGGCGTTAAAGCTTGAAGGTGCTCTTGGCCATCAGGCCGGCCGACCTTAGCCACCCTTCCCAAGGGAGGGAGAGGCCGGCCGCAGTGGGGGCAATTTACTGGGCCCTGGCAACTCCTAGCTATTCTGGGATCATCACCTGGAAGCTTGCCTTTTAACTCGGCTCCTCTCTGCTTCCCTGTGGGTGCCTTGGTGCCCCGAGTGGTAATCTGCACTAGGCAAGGCGTTTCGGGCTTTGTTCAGACCTGTGCTCATCCAGGACAGTCAGTGGTCCCAGGAGGGCTTATGAGCAGCGGGCCAGCCTCATCCACCCCGGTGATGCATCCACAGACTCCGCTGAGGAACAGCCTCGGGGCTGGGCCTCACCTTCTCTGGCTTCTTATGCAAAGCTCAGAGTCTCTGGTTTCCCTCTCTGGATGCTGAGGAGGATTTCTGTGGTAAGAAGCCGGGTCCCCGTGGGATGTCAGTAGCCCCTTCTTGGAATCCAGTCGACTTGGCTTTGAGAGGAGCTTCCTCTTTGGGAGAGGGACTGCAGTCCTATTTTTGAGGCCTTTGTCCTCTAGAAAAAGCCCAGGGTGTAGACGTCAGCTTTATCTCCGGGGGAGGTCTGCCTCCTTTCCACCTGTGGTGTCCAGGCCCGGGTCTCCACCCACAGGGATTACTGCTATAACCCGACCTCGTCCTCCCGCTCCAGCGTGGGTCCCTCCAAGAGTTTTCCACGATGCTTCAGAGCAACCAATCCGCAAGGCTTTTCTGTTTATGCATTGCCCCTTACCACTCTTCAGTGGTTCTGCACTGCTCTCGGGGACAAAGTAGAATCGCAGACCTCACCCTCCTCTCCAGGTTCTAGCCGCCTTCGGTAATACCACCCTTTGGGGCTAGGATCTTAGCTTACTTTTTGTCGTTGGTGCTTGGCAGCAGAATGAATGAGTTGCTGTAATTATCTGGGCCTCTTCGAAATTATTTCCTAAAGGCCATCAGGGATGGAAAGTTTCTTGACACCGGAATTCCTGCAGCCAGTTTTATGGGCCCTGATAGTGAGGGAGGCAGGTGTCCTCTTAGGGCACCAAGGGACTCAGCACCCACTGAATTGCGGTCGTGCACCAGCTTTTCCGTGCTCTTCGGTTTAGTCCTTCCAACCACAAAAAACGGGCTCGCAGATATTGAAATGTGCGCCAGGACGCAGAGCCGGTGGGGGGTGGCGGCGGGGGCAGGACTCGCACGAGGGAGGGACTCCGGAGAGCTGACGTTCTCCCCCCACTGCCTGCTGTGTCCCTTAGTGGCGCCCCCGCCCCCCATTCTTCTCTCTATCGCCCGTGGGTAAACCCTCCGCTTACACACACAGTGAGTTGTTTACTTGCTGACTCTGGTCGCTGGAAATACTGTAAGCTCATCTTCCTTTAATTCTAGATCCAGTTTCCTAATCCCGCTTTTTGCGGACCCGTGCCCAAGACTTCGTAAAGCACGCCAGGGGCCCACAAGTCTATGCTGGGATCTTAGCAATGTTCCCAGGCTTTCTGGGGCTGCAGGGATCTCAGCAGCCACTCATTCATTCATTCTTTTTTTTTTTCATTCATTCATTCTTCAGTGCATCCATGTAATACACGGGAAACTAGTGTCTCTGTCACTCTGCCAGCTGGCGGGAGTTCAGATGCTCTTAGAGCGCTGTCCTTGCCTTGGAAAGAGACGGGCACGTGAATAGCTCTCATGTGGACCCTCTACGCTTTCCCAGGACATTTGCAAATACCCCGCTAAGTCAAAACGTGGCATGTAGGAAATTGTACCGCTAGACTGTAGAAATCTGCCAGCTAATGCAATATCTTATGGAATTATCAGCAGTCTAGTGCCTGGATTGTTTCTCTACTGTTTGGCGATGAGCTTCCTCACAGAATGCTACAACACGAAGGTCCTCGTCACCAAGGTGTCCCTTTTATGAAAACCAGCAGATTGTCTAACGGAAGTGCTAAGCTGACTGCGTTTTCAGCCTCTGGGAAGACTTCAGGTGGAAACTGAAAGACCTGTCAAATCTTGTTTAGTCTGCTACAAGGTTGTCGGCGTCTGTCTCTTCCCATTAAACTTTCGGGACAAAGGGCTGAGTATAGCTCGAGGTTTGCTGGACTGGAACCTGCAGTCTATAAACAAGATAGCAAGGGGCGTGAAAAAAAGAGAGAGATGAGAACAGAAGAGTTGAGTGTGGGCTGAGCCCATGAACTTGGCAACTTCAGTGACCAACGTGACCTAGTAAAATTAGAATTTTTTTCTATATCAGAATTTGCGAAGGCTTAACACAGGCTATTTCTCTTGTATTAGCATCTTCTCTCCCAACTTTATCTCAGAGGGAATAAACCATTTTTCCGCACTTACTACGAAAACAGAGAATAGGTTGCTTTGGGTGGTCTTGAATGTATTGCGGTGTGAAAAACTGATCCAGACACAAGTCTGTTTTCCAAAGCAACGGAGGTGTGTGAGAATAGGTGCTTTGGTGCGTGATTGTAATTCTGTCCGCAAGAAAATCTAATAGTGGTGACTTATTTGCAAACCATCGGCACCTCTGGGCATTTGTTTGTTTGTTTCCAAAATGAGTCTCATTCCTTGTGAGTTACCCGCAGTACTTTTCGCTTGGTGAGGAATGTGGTCCGAGTCTTATTGTCTTGAGATCTTATATTTATTTCTTCTCCTCGGTTTGGTTCCCTGAGCATGTGTCTCTGTCAGTCCTACCAGAGAAGAACTCGGCGTGTTGATGGTAGACGCTGAGATATCACTTAGACAAAGGCTATGATGAAGACATGCGGGCCACAGGGCGCATCTTCAGAGTGACGTGGTCCCACTGGTGCCTGTTTTATTTGTCTTTTAAAAGATAACTTGCCACTTTCCAGAAGGAAGTAAAGATTGTTTTATGGAAAGAAAATTTTCAAGTTTCAATAAAATAATTATAAGATAATTAGCACTCAAGGATCAGGACCAGAAGCTATAAATTTAGATAGAAAATCCCTATCTATGAGAAGAATGAGTAATAAGGACTAACATAACATTAAATTTTCTCCTCACCTCCTGACAATGAGGGAGCAGAAGGAGACGTGATGACACATAGCTCTCTGCATCAGCTATGAAGCAGCTGGAAGCTCTCAAAAGGAATTCCTCTCCTGGGGACATCTGTGCGACCAAGCGCTGTGAATGGCAAGGGGTTTCTTGACCTGGCCTTTTCTCTGGCTTCCCTATAGGGCACCCCCCCCACCCCCTGCCCTTTAGAGTCACATTTGATCAATCTGCTTTCCTTTCAGTGATGCGGAAATTTGAGAAAGCCCCAGAATCTCAGGTGACCCTCGGTGCCAATGTCACTGTGGCGCGCACGTCCAGAGTTCCTGGGTCTGAGTCCCCGCTGCTGCAGTGCCTGACAGGTGAGGGGTGGTGGGGAGGTGGGCCACACAGAAACCGGCTCTGCTGACCTTGGCAAGACGAGCGGAACAAAACCACTGAAACCCTGATGAGGAATTACACTTTATCAGAACACTGAGTGATGGACAGTAAGGAGGGCATGTGATATCATGAGCCCTGGGTGTTGACGCAACAAATGAACCATTGGACATTATATCAAAAACTAAGGATGTACTGTGTGCTCGCTAATTGAATTTAAATTAAAAAAACAAAACAAAACAAAAGCAAAGACAAAAAAACCACTTGGAAAATCAACGGAGGCCCAAAATGTACATCCAACTCGTAGCTTCCTCTCAGAGTTTCTAATGCATCTCCTATGTACCAAGAACAGTGCGGCTCCAAACACAGCAGACTTACCGGTGTGGTCGAGAGAGCCCCCTCTCAGCCCCAGCAGCCAGGCCAGGGAGGGGCCGCATCGACTCTCCTTTACCGAGCGTGTGGGTTACAAGGATTCTTACGAGATCATAACCCTGCGGTGTGCGGTGGTCACTGGTGTCCCTGTTACAGACGAGTGTGTGTCTGGTGCGTGGGGTGGGGGGCACGTGTCTGTCTGTCCTCAGCATCCCCTGAGAGCGACAGGTGCCCACTGGCCCGTGTTGCCCACAGACTGTGCTTTGGACGAGGCCTGCAGCTTCCTCGTGGTGTCTGTGGCGGCATCAGAGGTCTCGTGTGATTTCTACGCTTGGACAAGTGACCACATCGCCTGCACGACCTCGGCCCAGGTGAGTCCCAGCAGCGGTGTGGGGGTTGTGTGTCAGACGTGCTCTGGCCAAGGGGGCATCAGACCTCGGGAAATGGAGACCGCGTGGACCGGTGACGGCTCAGGCCGTGGCTGCTCCAAGGAGCATCTGTCTGAGCAGAATTGCTTCACGACCCGAGTCAGGGGGAATGTCCATGATGAGCGCTCCCTTCTGGGACCCACCAGCTTATCGCACTGGGCAGCTTGGTCACTGGGCATGATGGGGCCTTGTCCAGAGCCCGAAATACCATCTGTCTCTCTGAGTTCCGGACCCCAGCATTCCTTTCCAGTGTACAAGTAAAATATGATTACAGCTTGAAAAGAAAAATGTTAAATATTAGTTTGAACCACATGAAATAGCTGTGTCTGGGGGTCAGAGCTGGCAATTTCACTGTTACCATGAATTAGGATAGAAGAGGAGAGAGAGAAGCAGTTGTCCTAACTTCCCAGTTCCTAACCGCATGCAGATCTCCATTTTTACTCTTCCAGAGTCTCATGGAATCTTCCAGAAAATTTCTATGTGTTTATAAGCATCCTTTTTTGGGTTTGTTTAAATGTTAATATCTTATACTACGTCTTCTTTTCTACCTTGATTTTCTCACATAACGCCTAACTTTCTGTTTAAAATGAACCTCATTCTTTCTAATGGCAGCGTACCAATCCATTCTATGGATGTACGTAATTTATTTCACATTTTAAAAAAGATTTTATTTAGAGAGAGAGAGAGCATGAGTGGGAGGAAGGACAGAAGGAGAGAGAGAAAATCTCCAGCAGACTCCCTGCTGAGCACAGAGCCTGACGCAGGGCTCAAGCTCACGACCCTGAGATCAGGACCTGAGCCAAAAATCAAGAGACGGACACTCAACTCACCAAGCCCCCCGGGCGCCCCTATATGTTGCAGCGTTAAAGCCATGGAGGTGTGTTAGCAGTTTTGTGAAACGCCCTTTGCCCACGCAGGGGTGTGAGCGTGGGCTCACAAGCAACATCCCAGAAAGGGCACGCAAGGTGGACCCCTAGATTTTAGGACTCAGGCCGGGGCTGTAACTGCAGGAGCCAGCGAAGAGGCAGGGAGAGGTCTTGGACCGAGTTCCACGCCCGTCGGTTTGGGGCTGTCAGACCATGTGCAGATTCCTAACCTCAGACTCCTTGTCCGTGACGAGGAGGCCTGACCTCGACGGCTTCTGGTGAGGATTCGAGAAGCTAACATGAGACACACAGTCGTCGAGGCTATGTTAGCTCCTTTGAGTTTAAAGGTTAAAGAAAGCATTTGGGGGAGGATGACCGTGCCTTTATTCTCCTTGCTATGGTGACTGAGGTCTGAAGACCTATCACGGGGGGCAGGGGGCCAGGTTCGCAGGCAGTGAGTCGGCCGGGACCCACGAGTGTGAATGCCATTGGACAATGCGGACCTGTTGACTTGTTATCCGGGCTTTCCAGGGGCTGTCCCCTCACCCTAGCTGGTCTGCATCAATGTGATTCCGCTAATCGGACACCTCTGTCCACGATTGCCATAGATACTCTGTGGCTGAGAGGTCTGAGGTCCCAGTCAGTGACCCCACTCCCTGGGCAGCTGCCACGTCCCTGGGAATCTCCGACCTAAGGAAATTCTCCTCCTCTCTTTCCCTGAGGATCAGAGCAGCTTATAGGATTATTAATAACAAAAAATGGCTGATATTTACTGAGTGCATATAAGCACCTGGCATTTCCCTGAATGGAAGTATCGAATTATTGTTCATTAGGGCCTCTAATGCCCTGACCACTGCTTGCTTAATAAGTTTGGATTTTAGTCTGCAAGAAATAAAACGCTTCTTCATTAAAAAAAAAAAAAAAGCAAAAAAGGAATGAACTCTCCTTCCAACTCCTCAGCCCAAGAGAGACCGTCTGTCACGGGAAGTGGTAAGGAGGGGACCCTGGAGGCAGGCTGTCCCAGGTTCGGGTCCCAGCCCCACCGCTCGCCCACTGCTCTTTGTGCCTTGGTTTCTCAGAATCTTCATCTAGGTTGCGGGGCACCTGTATCTCCTGATTCTAGTGAGGACTGAGTAAAGTCATCCCTGGAAACGCTCACAGGACGGTTTCTGCCTCAGTGACCATTATGACCGTTGTCACTGTTGCTGTCAGGATCGCTGACAGGCTGGCGGAAATCCCGTCTCAGCCATCACAGGGCTCCCCTCCAGGACC
>CM053606.1:156937799-156977591 GCA_028646535.1 Procyon lotor | reverse complement strand
GTAGTCTGGCTGTTGTGAGGTCATTCTGCGTTCGTAGAGTTGCAGGAGCCGAGGGCTGCGCCCTGGTTTAGACTACAGGTTCTCAGGCCAGGAGAGCAGTCTTCAAACCCCAGCTCTGCCTCTGTCTGCCTGTGCAACCCTGAGTCACCTTCCCTGGCCTCAGTTTCTCCCTTGGAAAATGAGAGAGAGAGAGCAGTCCCCACGGGCCAGGGCCGTTGTGGGAATTAGAGTAGGTAATGCTGAAAATCACAGTGGCACAGAGCAGGTGCTCAGAAGTTGGTGGCTGTGATTCCATGGCGGTCGTGGTATTGCTGACGCTGATCCTAGCACCGAGCCTGGCTCGTAGCGAGCCTTCTGTAAAGTTCTGTCCCCAGTCCTCTCTCTCCTTGTATTGGGCTTCAGAGAGCAGGTTCCCGTCTGGCGTGGAAACTGGGATCCGGGTACATACACTGCTGTCCAGTGCTCTCGGCAGTGGTGTCTTTTGCACTTTGGGAGCTCTTCCGGTGGGAGCTTTAATTTTGCCAGCAGGGTGCTGGGAGTGGGTGGGCGGGCCCTGTGCAGGAGGCTGGCCGGCCGTGCTCTCACGAGCAA
The DNA here is from genome assembly GCA_028646535.1 of Procyon lotor. NCBI lineage: Eukaryota > Metazoa > Chordata > Mammalia > Carnivora > Procyonidae > Procyon > Procyon lotor. The sequence continues at coordinate 156,977,000 of CM053606.1, read as the reverse complement.
GCACGTGGCTGGGTTTCTTCCGCACAATGACCCAGACCCTCACCTTTCTGGTCTCTGCCCGAGCACGTTGGCAGATTTGTTCTCCCTTGGGAGCGTCCGGATCGCGTGGCTGATGTTCAAGCTTATCTGCCGCTGGCTGTCCTTTGCCTGCTCAGCACTCACCGGGGAGGGGAGCGGAAGAGAGCAAGCTCCCTTCTTGAGCCTGCCGGTGGCTGGCCTGGCATGTGGTGCTTCATATGCACCATCCTGACTCGCAAGAGTCAGGCCAGCCCTGCTGACTGGTGTCACTGTTCCCACTTTGTCAGTAGGACCCGTGAGGCCTCCGGTGCCTCAGTGTCCCCTGGTTAAGCCGCGCCAGGATTTAAGCTGTGGTCAGCCACCTCTGAAGCCGGGTTCTTCTAGAACAGCAGCCACGCCTTGGCGCAGTGTGGGCTCCAGAGCCGGGTCCTGGTGGCCCCCGGCGGGTGGAGCAGATGGGTTTGGGTTGATTTGCAGAGCACTTTTTTTTTTTTTTAACGGAGCCAATATTTTTAACTTGGGAGATTTTATATAAAAATTGAGATTTCAAGCTTCTCTAGAGAAAAACAGAGAAAAAGCTCTGGCAACACAGGCTTCAGATTTCCGCCTGGCGCCCGTCCTCTGAGCTCCGCTGAGCTGCCCTTGCCGACAGGGGCCCAGCCCTCCCGTTGGCCCCAGACCCTGCCCAGCACCAGGCACTCCGGCTGGCCCCTGCCTCCCCTGGGGCGCTTGTGTTTGGGGTTCCCCCACCTAAGCCGTGCCGCGGGGGGTGGCCAGAGAGCTCGTGGGAGGTGCAGGTGAGTGACTTCAGGGCAGTTCTGGACGTTCTGTAAAATCCATCATTATACCCTGTGTCAGGCCATATCTACGGTCCTCCCACAGGAAGGACCCCCCCTAGGCCCCCCACCAGAAGGGAGCTGGGCCCCCTGCCCAAGACCTTGGAGGGAATCAGGGTGAATAGACCCAGCTCAGCTCGGTTTTCCCTTTCTCAGCTGATTGCATTCCTGGGCTGAGGAAGATAAGGCCCCTGGAGGAGTCACTCCTTTGATCTGCTCCTGTCTGCCCGGGCCCAGGGCCACTTCGCTGGGGTGTTTACCTGGCCTGTGCGCCTCGGTGTCCCCACAAATGGCCTCCCCGGTTCAGGGCACAGTGAGGAATTGTCCCCTTTCTGCCCCAGGTCCCTTCCGTTAGTCTGAGTGTTTGGGACCTGCACAGGGGAGCCAGCAAGGAGAGCCTCCTACCTGGCAAGGCCTGTAAATGCACCCCAGCCCGACCCCGTGAACTGCTTGGTGCCCCCAGAGTAAGCGCCTGTCAGAACTCTCCTGAAGGGCAGAAGTCAGCCCCCAGCCCCGGGCCTGGAACACCAGGCCCCTGAGCCCTGGAGAGCCTCTTTATGGGCTACAGAGCATCAGAGCAGGAGGCAGCAGCATTGGCCCCGAGGCAGAGGAGGACTAGATAGGTGAGGAAGGGGAGTGAGCACAGACATAGTCCTGAGGCAGCCAACAGTGTCACAAGGCTTCAGGAGTGTGAGCTGAGGCCACTGGAGATAAATCTTAAAATACAGGTAGAGCCTGGACCAAGAAGAAAGCTTGGACTTCTGTCCTGGGGGCAGCAGGGTCCCAGAAAGAGCCTTCAGCCAACGATCATGGCACCTGAAGATACATGGAGAGACTAAGGGATAGTCAAGCTGGAGGTTTCGGGGTGGGGGGCAGGGCAGAGCTGAAAGCTGCCTGCGCAGACGAAGGCTGCCATTTGGGAGAGAGAGAGAGGACCTCTGTGTCGTGCAAAGTGACAGGTTTGACTCCACGACTTCCTAATGATGCAGTAGGGCGCTGTGGTCAGCCCAGTGCCACGGGGGGATTGACCAGAAATCTGGTGGGGAAACGTCCTGCCTTGGGTGAAAAGTTGAACCAGATGGCTCCCAAGGTTTCTTCCAAACTAAGATTCTAAGAGTTCGCAACTCTATAATTTTTTAGGACTTTCTGAAACCTTCTGAACCCTTCCTGCCTGGCTTGACTCCCAGCCCTATGGCCTCCAGACCTGCCCTGGGTTTGTGCCGCCTAAAGAAAGTGTGTGTGTGTGTGTGTGTGTGTGTGTGTGTGTGTGTGTGTGTGTGTGTGTGTGTGTGTGTGTGTGTGAGAGAGAGAGAGAGAGAGAGAGAGAGAGAGAGAGAGAGACAGATAGACAGACAGGGCAGTCGGGGACAGAGAGAGAACCTTATTGTGGAGATAAAGCCAAAGAAGTTGACTCTCTCCTTCCTTTTTTTAGATTTGACGACAGAACTTTTCTCCCCTGTGGACCTTAACCAGGTCATTGTCAATGGAAGCCGAGCCCTTCCTATCCAGCAGCACTGGCTTTTCAAACACCTGTTTTCACCTCCGCAGGCAAACTTATGGTGCCTGTCTCGTAAGTATCTTCAGACCTCATCCTTCCTCTTCTAGATCCTCTGGTCAGGCAACACAGACTTGGTTTAAGAACTCTTGATAAATAGATGTGATGAAACTTAATGGCATAACTCAGCAATCACTTCAGTATTGTACCTTCAGTAATACAGAAGAAAGGGCATAACCTATATCTTCAAGAAGCTTAAAGTATAAATAATCTCTACTCTACTCCAAGAACCTAACATCCATCCATCCATCTATCACCCACCCATCCATCCATCATCCATCCATCCATCATCCATCCATCCATCCATCCATCCATCCATCCATCCATCCATCCATCCTTTACTCAATAGGCATGTGCTGTCGAGCCTTGTATGTGACTTTGGGGATGAGAAAACAAAAGAAGATGAATTAACTATGACCCCTCCTTGTGAGGGAGCTACCATATACCAGTGGAAAAGTCTGACATGGGAGTGGGAGCAAGGGAGATCATTCACAGAGTTCACAAAGTTTTTACAGTCCTGTGGCCTCTCGTCTGAATATCCCAACCGCCTCTGAGATGGTCCTGGGTAGATCCAAAGGAATTTTGCCCTGTCTTCTCCTGTATTTTCAGTATGCACAGCTCACTCTTCACCTTCTTAGACTCTGCTTTTATTCAGAGCCACATGGACTCCCTGTTTGATACACAATTCTCTCTCCAGTAGCAGAACCCCAATATTTTTTCTTGGGCCTTCTAGACTTGGTAGTCTCGACTGTCCTGGGCCCCTGTCCTCCCAGGAAGAATCCCTTCCAGGCATTTCTTCCTGGTAGATCCTGTAGAGGTTCCTTTCCTGCAGGCCTCCCAGGGACTAAAACCATCATTCTCTTGCTTGCAGGCTGTGTCCAGGAGTCCTCTTTCTGTCAGCTGGCAGAGATAACAGACAGTGCACCCTTATACTTCACCTGCACCCTCTACCCAGAGGCCCAGGTGTGTGATGACGTCATAGAGTCCAATCCCAAGGGCTGCAGACTGATCCTGCCTCACAGGCCAAAGACCCTGTTTCGGAAGAAAGGTGAGTACTTGGTGGGATCTGCTTAAACTGCTTTTCCAGTGGGCTACGGGCTCTGTGGTTTTAGAAATATCCAAATTAACTTATTCTTTTTTTTAAAACTAAAGTTACTCATGCTTCTTGTAGCAACGTGAAGCCATTTAGAAATGCATGAAGCTGACGATGGAGAATAATCCTGTTCTGCACTCTTGCTCCTTAGAAAAAGCCACCATTAGTGCACACATGAGTTAAAATTCCATCTTGCTGTATATTACGGAAAATGCCAACAGTGGCTTTAACAAGATAGCAGTTGACTTGTTTCCTCTGAGGACATTAATGACATTATTTATTTATTTATTTGGAGTGTTTTTTTCCCCCTTGTGCAGCCTCCATTTCTTCCAAGATGTCATCATCCCTCATTTACTGTTCTATTTAGGCTGGAGGTCTTTCTCAGATATCTGGTGACCCTTGATTTTACACTCAAATGTAAGAGAGGGTCCCAGAAACTAACTGGGAGGCTTGGCGTATAGAGCAAGAGCTTGCTGACTTGAAGCTTCCTTGTAGGATGATCTAGTTGGGACACCCTTTGGGGAATCCCTCAGGTCATTATTTTTAGTTCCTTCCTGTGCAGGAATCTTGTAATATCTGGCCTGGGGCCATGAGTCTGGCTGCTGTTGGTTTGGTTGATGGGAAGATGAGAATCTCAACCTTCACCATGTAGATGAATTCGAATGAATCTCCTAGCTTCAGTGTGGGACTCCCACCATGAATTACACCTGGTGCACCCAACAGATCATCTCCTTTTTTGTCCTCTCCAGAGAATAAACCTTCCACCTTCTTCTGTGGTGGGGAGAAGACACTCGTCTCCTGTACAAAAGAGAGGAAGCCATCTGGAGACTTCATTGCTTCTTAAGGAAATGTCCAGCCTCTCCTAGTTTAGTCCACCTTCATCCCAGTGATGCTCATACTTAAACTTTTGGGGATTCCAGAAGGCGGAGAGGGTTGTTTCTTGTTCTTCCCACAGAAAAGTTGAGGATTTAGCTTTCTTAGTCTACAAAGTCAACTTCGTACTCCTCTGTGTGCTTTCTAGATTCTAGAACTCTCTTGCTCCGCCCCCTCTTCTATTTTCTTTATCCTTGTGGGTGTGAGCCTTTACAAATGATTCCCCTTACTATTATTTTAGTGAGATCTGGGAGAAGAGCAGAGAGTAAGCATGTGACTTTAATACGCCATCTTTAATTGGAAGCTCTCGATCTGATGCATATACCTCATCCTCATATTTTCATGGATACAACAAATTTCTCCCTAAATAATACAATTTCTTTCTTTTCCTGTGTAGTTATACTGAGCGGTAAAGTGAAGAACTTCTACACTCGCTTACCATTCCAAACACTGACAGGAATTTCCATTAGAAACAAAGTGCCCATGTCTGAAAAAACTATTTCCAATGGGTAAGCTACTTCCGTCCCCTCGAGTATTTATTAAGACTTTTCTACCTCCATAAAGACAGTGACTTAATATCAATTAAAGACGCACACATTAAAAACTATAAACCCAAAGCGAAGAGTGAAAAGGTAACGAGGAGGTGACCATACCTAAAAACCGTGACTAAGTTAACGAAACACAGATTTAGCCCTGAACACCAAGTCAGCTGACACAAAAGGGAAACGCTGACCCGTGTCTCATCAATTAATAACAATTATCAAGCGCTGTAATAAACTGGACCAGCCAAGTCTCACTGTGCTGTATGCAGGATTTGGAGAGCCAGTCAAACTTTTAACAGGATCACAAGCTTAAAAGGAATTTTAATTTGACTTATTATTTTTAAAAATACGTTATGATATATGTAGTTAGTTAGCTGTGATTTACTCATTTTATGTCAGCCCAGTCTATGGATCTCACCCATCAGAATCACCAAAAGGATTTTTTACAAACCACATTCCTGTGTCCTTCCCTGGACCTACTGAATCATCATTCCCTGGGATGGGGCTCAAGAATCTGAATTTTAAGTAAGATTCTCCTCCTGGCGATTCTTTTCTATTTTGGAATTCAAGAGTCATTGGTCTATGATCTGTTGGTCTATGAAGTGTTACTGATTTATGAGACTGTGTCATATTGCTGGTGTTGAAGATTTGCTTCCGAAAGTGGACTTAAGAAGGTGCTACAGGGTAGATGGTCTCGAGATCTGGCAGGGCGCTGCCCGTGAAGATGGGACAAGGGTAGAGAAGGAGGGGGTAGAGCCAGGGATCGGCCTGATCCTGGTGCTGGGGACTCAGAGAAGGGTGGTGCCATGGGAAAGCATCTCATCCACGCTGGAACTTAGAATTGGGCTTCCAAGGAAGGAGAACAAAGTGATGGGTGGGCCGGTGGGTGGATGGGCAGGACTCTGGGAGAGGAAACCATGGGGCAAGCCGTTCACAGGCATCAGGGCAGAGATGCAGTCAGCACTGGAAAAGCTGCCCAAGGCATGGAGGTTTTATCCACCGGGATGTGACTTGGGTTCAGGGGCTCCTAAGACAGGGCAGGAGGATGGCAAGAACGAGGCAAGGTCCCCACACCAAAAAGGAGCTGAGGGGTTGGGCCAGTCCTCAGGAGTCAGAAATCAGTGATCAGAACTGGGGCATGAGGTCAGAGTGAGAGAATTTAAAACTGATCCCAAGAGCACTGGCTTGGAGCCACTAAGTTTCTCCAGGAGTAGTCCTAGAAGCTGAAAGTGGGGTCTAGCAGCCACCTGAGTTATTAAGGAAAGTAGGTCTCGGAATGGGGCCTGGATGCACTGACCCAGCAAACAGGGGCGCATTCCTGAAGTGTGATTGGCCTACACTGCAGAGCGGATATGGAGGGAAACAGGGTCAGGGGACAAGTGCTGGTCTTTGGCGACAGACACCTGGTTGGGTCACTCCGACTGTAAACCCACGGAATCCCCCATTTCTGAAGACGCCTTCCCTACCATCTCATTCTTTCCCCACAGCCCCAGACTGGACTTTCTCCCAAGATGAAAGGACTATAGGGACACATTCTGGATGCCGGGCAAGCTCGGCGTAGAGACTGGCACATAACAGGCAGAGAATAAATGCTTGATGAATGAATGAGCCCATGAATGAAGGAGATGAGAGTCGAACTCTGTTTTCAGAAGGAACTCAAAGCTAGGAATCCACTTATGAGGACGGGCCAAAGCGCCCCCGCTTTAGGGAGTCGTGAAGAAAGGAACCCCTGGAAGGAAGAATGACTGTACCTCAGTCAACTCACACAAACCCTCTCGCCCTCTCTTTCTGTTCTCACGCCAGCTTCTTCGAATGCGAACGGCTGTGTGACGCGGACCCGTGCTGCGCCGGCTTTGGCTTTCTCAACGTTTCCCAGTTAAAAGGTAGCAGGGATGATAATCCTGCCCGCCTGTGTGCAGCTCCTCGCAGCCTGGAGGGCACGCTCACACCTCTGGTCTTCTCCTGCTGCGTGGGGAGGCGCGATCCTCGTTCCCAGACGGGAAGTAGGGGTGGGGAGAGGGGAGGTGGCTAATCACTGTGATAGCTGGTGCAGCTCCTGGGCCGCCGGCCGGGCCCCTTTGCACAGCACGTCTGCCCTGCTGCCATGGCCTCCTTCCATACTCCCGTCTCATCTAAGACTCAGCTCAGGCAGCAGGGCGGGATGAACTCTGGGTCCATCCGTATGACCGGATTTGAAACTTGACTCAGTCACTTCCAAGGGGTGGGATCTTGGATTAAGCCACTTAATCCCGGAGCCTCAGCGTCCCTTAGCTGTAAATAAGGGTACAAATGCTCCCCCCTCACGGTGCTGCACGATGATCCAGTGATACAGGGCAAACAGAGCCCTAGCATAGCCCTGGGCATGTGAGGACCAGCTGCCTCCCTCCCTGTGCTCTTAGACCAGAAGCTCATTGCAACACCAGGTTTTCCATCAGTGGCCAAGACCCCACCTAGAATGCAGTGGAGTTCCCCAAATATCTGCTGGGGAATGAGTTTGCAGCATTTCTCTCATTCAGATACCATCTTCCCTCATGATCGTTTTCCTGGTCCTGGTTCCTCTTTGCTCCAGGAGGGGAGGTGACATGCCTGACGCTGAACAGCCTGGGACTTCAGATGTGCACTGAGGAAAATGGAGGAGCCTGGCGGATTCTGGACTGTGGCTCCCCTGACATGGAGGTTCGCACGTATCCCTTCGGATGGTACCAGAAACCTGGTGAGCGACCCGTCCCAAACAGCTGTGTGGGTGTCTTTAGTTGACCATTTCCCAACCATGTGTTAGGATGACGTCCTTGGGCTGGAAAGTAGATTAGCTGGGATTCACTGGATACAAATGACAGAAACTTGTTCTACTCAGTGTAGGCAGGAAAGGCATTTATTAGGAGTCTGCTTTTAGACTCAAAGGAAAGATGACCTGCTAGGTCTCAGTGACACGGATGTATTCAGCAGGAAGGGATGGACACATCTCCATCACCAGGTTTTGGTGGTTATCGTCAAACTTTAAATTCAAGGGAGAGAGACTGGCCCAGCTTGGGCTCTGCATTCTCCCACTGCCAGAGGGAGGGTGGGAGGCTTGAGTGACAGTCCCAGCAAGACTAGATGCACCGAAGGAGAGGAGGCTCCCCAAAGTACAGTTAAGGTGCTGTCGCTGGCCAGGGGAAACCAACAGATGTGTCCTCTACCAAGGCCCCTTATTTTTTGAAACTTTTCAGCTAATCAGGACAGTGGAAACACATGACAGTCTTAGGACAGGAAAGAGGGGCACCATTGTGTATTTGACAACATACTCGAAGTTGAGATTTTAGGGTCAAGGCAGGGCTGTGTCAGTATGGACACCTTACCCCCATTTGTGCTAATTATATCCCAGCACATTTTAGGAGCTCAATTTGAAATTGGTAAATGGATGAATGAAGGAATGGTGTGCATGGTGTAATGGAGAAGCTCCTATACTCAAATGAAGAGATATTAGCATCTTCCCAACTCTGCCGTCCACTGTAGGTTTGTCTTTGGGCAACTCTTCCCTTTCCTCCATTTCTCTGTTGGTAAAATGAGTGAGACCCTCTCCGATCCCATTGGTTCCTACCTTCCGGGTGTGTATGGGTGCGGGTGCACTTGGGGAGCAATGGGGAGTTGAATGGAGACTGGACATCCTCTCCCTGTGTCCCAGAGGCAAATTCACAAAGATGTCTCAGATACAAAAAGATTGAGAACCCTGTCTCAGTAGGTGTCCAATGGAGAGGCGGAGCTGAGGTTCATTACCTCTGATCTCTCCTACTAGTGGCTTCCTCCTCAGTTTCAGAGTCGATGGGCGGACAGATGCTGGCCCTACTGAGGCACCTGCCCTGGAAGTGAGAGTCCTGGGATTTCTGGCTTGGAGGAATCTTACAGATCCTTAACTTTGATCTCTGCGTTCTTCCTATCACCCAACACAACACATTGCCCAAAGGAGGGAAGGAGAGGAGACCCGATATTACTCAGGGGTCTGCTCTGTGTCCACACGTGTGATGTGTCCCTGCTTATACTGGGTCTTCCACGTGGGTGTATAACTCACTAAACATGGTGCCCTGTGGAGTAGGCATTATTTCCTCCATTTCGAGATAAAGAGAAGATGGCATAGAAAGTTGAAGCTACTCAACCAAAGCACACAGCGAGAGTCAGGTGGAAAGCCCAGAGCTCATGATCTCAAACTTCACTCTTCTCCATTCTCCATTTCCACGTTGCCTGGCGGGTCTTCGAAATCCCATGAGTGGTCAGATGGGAAAATGTCCAGACCCTTTATCTGACTGGTTTCCTCCTAACTCAATTAACTAATAAGCAATTAACTAATACTTTGAAAAAAATAAAACTGACTAATAAGCTAACAGACCAAAGCAGTTAATGATTTGGCCTCTGGTCCCAGAGCCATATCCAACTGGAGGGGCCAGGATGGGGCTCCTTGGGGGAATCTGGCCCTTGGCCCTTGTTCATGAGCCTACCAATCCCCGAGGCATTCCTTAGCTTCAGGGAAGATTTATTTGGAGTTAATTATTAGCAGGCTGAATGGACTCTTCCCTGCTGATGTCTACCTTGAGCATCCTGTGATCGATCCTTGGTCTGAATTCACTCAGTGTTCAGGTTATGCTTTTAATTTTATTTTAACATCTTGACTTATTTTAGGAAAAGCATCAGAGTTGTACGATGAAAGAGCCTCACTGGGTTTCTATATATTTAGAGAAGAATGTTCCATAGAGGCTCTCACTAACTCACAGGGACAGGGGGGAGGGGAGCGCCTGCTGAGAACAGTGGCCTTGCAGGAGACCGAGGCCAGCTGTGGGCACTGAGGGGGCTTTGCAACAGAATTCTTACCCTCTGAAGCTTCCCTGCCCGTCTCTCCTCCCCATCGCTCTTCCCGTCCCCTCACCCCACCAAAGACTGAAAAATGTCATTTTCCGTCTTCATATTGCTCAGGGTAAAAAGAAGCTTAAGAAATAGGTCATTGGTTCAGAAAGACTGTGGGAATCAGACCAGAGCATTACATCACGGCAGGAGTTGGCAAAGCAAAGAACCCAAGGTGCTCATTGTCCCGAATCATTCCATCCATTCTGTTTCTTTTCATCCGACGGCACAAACCACTAGCTTTTTCCAATATATATTTTGTGAGGTCAGGCTGGGGACTCAGAGTTCTGTCCAGAAACTGCAGGTCAGGGCATTAAGAATTGCCAGCCGCACTGTCTTTCGGCGAGCGCCGACCGAGTGTGGATCATGCCCAGGGCCTTTGGTGTTACCAGTCCAGCCTGTATTTGTCAGACTCTTGTGTGGCTGGCTGGACAAAGCGTTTATAAGCATTTGCTTGTCTGATCCTCATAACCACTGTTAGATGAGGAAAGGGAGGTCCAGGGAGGTTAAGTCACTTGCCCAAGGTCACACAGAAATTGTGTCTTATTCACCCAACTCTATACCATAGCGACTGACTCAGAATGAACTAGGTCTGAACTCTGACTCTGTGATTTGCCTGCCTGTGCCTGGAAGGGGGCGTAGGACCCCGGTCTTCCCCTCTCCATCAGTCCTGGCACGGGAAGCATTGGTTTTTCCAGAAACATTCTTTGCAAGACTTCCTGTAACAGACTTTGCCCTTGCTTCTGAACCATGGCTTGCCCATTGACATCTGTACTGAGCGTTCAGCGGAGGGCCCTGATTAGCCTCCAGGCTGAGAGGCAGAGGCAAGAAGCATCACACGGGTCCCGTTTCCGAAGAACTAGCCCTGAGGAGGAGAAAGGAAGTGATACTCACTGAGTTCCTACTGCACGTCAAATGCTGTGGGAGCAGGAGAGGCAGAAGGTCCTGCCTGCAGAGCGGTTGGTTCGGCCGAGGACGCAGGTGTGGGAGAAACGGAACGTCTCTGAAGCTGTGACTTTATGTCACAAATAGCTCGAGAGCGCTTCCCCGCTGGGCTCATTTACTGCCCCCTGTGAAGCGGGCTCTGTTCCTTCCCCTCGGGAGGAGACCAGCATTCTCTGTGTAATCAGAGAGCTTCTCGGGGACGTGGCCGGCATTCCTGTGGCAGGATCCACGGGGGCTTCAGGGGCACGGAAGCGATTTTGCAAACGTGGCAAGACTGGGCATAGATGAAGGAGAGCACGCTGAAGGGAGCAGTGGCCGCCGTGTGGGAACAGGTGGCGGGCCAGGGAGGTGGGGTGCACTGTGGTCCCCCTGTCACAGCCCTCAGGCCTTTAGAGACCTGCACGCAGGCCGCAGGCCGAGGGGCAATCACACTGTAGCCTCGGTGCAGAACAAAGGCCAGAGCTTAGCCTCCCGGGGTCCCGGAGCAGGGAGCACCGAGGAGGTAGAAGCGGAGCCCACGGCGGTGCCCTATCTGATTTCGCTGTCCACTGTGCCCGGAAAGTGCCATGTGTCAGCTCAGAGCCGAGGCTCATGCTGCACAACTGTGTATGCAAATGAGGCTGTTTGCAGCCCCTTCCCGGCAGAGGTACCCAGAAGGCAAGCATTCTTGGCCTCCAGGGTGGGAGTAGTGGGCGGGGGCTGCCTGTGGTCAGGCGGTGCCCCCGAGCCCGGGGTTTTCTGGAAGGGGTGGGCCTCCGTGGCATTGGTACCTTCCCTTTGCCCTTTGAAGACAGCTAGGGCGGCCCTTTCTCTCCCCAACTGTGCATGGCCTGCAAGCAGGGCAAGGTCTCTGGTTTCTTTATAAAGTCAAATGTGGCTTCTAAAAAAAAACCAGTGGAAGCCACATGGTCCCTGCCCTCCGCTAAGCAAATGCACTGGGACCTTGTAGCAATTCTAGGTACGGGAACATGACCTGGGAGGGAACCGACAAGCCCTTCTCATTAGGCCTCCTTGCAATACTCGTGGGAAGGGCCACACCCAGGCAGCTTAGCGGATGGTGCACTCTCCAACCTCACTCCCTCCTGCCGCCAGCTCCCGCCTGGTCCTCAGCACCAAGCTGGCTCCGGGCACCAGGCTGGCATTTTGCGGCAATGTCGTCTTTAGTCCCCGAGCAACCTGGTGAGGTAGGGCCTGCTGTCACCCCGTTCTGTGCCCTGTGCCGTGCTGGCCAGCGTTTCACCGGTGGCATGGGGGAGGGGAAGCCCTGATTTGCCATGGTGTAGATGTCCCCACCACGGCCGCTGTAGGCTGCCAGCTTGCTCTCTGTCTTATCCCAAAGGCACAACCCTATTAAGGAAGGCTGCCAGGAGGTGAGGAAAGGTAAGGAAAGCAGCAGCAGCATCACGTATCTGTTCTCTGCTGAGATGAGCTGCTCGGTGGGGCTCCGAGGATGGGCTCTGGCTTGTCTGATGCTTCTGCAATGCCAGGCTTTCCTACAGCTCCCAGCGATCCGTGGTACCATGAGATACACTGTGTACCCTGTGTGTACCCTCTGCATTCTTTACAGCGTGACACAACACAGCACAGTATAATACGATACAGTGGCGTGATTCCTTTGCAGGCTGCCCTTACTTTGAATTTCCAGATACATTTCCAGAAGCAGAGTTACTGAGTCCAAGGGCGAGAACATTTGAATGCCCTTGACAAGATGGTCTCCTTGTTCTCTGAAGACTTCACTAAGTCTCAGGACCTTTGCTCTGAGAACCGCTCTCTTCCAGGAAAGACAGATATTTCAACAAACAAACCAAGCGGGCCTGCTGGGTGTAGTGGGGCATGACGGTGGTTAGTAGTTCTGAATGTCGCCTGAGGAGCTCACAGAATGTTGGATGACCGAACCCAGAGCTCAGTGGTCCCCAAAGTGTGTCCTTGGATCAGCATCACCTGAGAACTTGCTAAAAATGCCAGATTACGGGCCCCTCCGGGGACCTGCTGAATTAGACATGTGGGGGCGGGGCCAGCTCCTTTCGTTACAGAGCCTGGGAACCAGGGCCTTAGAACGATGCCTGGGAGGGGACAGGTGTTTCCAGGCAGGTGGAAACTGCAAAAAAAAAAAAAAAAAAAAAAAAAGAAACAGCCCAACTGGGGGTTCTAGAACTGAGAAAGGCTGGGTCATAGCTCACCTGACCAAAGTGAAGAAAGCAGGGAGGGCCGGCACCTTAGGGCAAATTAGAGCATGACTCTAATCTGAGGCTTTTCATGGAGGCAGAGGAGGACAACGGACAGTGGCAAAGTGTGTCACTGCAGAAGGGCCATGTTAAGAGCGAAAAATGGCCAGCATTTATTGAGTGCCTGCTGTATGCCCAAAGCTTTACATGTACCAACTGATCTAAACCTGACAGGCCCGAGATATGTCTTGTTGTAACCCCTATTTTACAGACAAGGACGCTGAGAACAGGGAGTTGAGGAAACTTGTCGAGGCCACACACACGGAAGCATCCAAGCCAATGTTGCAATGGGCCGCTGACCCCAGAGCCCCACCCTTGGCCGCTGACCACACCCCCTGCAGCTGGGCGGGCGTGGAGATTAGTCTGGGCCCCTGGGAGAAGCTACTGCTGGAGCTTTAGACCTGTCCAGTACGGGGAGAGTGAGGGGAAGTAGATAGCTAGCACTTATGGATCACCTACTCAGTACACCTGGTGTCTCATGGAATTTTTCACAGCATCCTCATTTTATCAGTGCTGACACTAGGTCTTGAAAAGTCCAGTGACTTGTCCCTCCACACCGTTTCTAAGTGGCACACGGAGATTCAGGTCCAGGTCTGTCTGCGCTCCAGGTCCATGCTCTGTGCACCCCACCATGCTGCGTGTCATGAATACCTGCCATTTACTTAGCTCTTACCCCCAAGCCTGACCCTCCATTATCTTCTGTCAGCCTCACGGCCATTCTCAAGGTAGACAGTATTAGCCTCATCGTGCACATGCGGAAACAGGCTCAGAGGGGTTAAGTTTCTCACCCCAGTGAACTGAGTCAGAAGGTGATGGCCATCAGCACGTGTGCGGTCCCCCACCTGTCCCTGGAACAGGGCAGGACTGCACCTGCTCACCCCCGGACTCGCTGCTGGCTTTGGTGAGGGACAGGTGTGCAAATGATGTGTGCGCCCCTTGTAGGCAGAAGCCATGTAGCAAGAGTGACGTTTGCCGTGTCCTCTGCTGCGGTGCCATGGAAGCCAGCAGCATGGCAGAGCCCTCCCCAGAGTCCAGAGCCAAGCCACAGCCCACCTGCTCTAGACGTGGGGTACGAGGGGCAGACCCTCCTGCGTGGTGGTTTTAACACAGCCCGCTTGCCTTCCAGGTGTGATTTCGCCATCACCACCTTGAACCTCTGTTAATTCCTGTGAGGGTGGGCAGGAGCTAAAAGACTGCCTCTTCTTTTCAGTTGCTCAGAATGATGCTCCCAGTTTCTGCCCCCCGGTGGTTCTGCCTTCCCTCTCAGAGAAAGGTAAGCACATGGTCTTCTCCACCTCTCTGAGGAGAGATCCACCTGGCTCTCCCTTCTTCTCCTCTTCCCCTTAGTTTTGCCCACTGGTGAACAGCCCGCACGGCCCTCTGGCCGTGGTCAGTTCAAGCTCCTGTCAACTGCGCACACGGTAGACAGGCCAGGGCCGGCGCCCACCCATTGCACAGATGAGCAAACCTGCTTCCAGAGACTAAATGCCTTGGCTGAACAGTGTAATCCCCTGGAAGCCCAGGAGGGTTTAGTCCCGTCTCTGCACATTTCATTCCAAGGATTGTTTTCACTCAGGCCAAAAATGACTACACCTGTGCCATCCTGGGGGCAATGCCAAGAATGGTGGCTCTTATGGCCCCAAAGGGAAAAACCAGCCATCTGTTAGTGCAGAGAAGCAGGGACTCACAGTCCCCAGCCTGCTGGGTGGCACGGGGACATCTGAGGCAGGGCACCACGCCCGGGACGGTGGCGCAGACTGAAGCTGCCGCCCTCTTCTGCCCGTGGTACGTGGCCCCACCAGCGTGCGTCCTGTCCGGTCGTGGGGCATCAGGAAGTGCGGGGGGCTCAGGGCAGGCGCGCGTGGGCCTCGACACACATCCTTGTTCTGACTTCCCTAAGTCAGGAAATGACTGCAAGGGCCTAAGCGACAACGTTAATTCCTGTCCTGTGACGTGATGTCTGAGGAGCTCCAGACATCTGTCATTACCGTCCTGGCTGAAGAGACAGAATATAGCTTGTGTAGGAGGGAATCTCTTGGCCAAGGCTGTGGCTAAAAGTATAAACGTCCCCAACAACCCGTGTTGTGAGTTTCTTCCACCAAGTTCGAAGAGCTAACTTCGGAGATCATATGCACACATGGATATTTTTTCCCCCACATTCTGTACAGAATTGTATCTGTGTCTAAACACTTGAAGACCTTATGTCTAGGACTTTGAGTGCGAGCATCGTACGTGCATGGCACGGTGGCCGCTTCCTGAAGTGTCGTGATGTGGGAGTCACCGTTGGCCAAGTCGTGGATGGTAGACGGGGGACCTAGGGTTGGTTAACACACCGAAAGTCAAGCAGGGAATACATTTCCCAGCCAGACTTTGGTCAAGGTTGATACTAACTTTTATCAAGATAATGTAAAAGCCATTGGAATAACCAAACTGTCCCCCTGATTTATGGTTTAAAAAAACTCAACGGGTTCCTTGTCTCACCTCTACTGCCTGCCGTTTCTGCTCCGAGAGCCTACCACATTTAACTCTTAGAGCTGCTATGCCTCATTCTGGTCTCTCCGATTCTAAGTAACACAGGGATCCTGCTGTTCCTTGATCTGTCCATCTTGGTAGCGACTGCTGAGTTCCTGCCTTGAATGGGGGAGGACTTGGGGTTCTCTTTTATCACCCTTTCCCATGTACCCCATTCATCCGCAGCATGATGGGTTGGGGATGACCCATCCGCAGCATGATGGGTCGCGCCTGCCCTGAGCCCCCCGCACTTGGGGATGAAACAAGAGTGAGCATTACTTGCTCCGTCCGCATACATATGGCTCACAGGGGAGCCCCGAAGAGCGGGAGCGATCTCCTGTTCCCATTACCAGTCACTGTGTGTGGGCAGCTGACCCTCCTGCTGCAGCCGCATGGTCCACCCCGGGCTTCCACGGCCCCTCGTGCTTCCTGGGCTTCCTGGGGCGCCCGGGAGACAGACAGGTCAGATAGGTGCTCAGTAAGTGCCTGGACTGTTAGCTTCTCCACTGGCATGGCTGTAAAATTTGTTCAATTCCCTTACCTGCTGTTGGCTCATTCCGGTTTCCGTGTGTTATCTTTGTGGGTTTAGTCATTTCAAATCCCTTGACTTCATTTTGTATGAGGGAGAGAAGAGAAATGTGCTGCATTTAATTAAATATGAGAATATAGTCTCTTTTGAAACTTTTCAACATTTAGTGAAGACTCCGTTTTGTCCTCAGCACTTGGCTCAGCATTTGATCTTTGCCCAAATCTCAAGAGACAGGTCCTCTCTTAATATCAGTTAGTTGTAGAAAATTCAAACACTGCAGAAACATAGAAGACAAAAATGACAGAGTTCCGTAGAAGTCACGCCGGTTCAAACATTGCTTTATTTGCTTCTAACCTCTTTTGGCTTATTCTGTGGTCTGAAGTAGCTGAAAGCTCTCTACGATGTTACTCTTTTGCTTTTATCCAATAGAGCATCCTGTGTATATTTCCTAATTATTACGGATCTCTCTAAATCATGCATGCGTGTGCTCGTTCATGCGTGTGTATGTTTGTTCTTCATTCATTCATTCATTCATTCATTCATTCATTCATTCCTCTGTCACGATGCTCCCCATCTGGTGAGGAAGAAGCAGGTAAAGACAGGTCAGTGTTAATCAGCAGCGGTTTCCAGACTCTTCCACCAGGCAGACACACTGCCCTTCACTAACTCGTCCCTCTGTTTTGGGACATTTGATTGTTTATGATGCTCCTCCATTACAGAAGTACCGCAGCGAATCCCTAGGTACACAGAGCTCTTCCTCACGTGCAGGGTACTTCCCAGGGGCGCGTTCTCCAAAGCACAATTACTGGGTTGGACAACTTTGTATTTTAAGCCTCTGGGTGTGTGTCGCCCGGTTGGTCTCCAACAGTTGTTCCTAGTGGCACGCTCGCTAGCGGGGAGTCCGTTTCCCTCTCTGAACGTCAAATGCACACTGTGCGATCTGAACAAACAAGAGCGTGACGGCCTTCAGGTGACGAGAGTGCCTGCGCTCTGCTTTTGTGGTCGTTTGTATCATTTGTATTCCGGGGACTTGAAGGACCAACCCAAGAAAGAAAAGAACGTAGAATTTTGCTTCCCCCTTCCCGCACACGGGCTGTGGATCTGAGTGGCGCTTTCCAAGGCAGAATGACATGTCACAGTATTTTTAAACAAGTGTGATTTTGACAAGTGTGATTTGGAAGCAGAAGGGATGTCAGAGCTGGCATTCCATCTGTGCTTAGAGTTCCCAAATTGGAATTAGGAGGCTGGGTGTGTTCCTTTGGTGGGAATCGGGGGAGGGGGCGGGGGGGAGCACAATTGTGCCTCCGTGGTATTGAGATGCTAACGTGATTCTGATAGGGATTGTGTGTGTGTGAGTGTGTGTGTGCGTGCATGCATGTGTATGTGTAAATGCTCATCTTTATGCTCTTTCTATTTTGGGACGAAAGGAAATATTTATTAAACACCAAACATTTTACAAATCATTCAACGGTCGTAAGAAATTTAAATGGTACTAAGTTCTGTCTTTTAAATAAGGGACTGGAGGGTTCAAGAGGTTCAGTGAACACTTGGGATTTGAACCCCTATGCATCTGGACCCCCTCTGAGTTAGATAACAATATCTGGTTGGTTTGAGTTTCTGGAAAGGGTGACAGAGATAGACTTCCAGTCCTAGACTTGCCTGGACATCTAATGCTTGGCCTTGTTTCTTGTGATGAGTCAGTGTGTATTTAGCTACCCAGTCAAAGCCTCTTTGGAGAGGGACTTCTGAGACACTGATTGGTCAGTGGGGATGGTGTGAAGGTGTAGGGGGGCTTCTGAACTCTCACATGTCCGTCTGGGGTGCAGACCATGTACTAGGGCACTTTGTTTGTGTCCCAGTGAGGTTTGGAACACACTAGCCGGTTTGCAGATGGCAAGAGTTTGTCAGAAAGCCTTTCCTTTGGAGAGAGCAGTTAGTGTGTGCAAAGGCCCAGGGGCACAAAACAGCCCAGGGCACTCAGATATCGGAGCCGGTTCGTGCAGTGGGTGTGGGGCCATCGGTGAGTTGAGTCAGACCAGGGTACAGAACAACTCACGCTCGAGCATGGAGCTGGCAGGAGACTTTGTACCGGGTTTGGCCCTTGTCCTTCGTAGGATCCCTTGGGGTGGGTGGGGAGGAAAGTGGCAGCGAGCTCTAGGGCAGGCAAGTTAGAGAAATGTGCGAGGGAAGAACGTCAGTGCGGTTCAGTTCAGTGACTATGTGCATGTCAGCCACTGTTTGGGTAACAATTTCGAATTTTCATTTACATTCCAGAAAAGGCACTGTGCTGGGGGTCGGGGGTCTTGACTGCGAAGAGAAGGGCCTGACTTTTGTTCAGGAGAAAGGCACAGGAAGTCAGAATTGAAGGAGACGAGCCACTTACCACAGTGGAGGCTCAGGAGGGCTCCCCCGGATTCACCGCAGACAGGCTGGGCAAACACCACAGGTGCACCATGGCCACACCGGGTCAGAAAGAAGGATCGAGCATTTGTCAGATGCCAAGGTCGGAGTGGGAAGCACCCTGGGCAAGGGGGGGGGTGTGCATGAAGAGAAGGCCGGGGTGTGCACTGGCCCCGCATATGCAGGGAAATACAAGTCCTTCAGGATCTCAGGGCCAGCAAGGGGCAGGGAGAGGCTGGATAGGGGGCAGGGGCTGAGAAATAGAATGCTTTGGGTCCCACACAGCCCTGAAGGGCTTTACACAGTTGCATAGTGAGCTTTAAAACTATTCGAAGGCTCTCCTTTGGGGCTGTGAGCAGGATGCATTGGTGGATGAACAAGCTCAATTTTGAGAAGATGGGGACAGTTGTGTCATCTCTATTTTACTCTTTGGGGGGAAAATGCACATTTTTTTAAAAAAACAAGTGGAATAGTAAAGATGCCATTTCTTTATAAGAGACAAATGTCCATTGTTTTTAAAAGACCCATAACAATCCATCCCGGGAGGGTGCTTGGGGTTAGCAGGAATCCTCCGCTCAGAGGTCAGAGGCTGCTGTAGGTGGGCGCCTCTCTCCCCCTCACCCACGTGCCCAGACACAGAGTACTGGGATTGCAGTCCACATGAAAACACAGACTATGAGGCTCAGAGATCTGTATCTGCATTCTAAGTTCATGTCACCTGAGACACTTCAAAATGCCCCTTCAGAAATGCTCCAGCCCTTGAGTGTGAGGCCCCTGGGAGCAGCAGGTGCGGAGGGCTTTGAGTGGCCCAGCGGCCCGGAAGGGTGCAAGGTAGTGCTGGGAAACAGGCCTCCTTCCCGTGGGCCCTGCCCAGCTTGCCAGCGCCTCTCCTCACCACCTGCTGGAGCTCAGGGACAGCTAGAAGCCTGAGGTCCAGGTGACGGAAGTGGCTGCACGGACCATCTTTTGGGCCATGCCGTGATGGTCCATTGGCTTTGTCTGCCTTGCCTCTGTCCTCTCCCGTCGCTATGCCAGCGGGTTGATGGAATTCAGTTGATCGTTTCTGCAAATGTTTTCCATTAAGCCAGAGAGTCGTGTGATCCCAAAAAATGTCAGTGCTGGCCGGGAGCCTGCACATCGTCTAATTGAGGGAAACAACGGGACACAGTGCAGCCGTGGGCTTTGAAGTCTGTCCACCCAGCTTCTAGTCCTATTCCCGTTCTCACCCACTGATGTCCGGGGCCGTATTTCTCAGCCTTGTGATGCCTCTGCTTGCCTCTTTGAAATGGGAATGATGGTAGAAAATAAGACAGATGAATCTAGGAGGCTCGTGTTGAAGAATAAGTAAAGTACGATGCTCTGCACAGACCCTGATAAAGTGAGTATTTTAAAAAATGTCAGGACGCCTGGCTGGCTCAGTGGATAAAAGCCTCAGCCTTCGGCTCAGGTCATGATCTCAGGGTCCTGGGATCGAGCCCCGCATCGGGCTCTCTGCTCAGCAGGGAGCCTGCTTCCCCCTCTCTCTCTGCCTGCCTCTCTGCCTACTTGTGATCTCTCTGTGTCAAATAAATAAATAAAATCTTAAAAAAAATTTAGAAATGTCAGTGATAATTCACAAGTCCAAACCCATCTTTTCATGGAAGAGGAAATAGGCAGAGAGAGAAAATGGCTCTAAGTCACAGTCACTAAATGGCTTAACTGGAAAAGCTATTAAAAAATATGTATACATACACACACACATATGCAGAGAGAGATTATATATAATATATGTTATATATAATATGTATTATACATATGGGGAGAGAGAGGGAGGGAAGGGGCGCATGCAGGGGGAGGGGCAGATGGAGAGAGAATCTCAAGCAGACCCCCTGCTGAGCACAGAGCCCAATGTAGGGGTTGATCCCATGACCCTGAGATCATGACTTGAACTGAAATTGAGAGTCAGATGCTCAACCGACTGAGCCACCCAGACACCCCTCTTTTAAAAATTCCTACTTATTGGGATATTATGTCAATCACTAAATGCTAAATGCTTTCCATATTTTAGCCCTCACAACTGCCCTATGAATTCTGCATGATTATGTCCATTTCACAGATTTGGAAGAGAAGGGTCAGAGAGGTCCAAGGTCACACAATTAGTAAATAGTAGAACTTGGGTTCAAACCCAATCCGAATTCAAACACAGTCTCCCCACTGCATGTGCTGACCATCGCCGGTTGAGAGCCTCGGGAATCAGAAGGTGTGGTGTGCACGTCCCTGTTTGGGGATGGCACCTGCAGGGGTGGGGGCGGGGAGGGAAGGAGCAGAACTGGCCAGAGGAGAAGGTGAGCTACAGTGTGGTCTCAGCTGCCCTTTTGGGGGTGCTGGGATGACCTTCAGACTGTCTGTGCCCTCGCACTGGTCACGAGGTGACGTGGGCAGGAGCTTCTGGAGGGGCGAGCGGCACCGCAGACCGACCGTCCCTGAGGCATGGTGTGCACTGCAGGGGGGCGCACCTCACAGTCTCAGAGGGGAGAGCCTGCGGGCACAGTGGGGGCTGCTAAAGACTGCAGGTGCAGTGTCGCCTTCCCATGGAGCCACGAGACTGGTGACACCGTAACCCAGACAAGGGCGAATTCTTTTTTTTTTTTTTAAGATTTTATTTATGTATTTGACAGAGAGAGACACAGCGAGAGAGGGAGCACAAGCAGAGGGTTTGGGAGAGGGAAAGCAGGCCTCTTGCTGAGCAGGGAGCCCGATGCGGGGCTCGATCCCAGGACCCTGGGATCCTGACCTGAGCTGAAGGCGGATGCTTAACGACTGAGCCCCAGGAGTCCCAAGGGTGAATTCTTAATCCTCTTGGTCGTCAGGCTAGAAGGCCCAGGTGGGCAGGCGCCGACTCCAAAAGCTTGTGTAAAACGCGCATCTCCTTTCCAAATACGCACAGAGTTTGTGCGTGTGCACGCCCTGCCGGGGGAGCTCACCCCTCAATGTGTAGCGACTCCGTGAGAACGGCTGTCCGGGGGTGGGTCCCATCTCCCAGGGACCAGCTCCCCTGTCCGAGCAGGGCGTGCAGCCGGGATGCCCGTCTGGCACAGAACCGCGCTGCCCGGCAACTGCTGCCAGCGGGGCCGAGCATGCTCTGGGCACAGCCCCTCCCGGACCCCTACTTACTCCCCCCAGACCTCTCCTCTGAGACCCAGGGGCCTCGAAGCACAAGGACCCAGCTGGCGAAATGCGACCGCAGCCACGGCCGGTGGAAGGAAAACAGGAAATGTGCGTCCTGGGGCACCTCTGTGGGGTCCGTTCCCCCTCCGCTCTGAGCTAACATCATCTCTGACTGTCCACCCCTCACCCGGCTTGGTTGTCTGCTGTCAAATCTTCTCGCCTGTTTACTTCTCGAATATTCATCTGCCCTTCCTCCAGAAGGGAAACTGCACGGGGCTGGGGCTTCATCTGTCTTATTCGCCGCTGTAGTCTTAGCCCCTAGAAGTCTGCCTGGTACCTAGTTAGTGCTCACGAGGTGTTTACTGAATGAATGAGTGTACTGCTTCTTGCTTGCTAGATTTCGTGCTCCCAGAAACTGAATTTGTAAATTATAGCTTCATCCTTCGCACAAAGCACAGTGTCTGGTCTGCCGTAGATGCTCGATACTATTTCATTTGTAATGATTAGGTTGAATATGTGTATGTTCCATTTGTTCTAGGTTGCTATTTAAAGCTAATAGTGACTCAGTTAATGTTTGTTGGAAAAAGGAATAAAGGAATCAGAGAGGGTGGTGGAGTGTTGGAAGCCACCAGATGGGAAGGCTTCCTTGGCCGCTCCTTAGATGTACGATCTTGACCAATTTAAAGAACCTTTTTGAGTCTCAGCTGCCTCACCTGTACAATGGAGATGATGCCCACTTCAAACAAGTGATATGAAGCTTAAAAGAGATATTACAGGTAAAATTGCTTCATCCAGTGTCTGCTGAAGATTGGCTTTGTTGAAGTAGCTGACTTAGGTAAAGTATTGTCAGTTTGAAGGGATCCCTTTCAAAGGTAATATTTATGATGCTGCCCCTGTGATTGCACAGTGGACAACCTGTGCAGCTGTCCATAGTGAGCCTGGGAGGCACTTGATCAATGTTTACTGAATGATTTGGTCTTGAACCCTTCTTAGATCTTAGGGGATGGTGAAGACTTAGGATTTTCCTCAGAAACTTACTCCTCAGATAGACCAGTTTTGCACCTCGCCCATCAAAGATTCACTCTAACAAATTTAAGGGAGATAGAGCCAAGAAGAAAATATGCCAACTAGGAACTACCTTTTGGGTTTGGTCATTTTGGCTGTAGCTCTAAAGATTTTTCTCAGATCTCTTGCTTAGCTATAAGAGGCATTTTTTATTTTATTTTATTTATTTTTTATTTTTTTATTTTTAGCCTGGAATTAATCAGATGCCACAAGACAAAAGATGAACCCAGTGGAAACTGTGAGGTGGAGGGAACTGAGTTTTGGCTCTACCCAATTTTCTTTCCCTTCCTATCACTGGCCCTCATCCCACTCTGGGAGACTCATAACTTCATGTTCCTCAGCACCACGCCTCCCCTCTGGAACTTCCATCCCAAGGCAGGGCCCACCCCCAAATTAGCCTCGGTTAGCTAACCATTATGGAGTGAAAGCCCCTTGCTTATTTACTGCTTCATTTCCTAGTGCTCTGCTAGGGAACTCTTGTCCAACCTAATGGAGTTAACAAAACAATTCAAACTAAGGTGAACACGATTGATATCATGTCAGTACGACATTTTCTACAAGAGGATTCACATTTTAACAAGTGGATAAACCAGAAAACTTTTATTTCTCAGACCATTTAGAGGAACTATTTTAGACAGGTTGCCTTTCCTAGAGCCCCGTAAGCCATTCTATGTAGTTGACTATAAATTAAACTATCCCTGAATGCAATTCATTGATAGCAGTAGATTTCCTTTAGTTTCATGGATTATAATAATATTAACTATTGATTAAAAATAGCAATACCGGGTTGTAAGTGGCTAATGCCATATAAAATTTGTTTCATTTTAATGATCCTTTTGGTCATTCCTCACTTATTTCTCCCCACTGTTGAGGCTCTGCTGAATTCCTTGACCTCCTTGGAGGAAATGGATTTGATTAATGATGGAAGCAGTCGCCTTCCCTCCCATGTGTGCAAAGTCTAGGAGGTGAGAGGGCCCAGCTCAAGAGGCAGGAGCGACTGAGGGTTGGCCTCAGTATGGATGAAGCATCTGGCATTATGGAGGGGAACCAGTGGGGGATGAGCAGGAGACGGGGTCAGAGGACAGAAGGAGAAGGCATTGGTGGTCTGTGGTGATGGAGATCGAGGGGATGAGCTCCCCACTGCTGGAGTGTTCAAGCATGTTGGAGATGCCCTTGCTGTGTGTGGAGGTGACTTAAGTATCCTCTAAGTTTCCCTTTGAGTTTCCTATTTTTGCGATTCTAATGATTGGCTCAGTTATGCTTTAAGGTGTGGCTTTTGTTTTTCTGTTTTTGCGATAACTTACACAAAGGCAAGCAGGTTTTTGGCAGATGTTTGTAGAAGTAGAAGCAGTGAAGCAGAAAGACCTTGGCTTTGGGTGAATCTGGGTTTCAATTCTAGTTCTGTTCTTAGTCTGTATGACCCAGGGGAGTCACGTCACTGCTCTGAGCCTGAGTGTCCTGAAGGCAGATTTCTTAATGTCCTTGCATCCTTAAGTGACTGTGAGATTTTGATGAAGTCACAGTGGGAAGTGCTCAACACGACGCCTGACACACATAGTGGGTGACCGATAATGATGACGGCCACAGCTGCCCTTCCTGCCATGGCCCCTTGGGGATGGTCAGAGGGTCTGAGTGCAGTCTCAGGAGTCTGACTTCCTGGGTCCAGAGCAGCTGCGTGACCTGGGGCAAGTTACCCACGGTCCACCGAGAGGTCAGGCTAGCCTCTGCCTGATGTTCTCGCTCAGCATCCCGAGAGAGACCTCTGCATTCCTGGAATTATTTCGCTCAGCTCATGTTGGTTCTCCATATGCATTTGTGTCCCTGAATTTCTGCAGTTGGGCTCAGAACCCAGAATCACACATAATGACCTCAAGAAAGAGGAGTTTTCACGCTCTCGGAAAACCATGTTATCGTATCATCTTCCAGATCGCCTTTGTATTGCAGGGAGGATTTGAAGGGCTCCACTTGATATGAGTCAAACTTCTCAGAAGTCAGATGTAACCTGAGCCTTTGAATTTTCAGTAGGAATTTTGCCTGTGATGAACTTAGCCATTTGTTAGGAGGACATGAAGGGAGTATGCCTCCAAGTGCAGTTTCATGTGTATGTCTTTTTCTTGGTTAGAAATTTTCTCCAGCAGTGTCTTTGAAGTGAGTGGCGTAAAAGACGATTACTCACCAACCCGCAGCTCATAACCTCAACAGATGCTGGACCATTTTAGATGTCTCTGGAAATCTCTGCCTGCGAAGTGCATGCCACTAAAGGGAACCACTTTATGTTTGAAGTTGAGTCATGGGGAGAAAGGCGTAGCTGTGGGGACTGGGCGGGGTCAGTCTTGGTCAAGTCTTTGGTTTGCCAGCCATCAGCTGTGACTGTGGTCGTGTCATTTCACCGCCTCTGAGCTTCAGTTTAGTCCCTCGAAAAATAGGAGTATTAATACAACTAATGTACATAGTGATTAAATCTTGCAGTGTAAATGAAATGTTTATGAACTGGGATGCACCATATACAAGTGAGATATTATTGAACTGGTGGACTATTATTTGTTTCCTAGGTGATTAATTGATCTACTTATCTATTTGTTCAATAATTATTTATGGAGGTCTTGTGGTATGTGAGTGAATACAGCGTTAATCTTTGTAAAGAATTGGTATCTCATTTCTTCTTTATTAAGGAATTTCATTAGTTAATTCATTTAATACACATTTATGAATTGAGCAGTTCATGCAAAATCATATTATTATTCCCGTTTAGCATGTGGAACACTTAAATGCCACTCACAACTATATTATTACTTCTATTGTTAATAGTTTTATATACTATTGTGATAGGTCTTGGAGAAACAATGAAAACTAAGGCAGAGTTTTTGATCTCCAGGAGCTCATAATTTAACAGAGAGACAGAAAACAAGGAAATTGCAATGTCATGTGTTTATAGAAGAGTAGCCATATTAGCGGGACAGGTTGGTGGCAGTGAGGTAGGAGCCTTAGAAGGGTTTGCGTAGGAAGTGACATCCGTATTGTGTCTTGAAGGATGATATGAGTTCATTGTATGACTACACTGACTTCATTTTGTAAGTGCATGTGGAATGAAAGGAGTAGTGAACAAAGTCCTATAACATAGTGATTTGCTAGCTTGCCAGATGTGAGTTCAGAGTGGTAGGGAGTAGTGGGTGAAAGATGGGGCTGAGGAGGTAAGTAAGGGAGGCAGCAGGTAGATTGGGAGGAACCTTGGAGGCCCTATTTTTGCTCTTAATTCAGATGGGATATGTTACCCAAGGGAGAGTACCCACTTAACAATGGTAGAATCGGAAATTTAGACTTGAAAGAATATTCATTTTAATTTTCCTTCTCTAATGTTCTTCCTAGATGGACACTCGGCCTACTTGAACACCAGTCGTGGGCAATGTTTAGCATTTCATTTCCCATAGGTAGTGGTGCTAGTTCCTGAGAGAATCTGTAGGAAGGGAACCAGTTGAAGACTGTGGGTGGGGATGGAAGGAAGAGTAAGCCTTTAGTTTCCTACATACTGAGTTTGGAAAGCCTTGTGGTATCTGCTTAGAGGGGTCCAGTACACATGGACTGTCCCAGCTTGGGGCTTGGGCGAAACTGGCCTGGAGATAATGTGATAATGGTCAGTGTGTCAGTATTTTAAGTCAGGGAGAGAGTGAGATCACCCGTGGAGAGTGTGTTGGGTATAAACACTAAAGATCAAGGACAGACCCCTGGGCAACAGCAGCATTGAAGGGAAGAGCAGAAGAGAAGCCAAAGGAGCAGTAGGAAGGTACTAGGGATGCTGGTGGTGTGGGTGTCATGGAGATTGGGGGAGGGAGAGGTGACCAGCAATTTCAAGAAAGATGGGAGACGGACCGCAGACACCCATTGGGTTAGTCATGGAAAGCACTCTGTAAATGTAGTGGGATGATGAGGGAAAGAGCTGTAGAGTAGTGATTTGAGCAAGTGGAAAGTACAAACTTTTCCCAAGCATGTCGGCTCTGAAGAAATAGAATGAAATAGACAGCTAAAAAAAAAGTGGCACATTTGGTGGTAGCCAGCCATTTCTAGGTCATGAGGCACCCCTGAAGATGTATTGAAACAGAATCCACCTCCATGCATACCAGACTTTGCCTATATTGTGAAATCAACCCCTGAAACCCAAGACCTGAGTTAAGAAACCTTGGGTTAGAGAAACATGTTGTTTTTAGGGGGCATTTGAGTATGTTTCTGTGCTAAGAGTAAAGTGTCAGTGTTCAGGGATAGGCCAAAGGCAGAGGATGATGGGAACGAGGCTGGGCTGGGAGTATAATTGGTTATCGATACCCCCGAGGGGGTGAGAAAGAGCCAGCTCTAGAGCACAGGCAGGGGAACTGGCTCCAACAACCATCCTTTCTCGATTTAGGAGAAAGAGAGAGAGAGAAAGATGGGGTGGTTCATAGAGAGCAGAGAGGGGGACATAGAGGCGAGGCCGATGCTGGTAACAGTCCTCTTTGCTCTGGGAGGCAGAGGTCAGGCACCTGCTGACCCTGGAGGGAGCAGCAAGCACCGAGGGCGCTCGTTATAGAGACTGAAAGAGGGCAAGGACCGAGGTGTTAAGGAACTGAGAGTTCAGGTGAGGCTGGAGATCCGGACGTTGGGAAGGTGCCAGTCTGTGGAAGTGTCTCTCATCGTGCTCAACCGATCAAGCTAAGCTGCAGAGAAAGCAGCTCGTTGGATTAATCCAAATGGGAGGAGAGAAGTTGAGGGCATTGGCAAAAGGAAAGTTGCCACGATGGACCAATGGGTGCCTGGCTTACGGTAGACCAGTAAGGAGGGATAGCATAGAGCGGGGAAAGAGTAGAATCCCAGGGAAAGTCAGGAGCTGGTTTAGGTGGGATCAAGTGTGAAAAACCCAGACTTAAATGGCATCGGCATTCAACGCCATGGTGCGATTAGGATGTGGTCGTGGAGGTTCTTGGCTCGTGTGAGTGGACATAAATGTCTCCAGGACCAAAGAGGTCAGGAAGCTGAGACCAGAGTGGTGAGCGGACCGTTGGCCGTCCTGGTAGATGATGAGGTCACCCAAGATTTTAGCAAGAGTTGGGGTGGAGATGAAAATTGTGAACTGAAAGTTATAGAAAGGAGTTTGAAGAATGTGGGAGGATGACCAGGCATCTGCAGTTGAGGGTAATTAATGAGAAAGGCTAGAAGTTTCCATAGTCAGGAGGTTGTGACCCAAAGCAGGGGAAGGGGGCATTATGGCCACGGTAAGGGCCCTTGCTTTCATGACACAGTATTGGGGAGGGAGAGGCAGGGTCAAGGGTCAGCTGTGACAGCAGTGACATAATTTCTGGGATCCGGGAGCAGCAGGAGGCTGGATCTGGAGTGGGATAAGGCCACGTGGATGTGGAGAAGACAGACAGGCTTATGTTCTGTTCTCGGATTGGAGGCTTACCTCGTAATCTTGGACGGTTCATGGTCGCCAATTTTTCAATCCACCAAATAAGAACAAGATTTAGAAAACAAAGCAAATGAATCATCATCATTGTGTAGAAGGACTTTAACATGCCAAGTTAGGAAACACAACTATCAACATATCGAAAAAGCACTCTGTTTTGCCTTCCAGATGGCATCTCCCAGAGTAATCCTCATCTCTGGAAAAAGCACAAAACTCCCTATCAAGTAGCCTGTTGCAGTTGTGGCTCCCAGAATGTGGACACCCCCCCACCCCAGTCCATCATGCCAGGTACAACCGGAACCCGTGGCCGTGCTAGACCAGCACTGGCAAACCATAGCCTGCAGCCTGGCTTTGTAGGACCTGCGAGCCGAGAAGGGCCTCAGACATTTTTAAAGGATTGTATAAAAATATCTGTAGAAGACTGTGTGACAGAGAACAAAGGAGGGGCGCCTGGGGGGCTTAGTCGGTTAAGCATCTACAGCTCAAGTCATGATTCCAAGGTCCCTGGATCGAGACCCGTGTTAGGGCTCCCTGCAGGGAGCCTGCTTCTCCCTCTCCCCCTGCTTGTGCTCTCTCACACAGTCTTTCTCAAATAAATAAAATCTTTAATAAAACTCAGAGAACAAATGCAGCCAGCGAAGCCTAAAATATTTATTAGCTGGCCTCTAACTGAAAAATCTTGCTGCCCCCTGGTCTGGCCTGGAGATTTGTTGTCTTCTCTGGGCTTTATCCCAAGTCCCTGAGCTACTTCAGTGGGTCTTTTCTGGTCCTTCTGGGCCCCGTGCCAGCCGCGAGGGCCCACTGTGTGACCGTCTTGACCAGGGAGGTGAGGGCTGGCAACAGTCACATCAGGACCACTGAGGCTCACGATTTGGTTGAAAATGCCCTATTTTAGAAGCGACAGCATAGATGCTTTGTGCATGGAGCAATAAGGCCCAGAGGCAGGAGCTCTGGCTTTGGAGTGTGCGGTGACACGTCTCTGGGTCACCTCTGTGAACACGGCTGCTCGTGGAGGAAATGAACAACACAGCAGCACATTGCAGGGTGTCTAGTAAATAGGAAATGCTTACTATTCGTATTGGCCACTGGACTGTGTATGGCTTTGCATGGTGAGAATTATCACCAGGATCGGCATTTCCACGTCCGAGCGCAAGAGTGAGAAGCAACAGGCTCTCGGTGAATCAGGGAAAGGGTGTTTTTACTGACGATTCACTCACCGTAAGTCTGTTAGTGTGGCCAGAGCAAAATGCCACGAACCGGGAAGTCCAAGATCAAGGTGTTGGCAGGTGGTTCCTTCGGAGGCCCGGGAGGGATGCCTCTATTCCAGAACCATCTCCTTGGCTTGTAGACGGCTGTCTCCTCCCTGGGTCTCCACACTGTCTTTCTTGAATGTGCCACTCTGTGTCCAGATTGCCCCCTTCTTCTAAGGACACCAGTCATTTTGGATCAGGGACCACTCTAATTTTCTTACTTGAACTTGATTGCCTCTGCCAAGACCCTATCTCCAAATAAGGTCCCATTCTGAACACCTGGGGGTTAGGACCTCAAAGTACAATTCTGGAGGGGACACATTTCAACCCACAGGTGTCATGGTCATCCCTCTTTCTACTAAGCTCTGGAGAGATTCAAAGGCGTGCTTGTTGGAGAGCTTAAAAGTGGGTATTTGGAAGCTGAACAGAAGTAAATACGTTTCTGGGTGTGTGGGTAAATATGTGTGTGTGTGTGTGTGTGTGTATTTAGTGTTATTTAGTGTTATAAGTACCAAAAGAGGCCCGGTGGGGTCTGCTATAAGTTTCTCTCTAAGGAAATGCTAGACCAACAGGCAGCTCTAGTCCCATTTTCATCTCCCAAATGATCCCCATCTATTATCAAAAGATCATCTGGGGGGTTTTTTGTGTTTTCTTTTTCGTGGGTGCTAACAAGGGCAGAACAGTGCGGTATGACCTGGCTCTCATTTCAAAGACCACGTCTGACGAGAAATCAGGATGTCTGACTGTTAGTCCTGTCCCATAACGATAGCTCGCGGGGATCTTCCCACCGGTGGGTACTTGTACCCGTGAAGCCACTGTGGAGGCAGGATCAGGGCGTCTGTCAGAGTCTTCTCACGTTCAAGGTCGAGGCGGCTCACTGGTGCCTGAAACCCTGCTTGAGCAGGTGCTCAAAGGGCTTCCCACGTGGGTGTTTTGCCCCCGCCAGCCAGCCTGGGCACGGAAGCCGCCTCCAGTGCTCCCTGTGCTCTCTCCACACTCCGCACCCAGCGCTTCGACAAGGGCCGAGGGGCCGAAAGGAATTCTCTTTGGTTCTGTTTGGAAGGGGAAGAGGAAGCCCCCTGTGGGCTTTGGGATGCCTTAGAGATTGTGCTCATCGTTAGCTTTCTTCTTGGTGATCCTTAAGAAAACTGTAAGATCTTTTCTTTTAAAAAAAAAAAAAAGTGGGTCTGTGATTCTTTGAATGTTAGGCATTTGCTACTGGTTTGATGTTTCTGCACTTTGATGTGCTTTAGAAACGCTGGCAAGCACTCCCCCGGTTTTCGAGTGAGAAAAAGGCAGGCCAGAGTGGGAACTTACACCCAAATACCCAGTCCCTTCTGTAGTGGCGTAGATCTGCCATCGTGGGTGGGTGTGTGTGTGCGTGTGTGTGGCTGGGGGTCAGGCTGGGGTTAAAGCTATTTTTAACGGTTGAAACAACATTTCCTCCTTTAATTGGCATCTGGAAAGAAAGGCAGGGAGGCAGGAAGGAAGATGGGAAGGAAAGAAGGAAAGGGAGAAAGGAAGAAAGAAGAAAAAGGATGAAACATAAGATTTGTCCATGTATTTGATACCTAGTCTGGTGATTTTGGTTTTACTTAGTCTATGTTAAAAGGAAAAACAGTGCTTTCTGGAAGGGAGCCGAAGTACCTCGATATTCCCGGAGGCTGGCTCATGCCAAGGTCACCGTAGCTCATGCTGCCCCAGAGTCAGGGCCCACCCACCATCACCCTGCCACCTGCTTCTCTGCTCCCCCCACCCTCCGTCTGCTCTGCTGTCCCCCACCTCCGCAGCTCTGCGGGGTGCCTACAGGGCCGTAGGGCTGGGATCAAATGTCGACTTGCTTCCATCTGAGCTGTGTGGCTTTGGGCACATCACTGGCCTTCTCTGGGACTCACTTTTCTTTTCTGTAAAATGGGGATAATGTTGCTTGTCTCCATAAAGTGTTGTAAGACAAACTCAGATCATCTTGAATTTCCAAGTGCTTAATGTCCCACCCACTAGATGGTGGCCCTTGGGGCTGGTCTGTGCCGTCGAGGAGGACAGAAGCTGCGTGACATTCCCTTCGGGGCCACCATGCCCCCTGTGCTAAAGGACCAACAGGGTCACTCACCTCCGGGGACATGTTCTCCTCCAAGCCTTAGGACATGGTGGTGCGCCATCTTAGACTTAATTCATCTTTGTAGTACGGAAGAGTGCCAGGTATGGGTCAGGGCTGGGAGAGAGAGCATTCGCCAGCTCTCTCTCAGTGTCTGTCATCACCTCCCTGCGGAGGTCCCAGGCTATGGTGAGGCAGAGGGGAATCCATGCAGCCCTACCACGCCCCTGGGACTGGGAGGAATGCCTCGGTGACCTTCCCTGGGCTCTGTGCCCCTCCGTGTTTGCTGTCTGGGTGAGAGTGGGGAGCACTCAGGCCCACCCTGTAAAAGTGGGGGTGTGGTGCAGCCGGACACCTCTGTGGACGTGCCCTGCCCCCCACACCCCCCACCCCTGTTTGCCTATTTCCCCAAGGACGGCAGGTGATGAGGGCTGCAATCCGGTTGGGAAGGGACCTGGCCCCAGTGTGACTGTGGCCTGAGAGGGGTGAGACCGGCTGGAGGGAGGCCCGTTTGGGTCTCAGTTACTGGAGTAGCAGCAGACAGAGTGGAATTGGCGAGGCCAGAATCTGGAGGGGAAAGGGATGGTTCTCAGAGTAGCCGAGCCTGGAGAAGGGACAGGACAGTAGGATTTCTGGGTAGGACCCTGTCGCGGGGGGAGGGCATATCCTGATGAGAAAGAACATGATGTGGGGGTAAAAAGTAGGATCAGGGGCTATGAGGGTTTCATTTTGGGTTGAGCTCATAAAACTTTGTTGCTATATACAGCAGCAGGTCTGCTGTGGAAACTGAGGCCTAGCAAGTAATCAGGTAGGCACACGGCCCTGTTCCACTGTGGCTATGACCAGACCGAGGGGTCAGGGGGCCAGGGGGCAGAGGATGAGGGGCAGATGGGCAGGCAGCAAGGTGCCCTGGGACACCCTGGCTGGGGTGGGGTGGGGGGAAGCCAGGATCCGGCAGAAGTCAGGACATCACTGGCTCCTGTACCAGTTAGGGACCCCCCCACCCCCGGTACTTGGGGTGGGCTCAGCCCTCCGTAGTTCTGAGAAGAGAGGGACTAAAATGCAGTGAGAAGCCACAGCTTGACCCAGCTGCCATGCGAGTGGCTCCGTTCCCTAAACTTCCCGCCCCCGTGCCCACCGGGTCCCCGATCACGGCCGCAAAGGGAGGGGGATCTCATGATAGCCCCATTTTGCTGATGAGGAAATGGAGGCTCAGAGAGAAGGAGGGAATGGCTCACAGTCACCGAGCTATGGGATGGGGAGCTGGGATAAAGGCAAGGAAGCCGCTGCTTCACCGTATGACTGATCTACGCTCAGAGCCACCATCCCTTAGAGCTGCTGGATATGTTCACTCACCCTCTGGTCTCTGGCAATTTCAGGGGCAGGCCCCTGACCCCCTCCATTCTCCCCTACCCAGTAGTGGCTCCTGGGAAGTTTTGCGCGGGGCTGCAGGGTCTAACACAGCTCAAGACTGTGCACTTGGCACTGCCGGGCAGCGGAGTCCTAGGGACCCTGGGAGGCATTCTTACCAGGCTCACAGTCATTTTAGGGGGACCAGCCACCCCCTTTTCTTCGGGCCACTTTCCCCTCATGCTCCCCTTGCTCCCTGCTCCAGAGGAAAGGACAAGTTTCCTGAGGCCTGGCTCAAAGGAGCTCAAAGTAAAGGGCCTGAGGAGCTCATTTACACCATGACGTCAGGGGCCACTTGTCATTCACTGGGAGCCATTGTGTGTAATAGAGATGCACAGGCAGGGTGATGTTTAACACAAAGATGTGATATTTTTTAAAGGAACGGGTTTCTCAGAGTAGTTAAGGAACTCGCCCAAGGACACACAGCATCAGGCCGAGTGAGGTTTGAACCCCAAACAGTCTCTTTTCATGAGCCCTAAGCTATTTCTCCATCACTTATGGCCAAACTGAAAAAACACCCATAGGGATATTTCAGAGACCGTGTCAGGCAATTGTTCTCCCCTTGGCTGTGTGTCAGAGTCACCTTGGAAGGGAATGAGGAGCCCGGAAACCTGGGCATGTCCACGTGGGGACAGTGCCTGGGCTCTGGAATTGGTACCAGATTCTTTGAGTGACTCTGATAATCACCGAAGGTTGGGAATTACTCGTGGGAAGTAGGAAGGATCCTCAACTTTTAGCTAATTAGCTTATTTTTCCAGGCTTCCCCCCCTCTTTTGTTTTTCTCTCAGATATAGTAAATGGAATGTAGAAGCAGTTGTTGGGTGAAAGAGCAAACACAGAACTAAAGTGGATCCTGCAGGACTGCCCAGGCAGAGTCCCCGGAAGCAGGTCACCAACATCTGTGATCTAGATCGGGCTCCATTTCCAAAGTAGCCACACGGAGAGGAGCCTGCCTTTCGACCATGTCTGGGAGTCACACTGAGTCAGCTCAGGATCCCGTTAGAAAATAAACACACGCAAATGCGTAGCTCTCCTTCACACCAACAATAACTCTTTTGAAAATACAATAGGGAAAAAATTCCATTCCATTTTTCATGACAACAAACATGAAGCGTAATAAAATCTAAAAATCTTTTTCTCAAGTTAGTTTTTAACTGTAAGGACATTCCAATTAATATCCCAAAGGAGCTTTTATGAAACTTGATAAGGTGGCTTTGAATTTCATCTTGTAGAATAAATAACCAAAAATAGCCAAGAAATATTTTATAAAGAGAAATAGCATGGGAAGATTTTTACCATTTGCTGGTAAAACGTAATACATGGTGACTAGTTTTAAGCAGTGTGAGAATTGAGGTAGAATTTACAAAGAAATGAATGAAAACACAAGGTTGGGACGCCTGGGTGACTCAGTCGGTTAAGAATTTGCCTTTGGCTCAGGTCGTGATCCCCGGGGTCCTGGGATCGAGCCCCACGTCAGGCTCCCTGCTCGTGGGGAGCCTGCTTCTTCCTCTGCCCTTCCCCCTGCTCCTGCTCTCTCTCTTTCTCTCAAATAAATAATAAATAAAACCTTTTAAAAAAAAAGGAAAAAGAAAAACACAAGATTGACAAATCATTTATATATAAGTACTTAATATATGATGAACATTGCATTTTAAATGCAACGGGAGAGGATTTTCTTTTTTATTTTTTTAAAAAGATTTTGTTTATTTATTTGACAGAGATCACAAGTAGGCAGAGGGGCAGGCAGAGAGAGAGGGGGAAGCAGGCTCCCTTCTGAGCAGAGCCTGATGCGGGGCTCGATCCCAGGACCCTGAGATCATGACCTGAGCCGAAGGCAGAGGCTCTAACCCACTGAGCCACCCAGGTGCCCGGGAGAGGATTTTTGTAAAGTAAGCGATGCCAGCGTTGCAATCCATAAACTATATTTTAAACAAAAGGAACGAAATGAACACTAAAGAATATGGCACAGAGGGCACCCTCTGGGCAGCTGAAAGGTGGCTTTCACTGTGCTCATCGGCAGAGATGGGCTGGCCTGGTAGAAAAGCGTGGTTTCTGAACCCGAAGGAGCGGGGCTCGTGCCCAGCTAAGCCCTTCGGGGGAGTTCCTGGATCCCTTGAACGTTAAATGCAACGGTGTTACCCGTTTCTTGGCAAAACGTTAACTCCCACAAAATGCTTTCACGCTTCACTGGAGTATCACATGCACCAAGAACTTGTTCTTGGAATTTGCATAAGATGCATGTACCCCAGATGTTGGATTCTACACAGCGGCCATGGCTCCTCCCAGAGTCCCTGCCAGCTGGGCGATGGGGACAGGGCGAGGGTGTGACAGAGACTTGGCTCCAGGCCCTGGGATGGCGACAGACA
The DNA here is from genome assembly GCA_028646535.1 of Procyon lotor. Lineage (NCBI taxonomy): Eukaryota > Metazoa > Chordata > Mammalia > Carnivora > Procyonidae > Procyon > Procyon lotor. Next base: position 156,941,837 of record CM053606.1, on the reverse strand, counting down.
AGCCGGCTCTCACTTTGGGGACGAAATGCACCCTTCAATTATAGCGCTTCCCCCCAGACATCAGGCTAAGCACGGACTGCGGCCAAGGCTTCCATTTTAAGACCATAATTGGCAACTTTGGTCCTAAAACCCCATCACGCGTCTTCTGTGAAATTGCAGGGTCCCCACCATCTAAAAATATGCAGCTCAGTTAGGTCATGCTGCGGAAATGGCACTTGAACTGACCATGAAAATAGTAACACGCGGAAGATGCTGAAGATAATGAAAGCCCAGCATCTGATGGAGGGAAGCCAGGGCCCGAGGTCGGAAAGACGTGGCCCCGGGTTCTGAGGTTGACCCCACAGTTCTAGGACAGGTATGGGGGTTCTCCTGCTCCGACGGAGTCCGTCAGATAGCTGGTAATGCTATTTGGCACCTTCTTTGGATAAATCCTTTTTTTCTTTCTTGTTTCTTCTTTTTAAAATGTATTGTTTTTTATTTTTTAAAGAGTCTATCATCTATCTATCTATCTATCTATCTATCTATCTATCTATCTATCTATCCATTTACGACAGAGAAGGAAATAGCCAGAGAGGGGGACAAGCACAAGGTTAACTGGAGGGGGAGAAGGCAGGCTTCCCACTGAGCAGGGAGCCCAACCTGGGGCTCCATCCCAGGACCCTGGGATCGTGATCTGAGCTGAAGGCCGACACTCAACTGACTGAGCCACCCAGGCGCCTCTCTTTCTTCCCTCCTCCTCCTCCTCCTCCTTCTTCTTTTTTAATTAAGAAGAAAAAGGCGCGGTGCTAGTTTGTTTTGCTACTTTATTTACCCTTCTAATTTTAGTGCTCTGGGCGTCAAAGGCGGGTTTGAGATAAAAATGACAGCCTTCCCCATATAGCTAAGGGCATGGTACTGTCCAAGATAAAGACCTTTTGTTACCTGGGGAGAATTTTCCAGAAAGGGTGCTCAGCTATTTAGGAAGCTCGGAGGCGACAGAGGCAGCACTGGCCTGGATCCAAGAGGCCTGATTCTGTCTCTGGCTCGATTGCTTTCAGCTCTGTGTTCTTGGAAAGTCATGTGAACCTCTCCCAGCTTCTCTTTTCTTAAGATTTTATTTATTTGACAGACAGAGGGAGAGATCACAAGTAGGCAGAGAGGCAGGCAGAGAGAGGGAGGGAAGCAGACTCCCTGCCGAGCAGGGAGCTCGATGCGGGGCTCAATCCCAGGACCTTGAGATCATGACCAGAGCCGAAGGCAGAGGCTTTAACCCACTGGGCCACCCAGGTGCTCCCTCTCCCAGCTTCTGAGCCCTTGTTTGTAAAGGAGGCTCACCTCCGGACCCCATCTCCCTCCCCGGGGACCTCAGAGCTCCCTCCCTCGGGACCCGGGTTTGCAGTAGAATAACACCCTTAAAGCCCTTAGCTGACAAGTGGAGGTCTTTGTAAACTGTAAAGTGCTACATCTACACTTACGTTCACCGTGCTGTTCCATTAGCACAAAGGAAATGCTCTCAAATACTTCTAAGGATACCATGTTGTGGTCTTCTGAAAAAAGAAAATCAAAAACAGAAAGGAAAAGTAAAGAAACACCTTGATTTTTCTCCATGAACTCTCAAGGATGCACCCACGGAAGGGATCTTGAGAGCCCTAGAAGCAGGAGATTCTATGCTGGGGGGGGGGCAGCGTTTTGCCAGCTTTCGTGCTCTTTGTGCCCAGAAGGATGCACCCGGCCGCCTAGAGCCACAGTCCTCTCCGGAGTGGAAGCTCGAGGTCCCTGTTCAGGGTCCCCTCTGTCCTCCACGGACCCTGGTGCCCTGCCAGGACTCTGTACCTGCGCCACGCCACCTGTCCGGCAGCTGCGCCTGGATACCCCTCCCTGCTGCTGGAACAGGTGCACAGATCACAGGAGGTGGCCCCACGGAGCCAGGAAGGCAGGGCTCTGTGCAAGCAAAGACCCCGTTTCATTCCCGCTCCGCCCCAAAGAGCAGAAGAACGGCACTCTCCGGGGCAAGCTACATTTCGTTTGTTTCTAAAGAGGGTGTCTTAGCTGCTGTTTTCCAGGAGACAAACTCAGTGATGGAGATTTGCATACAGGCAATCTCGGGCGCGGGGCTCGTGGGTGCGGCACCTGTTAGGAAGTGAGGGGCGGGAAGGAGCAGCGGGGAGACGTGGGACTTCCACGCCAACCCAACCCCATGGCCCTGCGGATCCTGTGTTAGCTCTGGAGCTGGGCTGGCCCTACAGGGTCGTCCCGTCTGGAGGCAGGGACACAGGCTGACCCTGGGAGGGGAGGCAGCTCGGCTCGACCACGGGCAGTTCCTGGAGGGGACTCGGCTCGGAGCCTCCAGACAACAACGTCCCAACACTGGGGAAATGAGAGGCTGGATCCCAAAAGGCGGCCTGGACGGCTCACCACAGCGTCCGTTATGGGGGACAATGACTTTTCTCCATCCGAGGGCTGGGGGAGGACTCGCTGATGGGGCGTCTAGGAAGCCCCACGCATAGCACCACACGACAGCACGGATACGTCTGCAGTCATCACTGTCACTTAGCTTCATCCTGTTGATTGCCTCGTAACACCTGCGTCACGATGCTCGCCTTATCTTGTTTACTTCTCTCCTGTTCTGCCATGGGCTGCTTCATAGAAACAGTAAAGGTGGGGCAGAGGAGCCCGTGATTTTTTTTTTTTGAATCTTTGTATCCATAAGCTTGAGCTCAGATCTTGGCTCATAAAAACTCTTAATAAATCACTATAGGATGGGAGTATGGATCAGGAAATGGGGTCACGTGAGAATGGAGGCCACAAGGATGGCCTGGGGCTGCTTTTTGGGGGCCCCAGGTGCCATCCCGTTGTCTTTATCATTGCAGCAGGTGAAAGCCGTGTGTGACTGCTGTCCCCTGCTCTCTCCTAGTCACTCTGGGCTCATGGCAGTCTCTGGCCCCCTCTGTAGCACTTGTTGACCCATCCATCAGGAACTTCGATGTCGCCCACATCAGCACTGCCACCACCAGTTACTTCTCAGATGCCAGAGACTTCTGTCTGTTGGGTAAGAGGAGCTTCCCACCGGTTCCCCACCCTCAGGGAGGTGGTTGATTGGGATAGGGCCTTACAGAGTGCTGCTCAAGCTCCTGATCTCAGAAACCCAAGGGAGACTCCAAGATGACCTGGAGAGCCGGGGAAGGAAGGGATGAGTCTGGGGATAAGACCCTGGGTGGGCCCTCCTCTGCCATCTCCTCATCCTCCTGAAGGGGCAGCCCACAGCCAAGGTCTCCAAGGGGAGAAGCTGGCCAGAAAGTGAGCAACATTGAGTCAAGTCAGAAGACAGATGAGAGGAAGGATCTAGGGGGCTAATCTGAGACAGAGAGGATGAGCAGAAGTGATGACAGCTGTCCTCAGATTATAGGTGGGCCATTGTGGCAAGGAAGAAATACAGTTATCCTGGCCAGGCTCTGGGGGCAAAGCTAAGGCCTATGGGTAAAACTCAAATTTCAAGAGATGTATCTAAAGAAGCTTCTAATAGGCAAAGCTATCCACAGATGCATACTTCTTTTAGAGGGTTTCCAGTTGCTGGTATTTAAACAAAAGTTAGATAATAACTCGATAGATATATTCTAAGATTTTAATTTCTGCAAGAGCCCAAGATTGGATAATGTTCATACTCCTCCAGTTCTTTGATTCCATGAATCTCCTCACCTACAAGGTTGGACTACAATATGCACATCTTACAGAGAGGTCATGTTCGGATGTACAGGTTGTGCATAGCACAACTCTGGATGCTTCCATAGCACAGCGTGAGCTATGAATAAGGATTTCACACAGTTCACAGCTTCCCCAAGTAAATGAGTCAATACCATCTTCACAGCTGTTCTTAGGGCTGCAAATCCTGAATGCCATGAATAAATTATCCAGTTCAGGACCTGGTACACATGGGAAAGGACCTGATTACCACATAGGTAATCCCTAGTGGAAAACAGTGGGTATGATGGGGGAACCTGGAAAGGGAGATGAGGCTGAAGAAGAAGGCAAGGGCTGGAGCATGGAGAGCCTTGTCTAGTA
>CM053606.1:156904273-156937299 GCA_028646535.1 Procyon lotor | reverse complement strand
AAAGGAGAAATATGAGAGAATGAGGCACGGCAGAGGAGTCGACAGGCACACTGCCTTCCCCTGCAAGTGTGCAGACGGGGCGGCTTTGGAGGCCAGTACCCTGGGCTGGAATACACATGGCTCGGCTCCTTGAGCTTCACGGTGGGAGCCCCCCACGAGGAGGGCTGCCAAGGCCAGACCTCGGCGTACAAGAAGGAAGAATGAAAAGCATTTTTTTTTTTTATTTGGAGGGTTCCAGAAATAACTGCTTTACGTGCTCACACCTGCCGAAGCAGAGATAACTGCCTGCGTATTTTGCAGAATGTAACTCCGTGCATCTAATTGCAATGTCACGGATTGTGATTATGAATACCAAAAGCCCTTTCTGAGCCGAGGATGACGAAGGGGAACAGAGGTGGTGAGACAAGAGCAGCTGTGACAGCCATGGTCTGAAAGAGATGTAACTCTTCCAGGTCAGCTGCGTGTCACTGACCTACCCGCTCATTTAGCAAACACGCATCAGCACTTTCGTGTTGAAGGTGTGGGGCTGTGTGCTGGCCGGGGCTCAGGTGGTGGGGAGCCCAGAGGAGTAAGATGTAATCACAGCCCACCGAAGCTCCCAATCTAGTCGATGCAATAAATGTCTTTCAAGTATCTACTAGGAAGAGAGGTGGTGCAGGAGAATGGCTATGGAATTTGAGGTCCGAGGAAAATGCATTGCAGGTCTAGCTTTACCAGTTGCTCACATGCCGTAACTTGGGAACTTTACCGACTCACTCTGACCCTCAGTATCCTCATCAGTGAAAGGGAGACAAGACTACCTGTCTTACGGGGTGTATGTGAGGATCAGATTTCAATGCCCATAATAGGCATGCTGCCGATAATTAGTATTCATACATGGCTGTCGCTATTGTTTCTCTTGTATTCGTGCTTATGAGTGGAATTTCCTAGAAGGATTGGGGAGGATGAAAGTTTGTCGCAGACACTAAGGTGATTAATACGCAGATGTTGTGCAGAACGAAGGGGGTAGTTAAAAATATCAGGCCGAATCATGATCTTAAACAGCAAAAGCGCTCCTGGAGGCAAGTAAATAAATGAACGGTATCTGATTATAAGTCTATGGTCTTACCACAGTGTCACAGCCACAAGGCACCATGGTACGCTAGAATGCCTTGGGGATACCGAAGGATGCCAAGCAGCGAAGCGTTAGGATCTGTCACAGCGTGCCCTAGTTCAGTCCTGTGGATTAAAAGCCGGGGTTCCCTCCCTAAAATATGGAGACCGTTAAAAAAGAGATATAATGGCTTCTGAGTACACCCTAGCCGAGGGCTAACAAAACATTTCTTCCACGCTGGGATCTGGCTGGGGGCTGCTTTGCAAAATGAGAAAGCACTCACTTCCTTCGAACATAGATTCCTTTGTGCACGGAGATGCTTTCGAAAGCATATTCAAGAGTGTTGGCTGCCGTATGGAAGGTGAAATTGCTGTTGGAAAGCTGGACCACAGGGTTACGACTGCCTTTTTCTTCTTTTCCGTTAAGTGGAAAAAAAAAAAAAAAACCCTCAAGAAACACAGAAACACATGTGAATGCATCGTGCAATGACGACTTTGCCTAAAATATGTTGAACAAGAGAAGACAGGAGGGAAATATAATGAATGCGAAGCGGGGCTTGTTAAATTGGCGGAATTATGCCACTTGTTACCATTATGGAGTTATGCCACTATGTCACCATGTCTTTCTGGTGCCCATTTATTCATTCACAAATAGGCACCCAGCTCAATACTGTGGACACAAAGACAAAGCCCAAATGGACAGACATAGTCGCTGCCCTCATGGGTGGTGAGGGACCAGTGGGGTGGCAGAGACCTTGAACAAAATGCCAAACAGGTACCTCATCGCGGTTTAGGATGTTCTAAGTTATATAATACAGAACGGGCACGATCCAGCTGGCATTTGAGGACAAGATGAGAAAGATGTTTTTTGCGTCTTTGTGGCCTCGTGCAGTAGGCACTCAGGAATTTTATCTGAAAGATGGAAGGAAGGAAGGAAGGAAGGAAGGAAGGAAGGAAGGAAGGAAGGAAGGGAGGGCGGGAGGAAGAGCCAATTGCCCACTCCCTTTTAATCCCAACAGTTTTATGCCAGCTGGACCTTGTTCTGAATTTTGGTGCCACCTGTCTGGTTGGGGGAGGGTGTGCTCAGGATACTCATGCCTCCCTTCTCCTTCCCAGCTGGCTGTTCGAAGGGCTGGGCAGAGACAAGGCGGAGGAGCTGCTCCAGCTGCCAGACACGAAGATGGGCTCCTTCATGATCCGGGAGAGTGAGACAAAGAAAGGTGAGTGGCCTCTGACTTGCCTTTCGGTGCCAGGGCTGAGAGCAGCAGGGCTTGTTCAGGGCTGACTGCTGACATGGCTCATTTTGCCTCCTCCCACACATGCAAACCCATCTGATCTGGTGAGCTTCCTGTAGCCCTCACACCGCTGCAGGAGAGGCCAGCATGGAAGCTAGGGGCCTAGAGCCAGTGAGGGAGCAGGGAGCCGGCAGGGCATGGCGACGGCTGGACTCAGTGAGCCCTGTAGACTCCCATTGGGAAATGTCCCATCAACTGGGAAGCAAAGCAAACAGCAGGTGTCGGCAGCACTGGACCGAGTGAGCAGGCCTGGGACCAGGCCTGGCCCGTGCTCTCAAGCTCTGCGCCTTGGGTCATTTGCTTCTCTGAGGGCAGTGTGCTCATCTAGCGCGCCATGCAAACATGGCCGTGCTAATGGTGCTCTTGTTACGCAGGAGACCTTCAACACTGGCTTCCACTGTGTCCTACCATGAATTCAGACCGCGCAGAGAACCAGGTTGGGCAGAGAGATACTCGCACTTACTCACCACGATCATTATCACTATAACTTCCTGACATCTTACACATTAAGCAGTTTGGTGAAAACCAAAGAGCAGGGCTCTTTGTCATGGTTCAGAGCAAGGGCTCTGAGTTCTAGTTTTGGCTGTATGCATGACTGAGAAGGCACCCGTCTCACTGAGCCCCAGTACCCTCTCCCAGGACACAGGAAGGGTTCTTCGGAACCCTCCGGAAGGGGCTTCGCACAGTATCCGCGATGTAGTAAGCCCCTGCACTCAGGAGCAAGACCCAGGCGAGGGCTTTCCCGGACTAAGAATAACACCACTTCAAAAGCAGAAGACTCGTTCAGTTTCCTGTATCCTCAGTATCCAAGAAGAGAAAATGCAGTACCTGAGACTATTTCCCACAGACCTACTACGGGCCAGCGCCGTCTGGAGCTGGAACCCTTCACCAAAGTGAGCGTCAGCCTTACTGCGGAGAAGCAGGGGCCATATCTCCATGGTAAAGAAAATTCAAGAACAACTTTTCGCTCAAAAGCTCGAAGGTGCTAGGGGCATACCGGGTCAAAGCAAAGGCCACATTTCCTGTGTATGCCCTGGCGGTCCCCAGAGGTGGGAGACCCAGACGGAGACAGAACTTCGAAGCTGGCATGGCCTAGCGAGGGAAGAACCCAGCTTGAGGTGCCAGAAGTGATCTAAAAATAAAGCTGCTGTCCTGGGGGCAGCCTAGCCAGGGAGCTGAGGCGGGGCCTGCGCCAAGGGCGGGGCCTGGGGCGGGGTCAGGGCGGGGCCTGGGGCCAGGGGTGAGGATGGGGCGGGGCCTGAGGTCAGGGGCCAGGTGGTGGGCTCTGCTCCCTTGGGTATGCAAAGTTCTGATAATTTTCCACCTGTCACCTTTCACTTGCTCACCAGACTTCCAGTTCCTGTCAGTGTAACAGGAAGATGCATGTTGGGCTTCAGAGGGCAGGCCTGGGGCAGAGGTGGGAATGCCCATCAGGAAGAGGGTCAGACTCCAGATCTGCCATTTCCAAGCATCCTGCCTCTGGCCATAGCCCTCAGGGGCTCTGAGCCTCGTTTCTGCAACTATAACATATCTGGGGACAGCACTTGGAAATAGCTTAGCCCCTGAGCAGCCTGTAGAGACTGAGGAGACTCAGTAAGTGCTAATGTCCTTCTCCTCTCCCCGTCTGGTGAGTGTTTTCACTCCTGGGAACCAGGGGACAGAGCAGAAGGGACCTAGGTCCAAGTCTCCCACTTTCCACTTGGGGAAGTCGAGGCTAGGAGAGGGGAAGGCTCTTGTCCAAAGTTCTGCTCTTCCTACCCCACACTGCACCACCACCTTTATGGCGCTTAAGGAGAAATGGTATGCTTGACGTGTTTCTTAGGGTTATCCAGAAAAAGGCTACCTGCTACTTTCTCCAAATTTTGAGAAAACCAAGAGGGAGTAAGGACCAGGAAGTGGTATGGCGTGGTGGCTATCCAGAAAAGGATGTGGGAGCACCCACAATGGTGAGCTCACAGAGCAAAGACTACGCAGGTGCACCTGAAAATCTGTGCAGCCAACGCATTGGGGCTGCGCAAGGAGCACGCTCCTGGGGTCTCTGCAGAGGGAGCACGGTCCCCAAAGGCGGGGTCCTAGCAGCTGCTCCTCCAAATGCAGGCGTGCACATCTGGGTATTCTTGTTGCATGCCAAGGCTGAGGAAGTCTCCATCGCCGTGCTGGGTGGGCTCTCAGTTGGCCTGCGGGGCCCCATGGGACGCCTCTGACCCGTCCTCCATCTCCCACAGGTTTTTATTCCCTCTCGGTGAGACACAGGCAGGTGAAGCATTACCGCATCTTCCGCCTGCCGAACAACTGGTACTACATCTCCCCGAGGCTCACCTTCCAGTGCCTGGAGGACCTGGTGAATCACTATTCTGGTAAGAAGCACCCCATGGGGGCAGAGCAATGAAGCATCTCATGGCTAATTGCCCCGCGGTGCCTGTGTCTAGGATGCGCCCGGGTCCCCAACACATGCCGGGTGACTGAATTGGCTCTCATCCTGCTCCCTTAATCCGCTCTTTGCTTATTAACACAGACTACAGATCTCAAGCTAAAACAGGCCGCCTGTGTAGGCTGCGTAAGTAGGCAAAACCCAGCTAATCTCGACCTCACCCTCTTTCTACCTGCACGTGGAAAGAAATTGGATGCCCCATTATTGGCAGCCGCAAACAGTTGGCACTTCCTTAAGCGGACCGCGTGTTTACAGACCCCTAGGCTTTGTTCTGAAATGCCATTCATGTCCCTTCCTGCCTGCAAAACTATAGGAATATATAGAATACACTTGAAGTGTGTTAGGAGTCAGGACTGACTGCCTGGGTTCTCAGCTTCCATGCTTGCCGACCTTTCCGTAGAATGGGGTCCCTCTGCCTCGTGACCGAGGGACCTGGGTCCTTGTCTGGCTTTTCCAGCAAGCTCTTAAGACCAGGGCTGCACTATGTTCGTTTGGACTTGCTTCCCCGGGCCCAGGAGGGAGGGCCCAGTGTTCTACGCTGGCCGGGATGGGGAGTGCTGTCTAAGATGGGCAACCCTGGGCTGGTTGTTCGCCTTTGTGCCTTGGGGGGGGGGGGTGCTGTGAGGAATCCTCAGGGTAGCGCAGGGAAAGTGCTGAGGGGCGGGCCGGACACGTAGAAGTGCACTCCTGCTCACACTGGTCTGTTCCCCCCACCAGGACTCCTCCTTCGGAGGAGGAGTGGGGGATGGGGGAGGAAAGAAGTTGCTCTCACGTTGTAGGTGTCTCCCCACTTCCGGTTCTGGACCTCACAGCCCTGGGTATCTTTGCCAAAATTCTATAGCATGTGGGGTCTTGAAGGGCATTTCAAGGTGAAAGGAGCCCACAGGTCCTGGGTTATCACACCGGGCCAGTGAGAAGAAGGGCAGGGCAGGGAAAGGAATGGGCTCTTGGGAGACACAGGCACAAGCTCGGATCCGGGCTCGTGAGACGCTGGGAAAAGACCCCCACCTGTGAGAGCCGGGAACAGCCCCAGGGCGTGGTGGCAGTGATTGGGTTGTTCACGTAACATGTGCCCTAACATCATTTACGGAAAGGGCCAGATGCAAAATAAGCAATACCAAATGTTACTTCTTTGATACCTGGACACCCAGCAGCTTAGCTAAAAATGAAAGAGGAAGAGAGTCCTGGAGATAGTCGAGTTTTACTGATGATGAGCAAAGGTTGGTTGTGGTATTTGGCTTTTAATAACAATCATCGGAGAGGTGGGGAGACCATAAGTTTTGCATAGACAAAAGCAAACATGAAGAGGACGCTGCCCCAGCCAAGACTGTGCAGACTGGGACACCCATGAGGCGTCCAGGCCAAGAGCGCCCGAGCAGCTTGCCCCAGTGTAGGAGCAGTGCCTTCCAGAAACATGCCCCTGGCCGCTGCGGCAGAGGCTTCTTATGCCCCCGGGGGACCCCAAACAGAAACAACGTCCCTCCAGATTCTACCCAGAGCCACAGAATCAGAAAATTGTGCACTAAGGGCTTTGAATAGACACCTTTGTGTTTCAGGTGGCTTATATTTATTACCTGGTGCCCTGGGAAAATTCATTAGCAGCTTGGAGCCTCAGTTTCTTCATCTCTAAAATGGGGACTTGAGTCCGCATGCCTCTCATGAAGCTATTGTTAGAGCCAAACGCAAAACCATAAGTGTAAAGGTCTGGCCCCTAAAGGATCCCGGGCATGGTGGTGACTGAGAAGACAGAGCGAGTGATACACAAGTCCCCAAAGGTGGCCTGGATGTGGAGTGGTTGGGAACCCAGGCGTGTGAGAGGAAGGAGCATTCTGGAAAAGTCTACAGAGTGGAGAGACTGAGGGGAGTGTGTCTGGACCCCAGAGGCAGATAGGACCCCTCTCTCCTCCATTTCAGAGGTAATGAGCCGCCTTCGGAACAAGTGTCTGGTTCCGAGTCAATGAGGCAGGTTCGGATCACCTTTCTGTGACCTTGAGCAAGTGATGGGAGCCCAGGCTCCCTCCTTCTCCGAGTGGGTGTCACAACACTGCCGCTCAGAACTGCCCAGGGTGCGCTGAGACGAAGCCTAGGGACGAGCTCGGCACTGCGCTCAGAGCACTTGGCGGAGCCGGGCTCGGGCATGAAACCCTGGAGGTGGTTTCTCACCTGCTGTTCCCACCTGCCTGTCCTCTCAGTGCACCGTCCAGGAAACTGAGGCTCGGAGAGGCTCAAGGGGATCCACTGTCAGGGGTGTAGTTGAAATGCAAACCCAAGTGTAGTTGATTCTGGGTCTAATCTTAGCATTCCACCCGCCCCGAGCTAAGCACAGTGTGTTTTCAGGGCACGTTAACATTTCTTAACCAACTGGAGGTGTGACTCCCCGCCTTGCCTTGCCTCTTTCCTATCTTGGCCTCAGTTTCCCCATGTGAACAACCAGGGAGCCATACTGGATGGCCCCTCGGGCCCCGCACCCCACACTGGCTGGGGCACCCCAGGGTCACTGACCAGTTGTCTGCTTCCGTCCTCAGAGGTGGCCGACGGCCTGTGCTGTGTGCTGACCACGCCCTGCCTCACTCAGAGCACAGCCACCCCCGCGGTGAGGGCCCCCGACTCGCCCGTCACCTTGCGCCAGAAGACCTTCGACTGGAAGAGGGTGCCCAGGTGGGGTGTCTGTGTTTGTGTGTGTGTGCGTGTCCTGCTCAGATGTACCCCCAAACCAGTGTGTGAGCCCGACAGCTGAAAACACGACAGGCTACACCCTGGCCTGTGGGAAGTGGAGTGGGGCCCTCTGCGACCCACAGAACCCCACTGTCCCCCAGGAGACCCTAACCCGGCTTCAGGCCTCACCGTCATTGCATTTTATAGGGTATCTGTTATCGGGAGTTAGTAAGTTATCTTAAACACTGATCCAGACATTCCGTTGGCAAATTCAGAGAAAAATCAGAGCTCAGAATTGCCTGGGAGATGAAGAAAACTGCTCTTCCTCGTAAAGGTCATAAAGAAATATTCATTCAGATTTGCAGTTGGAAGTTATAGCCATTGGAGGAAAGGGTGGTTCCAAGAGGTTAAGTGATTTCTCCAAGATCACCTGGCCACAAATGTAAGAAGCAGAATTAGAATAATAAGTTAGAGACATATTAACCAGGCATTTTTTCTTCTTTTTTTCCTTCTCCTATTTTCTGCTTCTTCCTCTCTATGTCCCTCTCTTCTGTCCCCTGCTCTGTCCCCATTCTTCCCACTCACAGACTGCAAGAGGGCGCCGAGGGAGCCAGGAACCCGCTTGGCGTGGATGAGTCCCTTTTCAGCTACGGCCTTCGGGAAAGCATCGCTTCCTACCTCTCCCTGACCAGCGATGACAACACCTCCTTCGATCGAAAGAAGAAAAGCATGTCCTTGATATACAGCGGGAGCAAGAGGAAGAGCTCCTTCTTCTCATCACCACCATATTTTGAAGACTAGCCTAAGAACGGACACCGTTGTGTGTACTCAAAATAACAGAGGTTGAAACTATCACCCGGGATCTGGGAGAGACGCACGGTTCCCTGGTCCCTGGGGAACCACGCATCTTCCAGAAGCCAAGAGAAGGCACATGGAGACCCGAACTCACATCTTCTGTGTCCACATCACGACAAAGGGAACCCCTCCCTGGTGTCTGATCAGTACCGAGACATCAGGAAACGTTGAATCACGACGTGATTGGGCAACGTTTCTGAAGAGCCCCGCGTATGTGTGCTTATTGTGTTTGTGGGAAAGATAAAGACATTATCTCACAAGAAAGGGCACAAGACCGTTCAACGAACCGTCCAGATGGTCATACTCTGAGCTCATCAGAGATAACTTCTGAACGAAAAAGCCTGAGAAGATGAGCCGAACACTGTGTCCTGGACAGTCTCGGTTTGCAAACACGTCCCCTGCAAGGAACTTTTCTAACCAATCCATAAAGAGACCTTCGGTATGCAGCTCCTCTCCTTTTAAGGGAAATCAGTGACACTAAATGTTAATCTTCCTTATCATCCCCGAATCAGGAGATGCCGGCGGCCAGCTGGTGCCAGAGCCACACGCACAGGAATCAGATGGCCTCCCTGCTCTGCAGAGGGCAAGGCAAAGGGGAGAGAGGGAGGCTCCTTGTGGGAACACGTGAGGGTGGCCCTGGAGCCCAGCAAGTTTCCCTGGTGTCCCCAGCCATGGCTTCGCGGCGCAGAAAGAGCTTCTCTGACATGCTGAGGCTCTTGCCAATAATGACGCATCAGTGGTTCGCTCATGACTGCCCCAAGAGCTAACTGTTAAATCCCGGGTCAGGTTGAAAGAAAGAAATAAAGGGAAGAAAAGAAAAGAAAAAAGAATCAGCAGAGGCACTCACAGTATAGACGGGGAGAAAAGTCTACAGACAGATATCATGAAAGTGGGTTGTAGGAGGAATCAGCGTGTGGCTCCAAGGGGGCTGGGGCAGGCCAGGGTGACCCAGGAGCTCACGGCTCAGCTGCACCTTCGCAGAAGCTAAGTGCAGCTGGATGGAGTAGAAGAAAATGGCTGGCCTCTTTGAAAACCGCAAATTGATTAAATTCTAAAGGATTAATTCATTTTTCTGCATCATCAGTATTTTCTTCTGAGACGGGCCTGGCAGCCACATGAGGAAAACTGCTGAGCTCCGGGAAAGAAGGGAGGCAGAACGGCTTTAATTCTGGCCTACTAATTTTAAGAGATGAGAAAGAAAGCACAGCAAAGTTCTAGAAAAGGAAAAGTATTTATCTGGAGGCCGCCCATCCGGATCTTGTCAGGAAAGGGGCTGTGGAGGCACCTGTGACTCATTTTCCCCTGTTGCAGAGGGATTCGGGGGCAGGGGTGCCTGTGGACCCCCTCGCTGCCTGACATGAGATATGCTTTCAGCTCATACATTCCGGAGATCTGAGGTCACCGTGCTGCTGGCACGTGTATATGCATTTACGTGATTTTCTGTATCATCAGACTCTGGTGTGTTTACATGAGAAGACATTCACGGTTTCCCCTGGGAATCCCTAAAGGCTATTGCGAGGGGCCAGCCGATGTGTGGGATGTGAATATAACACTGCGGATGCTGACTTCCACCACCAGGCAGGGTGACCTCGCAAACGCCAGATGTTTGTATGGTGTCTTATGCATTGTTTTCCGTTGTAACTAGTGTGCTGGGAACTTTCGGGGAGCACTCGGAGGCATTTCTAAGTGGGAAGCATTACACTTTGCTAAATCATGTATTTATTTCTGATTAAAATATACCTAATAAATATTTAACCCTTGGCATGTGGGGAGAGCTTATTCGGGAGCTTTTCTGGGTTTCAAATTTTCAGACAAACGTGGCCCTATAGAGAGGCGAGAGCAAGAAACATTAAGAAGAACCACACTGGTGAGCAGCTCAGCTTTTCCTTGAAGTCCAGTCTTAAGAAAACTGGATTTTGTGAATTCGGAGGATGTCTAATCAAACTTGATGCTGGGCACGGGGGATCAGGGAGAGAACTTCTTAGCGATTGCTATGGGCATTCGGCCTCACCCCGATGACTTCTGTGGACTGCGTGTGATACCTCTGCTTTCTGTTTCTCCAAGAATTGATTTCTACACATATTTTTTTGGACACCTACTAAATGCCAGACGTGGCTCCAGGCGCTAGGGCTGTCGCAGCGAAAACTAGGTGAGGTCTCTGACATCATGGAGCTTGAGGTTATAAATAAATAAGAAACTTTGTCACGGCAGGGAAGGTAGCACAGAAAGTAAGTCGGGCTGCTGGACCCGAGTGTGGCGGGGCGAGGAGTCGTTTAGCCGGGCGCCTGTTTAGGAAAGGCCTCCCTGCCAGTGGACGTGTTGGAGCTCCCATGTGGGCTGAGGCCTGAAAGGTGAGCAGCAAATAGCCAGGCAAATATTTAGAGGAAAACCAGAGGCAGTAGAGTAAAGCGAGGTGATTGCTGTGGACAGGAGCAAGGCTGCCTATGGAAGGAACTGGAAGGAGCCCAGGGTGGCTAAGCTGGATGACCTGGAGCGAGGGGCAGAGGGCTGCCAGGAGGGAGACAGGTCCCTCAGGGCTCTGGATGGGACTGTCAGGAGTTTAGGGTGTATTCTAGGAGAGAGGCAAAGCCAGTGGAAGGATGTAATTAGGGGAAGGATATCATTTTATCCATGTGTTTTAAAGAGCATCTTGGTTGTTGTGGAGAGAATAGATTTTTAAAATTCTGGTGTTGTATTATCTCCTTGACACGTAGCGAAAATTTGCAAGCTCCAAGACAAAAGAATGCAGGATTTCAAAATAAAGGGCTGGGACATTTTTCATGTGAAAATGAACAAAGGTCAAGTGTTGAATTTTGAGGCAAATGGAATTGACGGCAAAAATAAATTGTCTCGGGGGCAAGAGAGATGTTACAAAAGGAATGAGACATTAAGAAGATATAATGACTGGGGCACCTGGGTGGGTTAAAGCAGGTTAAAGCCTCTGCCTTCAGCTCAGGTCATGATCTCAGGGTCCTGGGATTGGGCCCTGCATCAGGCTCTCTGCTCACGGGGACCCTGGTTCCACCCCCCTCTCTGCCTACTTGTGATCTCTCTCTCTCTCTCTCTCTGTCAAATAAATAAATAAATAAATAAATAAATAAATAAGATCTTTAAAAAATATATTTAAAAAAATATAATGAATAAGCCTCTGTTAATCTAACAATAAGGTTTCAAAATCTATTAAGTCACTATTGTAGGGACAAGTAGATAAATGGGTCATTTTATTTGGAGATTTAAACACACAAGTCTCAGAAACACAGAGACTGAGCAAAGGTAAGTAGATAGGTAGAAAATTTTGATAATACTGTACAGCTTTCCTGCCAACCAATGAAGAATATATTAGGTCACAGAGGAAGTCATAATAAATTTCAGTCAGCCTTCTCCAACCCAGGCTCCATGATAATCATGAAATAAAATTAGAAATCAGTTTGCAAAAGGATGGGTTAAAATCCTATGACTCTAAAAGATTTAAAAGAAAAAAAAAAGGACACATCTCCTGTGGTTAAGAAGAACATAATACAAGAAATAATCAAAGACACAGGAATATAGGATTTTGCCGCTACTTCTCCCAATGTCCAGGGCGGAGCTGATACAAGGGTAAGAGGGACGTTTATTTCTCGAAAGCCATTGACTAGAAAACAAAGAATGACAAGTGAGGAGCTCAGATTTCAACTCAAGAAGCTTACAGAACAACTAATTGTCAAAGAAGCAAGGAGAAAGTAAAAGATGACAAAGGTAAACACGGATGAAAGAAGAGCTTAAAAATAAAGTCATGAAGAAAGTAACTGTAATTACCTATTAGTAATTACCCACTAGTAATTACTATTACTTTGTTTACAAGTAGTAAATTTAAAATTTAATAGTAAAAAAAAATTTACTAATAGTAAATTTTTACTACTTACTAGTAAAAATAGTAAGATTGAAGAAAAACAAGAGCAAGAATGATCATGTCAAAGGAAAAGAAAGGCCAATGGGCCACAGGGATGCATATGAGGGGACTTCTGCCTCTTTCAGTGAGTGGGCTGACCTCTCTCCCTCTGTTCCCTCCCGGTTGTCCCAGCCGCCCAGCCTCAGCCCTGTGTATGGGAACAAGGCCCTCAGATGACAGAGAAACGCCTAGAAAGAACCCATGCCCCCGGAGATCATGAGATACTTTGGGAAATATTATGATAAAGAGAAAAAAAAAAGAAAGAGAGGGAAAAAGAAACCTATTTATTATTGATGCTCCTTAGGTGTTGGATCTCTTTGCTAGGGTGGCTGAGCATTTTTGTCCAAAGGGTATAGAAATCAGCCTTCCAGCATTTACAGATAATGAAATAATGACAGAAAATCCAGTAAAGACAACAGACCAAGTATTGCAAGTGGTAAGAAGGCTCTGCAAATTTGGAGCTGACTTTACCCTCCTGGGCCAGTACTTATCTGGAAAGTTCAATACTTAGCTGGAAAGTTCAATAAAAAATATGACGTCTTTCATAATGCCAACTGAACTAGGACACAGGTAGGGACCTGCCTAAAGTGATGTCACAAAACTTGGGGGGAGAGAAGTTCAAAACTCTACAAAAAGACCCAAGGAGACAAAAATTCTGTTTGTGGTTATGATGTCAACTAGATTCACGGATGTGAAATTTCACATCATAAAAACATAGATATTTTTTGAAATTCATTGAAAAATTTCGTGAAGATACACTCAATTCCCATCAGGACTATTTAAAGACAACCAATGCATGTATCTTAAAATATAGAGGAGAGCATTAGAGACCGTGAATAGCTCAGTCAGTCTGGAGTAAGAGAAACAGGGAAGAAAGTGCTCCAACTATGAGGTTTGTGTGAAAACAGTGCCTGGGCCCCTCCGCTAGTTTGATGGAACTTAGCACGGATTTTGGTGCCCATTTCCATGCACAGTCCTGCGAAGCATTAAGGAAATTCTGAGATGAAAAGCTCAGGGGCCCTGTCAAGTTTTCAGTCACAACAGAATCGGAGTAAGATATGCTAGAAAAACAGGCAGTGTGGAAGACAAGGCAGGATTCCTAAAAATTGCCAAATAGAAGTCTCTCCACCAAGGTGAGAATCATTCTGTTTGAAGAGATGGAGAAAGGCTTAGAGGGTGCCATTTCAGCTGAGCCCTGAAGAAGAAAGTGACTGTCCAGGTGGGGAAGCCGACATGCCGACCACAGCATGGCAATGGAAAGATGTGGAAAGATGTGGCATGGCATTTTCTAGGAACGTCGATACTAGTGAGCCTGGAGAGCAGGGTTCCTGCAGGAATGGAGCAGGAAAGGAGACAGGAAAATGTAGCTTGAGGCCAATTCATGAGGCCTGGCACTCCCTCCGAGGAATGCAGAATTGGGGCAGTGGTGTAGGACGGCAGTGGAAATCTCTTCTGGACCCTATGAACCACACCGTGGAGGACATGACCTCCTCCGTCTTCTCTTAAAACAGGCCATCAGAGTCACAGAGTGCAGGTCGCGGCATGTCGCCCCCTCTTCCTTCTTCAACCCAGGCCCTGGGGGGCAGCTATAGTTTCTCCTGACCTGCCTTGGTTTGGAGCTGCCCTAGCTTAGCAAGACAAGGGGGAACCTGGATGTCTCGAGTTTCGACAGTGTGCGGGACACTCTGCAACCCTTACATGACGACGACTTTTTGAGCCCTTGGGAGACAGAATTTATCATACTGATTTCATCCATGAAGAATGCAAGAGAGAAGGTTTTTGCCCAAGGCTGGGATCTTATGGCAGGCTTGCCTGATGGTGGGCCTGAGCTCTTTCTCTTAGGCCTTAAGGCCCTGGAAGAGTCCCAGGCTTCTCTGGGGAAGCAGCTTCCTAAGGTGGGGAAAACACAGGATACGGCTTTAGGTTCTAGCCCCTAATGCAGCTCCTTCTTTGCTGTGCATTCTTTAGCAAGTCACTAGACCTCTCGAAGCCTCAGGCTCCCTATCTCCAGACTGCAAGTAATACAAAGACCCCGTGCCAATCAATGTGAGCAATCCAAGAGATAATATAGTAGAAGTGCCTTGTGGCCCCAAATCATCTAAATAAAGTTATTAATTATCATAGGAGCCTGTTGTGCCTGGTATCGTAACAGCTCTGGCCTCAAGATTCACAGAAAGACTTCAGATCTTATCCAAGAATATATCACCAACTCACATCCTTTCCCCCAAACATCTGTTGGTAAAGAGCATGTTTAAGAACTGCTAATGTATTGAAGTATTTTCGTTCTCTTGATTCCAAATACCAAATAATTTCACATGCATCCCAAAGGCTGCCGGGAGCAGTTGTAAAAGCTGTTTCTAAATGACTAAAACAGATGGAGAGTTTATTTTTAAATACACTACCATTTGCTAAAACAACTCAGTTTCTGAAATTCCCCAAGCACCTCAAGTCTCCAGAATTTTCAAAAAGAGACTTCTGCCTTCTGGGCCGACTGGAAGGCATTTTTGGTGTCTTCCAGGTCCCGCCGAGGGTCTGGTCTTGGAGAGGCCTCTGGGAAAACCCCTTCAGGGGCATTCAAAATCGGGAAGTTCTGTTTTCAATACCAGGAATTAAAAGGTGTTTGGGCTCAGACCTCCTGCCACGAAGATGGGCTCACTAAGAGGGAGAGATTGAAGGAAATCTGAATCAAAGGACAAGAAACACAAGACAGTGGTGGTGGGGAGGGAAGTGGACCAGCCTGGGGGGCCCTGGGCATAGTCCCCCATTCCTCTGCTCACTCACTACCCGGACATTTACTATGGAGCATCTGCTCCAGGACAGCTGTGTTGGGTGCTCAGGGTCCTGTGTGAGAACAAGGCGCAGCCACCCTCTGCTCTCCTAGGGCTCACAGTCTTGTGCAGGAGACACTGGGCAGCGGGAATAATTCTTTACTGGTAGGAAATCATGATAAATGCTGTGCAGAGAAGTAGAGGCAGCAAAAGCCACATAAAGGGGATCTTCTGGGCTAAAAAGTCGGGAAGAATTCCCTACAGGACAGAAAAAGAAAGCAAAGAGGATAAAAGTGTCCACACAGAGGGAAGCAGAGTAGAGCACGGACCCTTTAAAGAATGTTAGAAGGCTCCTTAGGGCTCAAGGAGAGAGGCAAAGTGGCAGGTGGCATTGCTTCCTGTAGGGAATGGTGACAATGCTGATCCAGCATGACACCTCCCCAAACAATGTCACTCCTATCCTCCTCATGACAATCAAGGGTTTGGGTTCCAGGAAAGCTGGACAATGCTGGAATCTGGTTATATGACTTTAGAATTGCTAGCAGGTCCATGGCCTTGGTCTTGATGGTGCTCTATCTTCCTTTAATTTGGCTACTTCACAGTCTCATCATTGCTTTCTCTGCTTTCAGGATTGTCCCTCTTAAACACATTCTCCACTTGGCTTTAAGACAAGTCTCCTAGGGGCACCTGGGTGGCTCAGTGGGTTAAAGCCTCTGCCTTCGGCTCAGGTCATGATCTCAGGGTCCTGGGATCGAGCCCCGCATCAGGCTCTCTGCTCGGTGGGGAGCCTGCTTCCCCCTCTCTCTCTGCCTGCCTCTCTGTCTACTTGTGATCTCTCTCTCTCTCTGTCAAATAAATAAATAAATAAATCTTAAAAAAAAAAAAAAAGAAGACAAGTCTCCTAAAGGGAAGCAAGTTCCTTGCTTGCCTCAAAACCCTTTGATAGCACACTGGTGTTCATTGCAGCACTATTCACAATAAGGCAGAAATAGCCCCAGTGTCTACCAACAAATGAATGCATGAACCAAATGTGGTCTATGCGTGCAATGGAATATTTTTCAGCCTAGAAAGGAAGGAAATTCTGATGTAAAGTACAACATGGATGAGCCTTTATGAAGACACTATGCTAAGTGATATAACCCAGATACACACACACACACAAATTTTGTATGATTCTACTGCTGTGAGGTCCCTAGACTAGGCAAATTCATAGAGACAGAAGGTAGAATAGTGGTTATCAGGGGTTGGGGAGCAGGGGATGGGGAGTTATTGTTTAATAGTTACAGAGATTCTATTTGGGATGATGGGAAGTTCTGGAAATGATTAGTGGTGATGACTGCACCACTTTGGGAAGGGACTTAATACCACTAAACTGTATACAAATGGTTAAAATGGGAAACCAGACCAAATCAATGTAACTCTCCAATGGCTCCCATCACTAAGGATGAAAGCCAAGGTGTTTGGTGCAATCTGTGTGCTCCCTGCCTCCCAGTCTCCATCACTGCTGACCATGAAGATCCTGTCCCCCCTGCATATAGGACTGGCAGATCTTGGTGAGAAGCCAAGCTGTCCCCTAGTGCTAGAACTCTTCCCGCAGTGAAATGCCTGCACGGTCTCCAACATTTTGTTCAGACATACCTTCTCCTTGGAAGTGTTCCTGGACACTCCCTCTTCCCTTGTGCTTACTTGGGAGCTTCTCTCTGAGCTGCCCTAAGCTCCTCTTTTAAATATCTGCATGAAGTGTTTTCCCCCACCCCTCAGTAAGCCATAAGTTTCCCAAGGCCTAGGACATGAATTATTCAGCATGACATTTCCAGCACCAACCACCAGCATAAACTGGGCACTCCATAAAATTAGAAGCTAATCAGTGATAATAACCATCAGGGCTTGTGCTGTGATCAATAGGTTACTTCTTCCATAATAGTTATTGTCATGATCAAAATCATTGTATCATCATTAGTATGATTATATCATCATCACCATCATATCATCATCATCATCACCATCATCATCATCATCATCACCATCATCATCATCATCATCATCACCATCATCATCATCGTCATCACCATCGTCATCATCATCACCATCGTCATCATCATCATCATCTAGCCGGGACTTCAGACCATCTAGTAGAGTCATGAGTGCTGAGTTCTACTCTTTGCCTTCATTCAACAGTCAATGACTCAGTTGACCAAACCACAGGAGCTCCGTGCCTCACCCCGTGGCTGCTGACTCACTGCCTGCCGCTCCTTGATCAGACACGTGGGCAAGCTCTGGGGTCCCTGCCACCCCTCCCCACCTTAGGCAAAGGAAACAGCAATGAGGTGGAAGTGTTCAGAGAGAGGAGTGAATCACCCACTAGTGCTCCATGAAGAAATGCCACCAGAACCTAATTGCAGCCAGGAGATGGGAGCATGGGCTATTGAAGAAACCAGATAGCATAACGGAAGATTCTAAGTTCGAACCCTGAGAAGGTCAGGGAAGCAACATTGGAAAACAGATGAGAGTTCTCTGTCCTACTTCTCTCCTGTTTTGGGCAATGTCAGGTAGTTAGCATTGGCTGAACTATACCCTCATCATTAGCTTTCCTTCCACCAGAAAGGTCCTCTTCCTACACTCACTCCATCTCCTTGTGTTTGTCTATTGACAAGAGAGGTCCTCGAGAGTTCACACCATTAAACCCTAGTGGGGCAATCTCCCCAAATGGAAACACTTCCCCATCCAGAATTTCCATCACTTTAGAACGATGGACAGTAGTCAGAGGGGCTCTCGGCGTCCTCGAATCACCTGACCATGGAAAGACGGCCATGAGCAAGAACACACTCAAAACAAAGGGTAAAGGAAACCAAGCAATCGACGCCAACTGGTCTCCAGAAGCGAGGCCCCCTCGCCTCACCAGTTTCCAAAACAAGTCTGAAGGCAGAACAGGTGACTCACCATCAGCATGACCCTCCGGAAGAGTCTGGAGTCAGCGGCCCTGGTGGTTAGAAGGTGGATGCTGGCCACGTCAGCTCCGCCACGGTCCGCGGCCAGGGTCACGCGCCGAGGATCCCCACCAAACACTCCGATGTGGGTCTGTACCCAGGTCAGGGCCGCCCACTGGTCCAGCAGCCCCCAGTTGCCACTCGCCTCACCAGAACCTGTGGAAAGGAAAGCCTTTTACCCTCTATGATCTTACAGGCTAGGGTTTACCCACCCCCGTGCTGTCCGGGGTGCCTCTGGGGGGCGGGAGCTTGTGTCTGCACAGGCTGGGACGGTGGGAACAGCGTGGCTTCAGAACCGAGACCCATCCAGCCTCTGCCGGGCAGGAGAGCCTGCCGTTGTCTTTCCATTTCTCTGGGCTGCGGCGGGGATGCCCCCCGCCCGCCTCGGACGCTCTCCACGCTTCTTCCTCCCGCACCGGGACCAGGCGTGACCTAGGCTCTCCGTTCTCACTGCCTCTTCTCCTGGGACCTTCAGTAGCCTTCGGCTCTTCTTTTTTCATAGAATTCAGTAAATATTTATCGGAAGCTTAGCACTATCTTCTTGATGCAGTAATTCAGACACACACTCACACACACACAATGTATATATAGTACAGCAAAAATATGCTCTCGTCGGCACTGGGGACACTACGTGCTCAGGGCTTCTGGCCATCCGCTGATCCAGTGGCTCCCCCTTGTCCATCTACACGGCTAACCACTCGGAAATACCCGGCTTGTTCTGGCTCACTCTGAGACTTGCCCCCCTTGCCCCAGGAAACCCCAGCAGCTCCCATGCCTTCAATTACCGCCCACTTGGGGCTGACTCAGGAGTGTCAGGGGCACCGAGCACTCTCCCAGCCCCAGCCCCTCGTGTCTCCAGGAGGCCATCTCGCTGAAGGCACTTTGAGAGCATTGAGTCCCAAGGGGAATCGATTCCCTGAGCACGCAGCCTTTGCAGAATTGTCTACGTTCTCCTTCTAATGCAGCGCTTCCTCTCACCCGATCTGCTCCTGCCCAGTCCCGGGGTCCTCCCTCACACCTGCTGGGTTGCATCCCCAGCCCTCCTCTTCCCCGGGTGCTCTGGGCTCTCTGCCCCCTGAGCCCCTCAGTGCTTCTCACTGGCCTCCTGTATCCACGTGTCTCTCCCTCTGATGAATCATCCATGCCACAGCCCGAGGGGCCTTTTATTTATTTTTTAATCTTTAAATTTTTTTTAGGGAGGGCTGAGTGGCTCCTTTATTTAATTTTTTATTTTATTTTATTTTATTTTATTTATTTGAGAGAGAGAGCACGTGCAGAGGGAGGAACAGAGGGAGAGGGAGACGCAGACACCTCGCTGGGCAGGGAGCCTGATACGGGGCTCAATCCCAGGACCCTGAGATCATGACCTGTGCCTAAGGCAGGTTTTAACCCACTGAGCCACCCAGGTGCCCCCCGAGTAGTCTTTTAAATGCATGATTTTGATCCTGTCTCCCTCTCTCTCTACCTCTCTCACACACACACCCAGCCCTATCCTATCTAAAATCTCCCATCTCATTCCATTAGGACATGATCTCAATTCTCCTAGTATATTCAGGGCCCCATGGATCCAGGGTTGCTGTCTGTTGGGCCCTATTCCCTTCGTCTCCTCCCTGTCCCTGCGCTGCAGTCACCTGGCTTCTCATCAGTGGGTCCATCACCCCAGTCCATCCCCCTCCAGGCCTGTGCGTGGCACAGGTGACCCTCTCCGCCCGGAGCCCTCTTCCTCACCCTGACCTTCCTCCCCTTCCTCCTCTGGCCCAGCGGTCCTTCAAATTTTAGCTGTGGGTTAATTCAGAGGCAGCCCTCAGGTAAGCAAGGTTCTCCTTTCAGGGTATTTGTCACGCTGGGTAGCGCTTTCCTTGCTAGCCCATGGCCCCCACCGAAACCGGTGGCACACGGCAGGTCCTTCGCCAGTGTCCTGTGAGTGAACCACCATAGTCCTGGATGGATTAATTAACAGGATTCAGTATCCAGTGAAAAACTATCAACAAGACCCCATATTCCCAAACAGAAAACCAGGAGAACCTTGCGTCCAGACTCCCCGGCTGGCATCCACCAAGCCGACGAGAACGCCCACTCGGAGGACCCAACAGTACAAATCACTCTTCCAGCTGGTGAGACTCTCAGAATTTCTTCAAATGCATGTTGTGTTCTGGGTTTGGTGAAAGCATTAGCACAGTCCTCCCCGTGGACGTTTCTGGACTGTGCTTCTGTTCTGTTAGGATGAGCGTGTGCTTTCTGAGGTCCTGGGCACGGCAGGAAAGCTGGGTGCCCCTTGGGTGGGACCCAGTCCTGCATGTCCAGGAAGTGATTTCTGCAGCCTGCATTTCCAGGGACAGTCTAGGAGGGTTGGGGGCAGCTGTCCCTGCCCCTGACTTCCCACAGAACAGCTTCCCAGGCACAGAGCTGACATCGTGGGGTCTACAGACCCCCGGGAAGTCAGAGGTGAGGGCCCTCCAAGGGCGGCACTTCAGACAAGTCTGGATGGGCTTTGCCTGGTGCCGGGCACTGAGCTCAGTCCCACGGAGAGCAAGACAGGCGCGGTGCCAGCCTTCGGGACACACAGCCTCAGCCATCAGCACGGGGGCCGCGAGCCAGCCCCTCTCGGGGAGTCTGCTTCCACCCCTTTCTTCGCTGAGGACGAACCTGACCCTCGAGAGGAAATGTTTGCTCCGGTACAAGAAGCAAATGTAATAGAAAGTCAGGACTTAGATCCCAATGCACCCTCGGAACTCTCTGTCCCAACACTCGATCCAATCCAACACTTGCTGGAAAATCTATGATGTGCGAGGCACTGTGTTATTTTCATTAAAAAAAAAAAATTAAGTGCTCCACTTATGGAACTTTCCATGCCGAAAAGCTCTCCTCACTCCCCGTTTCTGCCCAGAGTCAAGTCTAAATGTCTTCCCGGCTTTTGCGATCCTCTCCAAGCGGCCTCGGCCCATCCAAGCAGCCTGGGCTCCCTTGGTGTTCCAACACTGGCCCTCGCCCAGCCACCATGGCCACGTTCACCCGGCCGTCCTGCTGTGGCCAAGCACCCGAGGTCTCCTCGGTGTCCTCTTGGCTCTGTCCTGCCACGCACGTGGGCTGTGCCGTGCCACAGGGGGAAGACGCCGGAGAGGGACACACAGTGAGCAGACGTGCACCCCTGTCCCCCACACCGGCTGCCCCACTCTGCCCTACCACCTGCACCGCAGAACCATCCAGCCACATCCCACTGTCCCCCATTCCCTAACTGGTCCCCGCTTGCTCACGTGATGTCTCTAGCTCTCCCTCTAAAGCTCCTTGGTGCAATCCTGGGCTCACGGTGGGCCCTCCCCCGGTCCCGATGAGGGCCGTCGAGAAGCAGGTGAGGAGGCCGAGCACACAGGTTATGGGACCAGAGCGGCTGGGAGCAGCCCGGGCCCCACCACCTACCAGCACTACGGGGCCCTGGACTCATTACCTAGGGTGACTTGATCACACTATCAGTACAATGCAAATAATTACCATACATACATCTTCAGGCTGTCAGGATGATTGAATTGGTTAACAAGCATAACAGAACAGTGCCCGGCATAAAGTGCTGCAGAAATTATCTGGTTTTTCTTAAATACACCCAGATTGAGGTTCCAGCAGAGTCTCCTAGACACTCTTTGCAGAGTATGCCTTGGCTTTTGCAGCAGAAGTTGCACCTATGGGCCGGGGGGCAGCCGCTGAGACAGGACCCCGTGCCCCCTCTCCTGGCTGGAGGGTAGCAGACCCTCTCGGGGGGGCCCCGGGGACGAGGAGGGAAGGGTACTGGTACCACGCCTGGCCTTCTGCCTGCCTCCCCGGCCAAAGCACACCTCCTCTGCCCCCATAGCCTCCTCGGGCCTAGGGGCCGAGCCCCCTCCCGCTCCTCTGAGCCTGCCCCCCGACCTGCCCGTTCCCCTGGCCTCACTGCTTTGCCAGAGCGACGGTGGTGACTGTGCCCTGTGCCCCCTGGGGTCTGTCCCTGGCAGGATCCAGGCTGGGGAAATGGCCTCCCCCGGCCCACCACCAACCCCTTCACTTCCCTTTCAAACACTCGGTTCACCAGGAACCAGGCCTCCCCTTAAGTACTGTTGGGTTTGGCCCCCCTCTTCTCACAGACGCGAGCTTATCTCGTCAGCCACTGGCCTGGCACGAGCTTCTCCTTCTGTCCTCCCCCCACTGCTTTTGCAAAGTGCCTCCGGAGACCGGAGCTCGAGGAGGACCACGTTCATGCGGGCTACGACAGCGGATGCCACACACGCCGATCCCAGGGGGCCCCGGGCAGAGACCGCTGGGCCAGACTCAGTCCATGCCGGGGGCCGTCACAGCTGCTGCGGTCCAGGGGCAGCTCAGTGCCAGCTGCCGGCCCCACACAGGCCCGGGGCAGGGACCACAACCCAGCCCTGCCTGGAAGGCGCCCGTCCGGGTCCAGGCAGAGGAAAGGGGCCTTACCCCTTGTGAGCCCCTGCTGGGTGCTGGGCGGGGTGCTGGGCATCCGCCTTCCACTCGCATTCCCCTGTGGTTACCCTCGCGTCTGCGCGCCATCTGGGAGATGGGCAGCGTGGGGGTGGAGGCAGAGGGGGAACTGCCCAGAGCCCCTCGGGCCACAGCGCGGCCGAGCTGCCATCAGACCCCGCACTAGGCGGATACCAAGCCGGAGTGCCCTGCAGGACCCCGGGCTCTGGCCGGTACGCAGAGGAGCTGGTCCCCTTCCAGACCCGTGGTCAGAACGGCAGCATCCGAATATTTAAAAATGGAAAAGGGGAGGGGCACCTGGGTGGCTCAGTGGGTTAAAGCCTCTGCCTTTGGCTCAGGTCATGATCTCGGGGTCCTGGGATCGAGCCCCGCATCGGGATCTCTGCTCAGCGGGGAGCCTGCTTCTCCCTCTCTCTCTGCCTGCCTCTCTGCCTACTTGTGATCCCTCTCTCTCTGTCAAATAAATAAATAAAAATCTTTTTATAAAAAAATAAATAAATAAAATTAAACAAAATAAAATGGAAAAGGGAAAAGATGGACAGCGGTGGGGGGGGGGGGCGGAACAGGGAAGTCTTAGGGCTGTGAAACTGTTCTGTGTGACCAAGAATGTGACCCATAATGGTGGGCACGTGTCGTTGGACATTTATTGAAACCATAGAGAGGACGACACAAAGAGCGAGCCCTACTGCAAACTGTGGGCTGTGCTCAATCCTAACCCACCCGTGTTGCCCCATCGGTCGTAAGAGAGGTACCCCATCAATGCATGGTGTTGACAGTAGGGGAAACTGAGGCAGGGGGCGGCCTCCATAGAACTCTTTGTACTTTCTGCTCAGTTATTCTGTAAACTTAAAACCACTCTAAAAGGTAAAATCTATTAACTATTTTTTTAATTGATAAAGGGGATGGTGGGCTTGTGTCACAAATTTACTAGGGGGTTCGCAGACTCACACACCTGCTCCTTCTGGAGCATCCCCTGGGGCTGCAGGCGCCCGGGGCCTCTGCACAGGTGCTGCTCCACCGCAGAGCCTTGCGGGGGACACGCCGGGGCAGGCGGCGGGCTGTCTGTGGTCAGGAAGGTCGGGAAGTTTGCATCCTAGCATTTTGGGTCTCGGTTTCTCTACGGATACATCGGATACATCGATGCATTGCTCCCCCTCCTGCTGGAGCTGTAGGGCAGCTCAGTTAAGGCAAAGGCTCAGGAATGTGGGGGAAGCTAGGATGTCTAGTAAATAAAGCAAAGAAAACCCATCTGTGGCTCAATAGACATAAAAGACCCATCCTGCTCTCTACACGGAAGAACGGGGAATCCAAGGGCCATTTCTAAACCTCTGAGGGAGCAAGACACAAGATGTTTCTCCTTGCTGTTTGGCCAACAGGATTTAATGTCCCAGGTGAAGTCCCAACTGGGGCATGGAGTTCCTCGACCTCCCCAAGGCTCGCCGAGTCATCCCCTGCACAGCTGCTCGGTCCTGGCCCCACAGAGCTGCCGTGACAGTGAAAGGAGGTGATCCCAGAGAGACATCTGGTGGGGCCGGCACTCCCGAGTGTAGCTTCCCTCTCCTCTTGCTGACAGTTCGGCCTCAAGCACAGTGAACTGGCAGCATTCCAGGTCAGGAATGAGAAGGGCTGGGTGTTCTGGAAACTTCCTTTGCCTCCCCTGACACTGCCTCCACCAGCAGCAGGAACGAGTTTGGCTTCCCAAAAGCACACAAATTCTCAATAAGGCTACGTGCCCCTCGGGCCTGGGTAACAACATATGGGGGTTCGCTCCCCTCTGTCTGGAAAGGCTCGGAGCCAAGCAGTCAGCCGTGCCTGAGCACCTTCAGCAGATGCTGTCTGAATTTCACCCGCCTCTTCAGAGACGGGCGCTACGGACTTACCAAACCGTCGTCAGTCACATGTTTGGAAGGAGGAAAGAAAACCTAGGCAGAGCTTTAGTTGCTCTGGCAGCTGACCCTGCGCCCTCTGAAGGAAAATCCAAAATCTGTTGACCATCCGCATTTCCCCCATTGGCATCTGGTCGTATTTTGCCTGAACTTGGTGCCCGCTTTGTGGTTGTCGGGCAGGCCTAGAATCTTCTCCCGCACTCAAGGGCTCGTGCCACGTGGTGCGCCCAGGCCTCATTCCCCAGCACTCCGGAGCTTCTACCCACTCACCCGCATTCCAGATGAGTCCATTATTCTTGCCATGCTAACCTCCACCTGCCCATCCTGACTTAGCACGTGAGGCATCTGGGTCTTAAATGAGACCATTCGAGAAGAGAGATGAAGTTCAGTGCCTCCCTGGAGGGCCCACTGTTGTATCTAAAGCCCTTTCACATGTACGACCTCCCTAGAGCCTCATGTAACTGCGGATATTGGGAGAAAACTAAGACTTAGGTCACCAGACATTGAATGGCAGAGCTGGCCATTGGCTCTTCAGATTCCCAGACCTGCGTGTCTAGCCCTGGCCACGGCTGTCTGACAAGTGTCCCACCACCAGGAGGGGCTGCACATGGAGGACAAGATGGGCAATGAAGCAGTCCAGGCCTCGGTTCTGCCCTGGGTGCTGGTGGGGAAGGTGGGGGATGGAACCAAGGTGAGAAACGGTTCTGCGGCTAGATGGGGGACAGGCCGATGCTCACAAGCATCAAAGAGGCATCAAAGAGGAAACAGGAAGCATTACTGAGGCAGCCCTCGTGTGGAGTCAAATGGCGTCCCTGTGGGCCCAGGACTGTAATCCGTTCTATCGCATTCTACCGTTCCCTAGGCCAGTCAACCCGGGGGGGAACGCCGGCTCTGACCTTCCCTGGCTATTGATGTTAGCAAGTGTCTAACCTTCTGGGGCCTCAAAACACACACACACACACACACACACACACACACACACACACACACACACGATACAACACGTCATGTACTTGGAACAGCTTCAGCCCCCGGTAAGATCAAACAACGGCGACAATTACCCCTCTCAGGGAGGGCTGTCAGCATCGCTGGAGGGCCTCATGGGCGTGGAGGACATTCCACTGAGAGCTCAGCCCGGCTGGAGGAGGGCCGGGGGGCCCTGAAAGGATGGGGCTTTGGGGAGAAGGGGTTGAACACACACACAGAGTAGCCCTCAGCTCCGAGGGTCGGCAACCCCCAGCCTCGCCAGCGACTCACCAGAACTCAGGAAGCCGAAGACGCCCACTCGGTAGCCAGCCGTGACAACGATGAGGTTGCCGAGAGCAGCCAGGAAGGAGCCGTCGATGGGCAGCTGTCCTTCAGGCCCCCTGCCCTCCGCAGTGTTGTGGAAGAAGACCAGCACAGATGCGTTGGGGGCCTGTGGGCAGCAGAGAAATGTGAGGCTACAGGCTGCCCCATTCTTATCCACCGGAGCTCGGTGCGGGGCCCTTCCCAAGAAGGTGCCAGATTCAGAGCCTACCCACCACTCTTTCTGTCAACTCCGCCACATGGGCACACTAAGTCCTATTTTACGGGCTGAACTGTGTCCCCCTAAAATTCACAGGTGGGATCCCTGACTCTACAACCTTGGAATGGGACCGTGTTTGGAGAGCATCCTGTAAGAGTTGACTAAGCTAGTCGGCTCTCATCCAATGTGACTGGTCCCCTCCGAGGAAGGAGCGTTTGGATGGAGACGCACACACAAGGGTTACCATGTGGAGACAGAGGGAGAAGGAGGTAGCCATCCGTGGGCCACGAAAAGCAGCCTCAGAAGGAACCAGGCCCGCCGACCCCTGGATCTTAGACGGCTGGCCTTCAGAATGTTGAAAAAATCTCTGTGGTTTCGCCTCGCAGTCAGCGGCGCTCTGACAGAGCAGCCCTAGCCCGCGAATAAGCCTGATGTCACAGACGAGGAAGCCGAGGGTCCCAGAAAGTGGATGCTTCGCTCCCATTGCGAAGCGAGCAGGTGGCAGAAAGCGCAGCCCCCGCAGAGCTGAGCCCGTCGCTCGGAGCCCTGCGGTCTTCCAACGCCCCAGTCCCACCCGGAGGCAGGTGCTCGTCCACTACGGGTGTCAACACGGAGGCTCAGGGTGGTGAAGCGACTTTTTAAAACGCGTACAGAGAGGAAGGGGCCGACCGTTCCAGCACACTGTCCTGGCTCGCCCGTCTGTGGCTGCGCCTCTCAGGTGAGTGAGGAGTGGCTCTCTCACCAGGATGGTTTCGGGCAGCGTGGCCACACTGAAAGGACGCACCAGGGAGGACCTAGACAGTCTTCCGGGATAAGGTAGGGGCCAGACCGGGGCGTTGGGAGGCGGCATAGCTCCAGGCAATGGGCTGCCATCATTCCAGGTGGAGTGACCCTCATCCCTTTACGTGGGGTCTCTGTCGCAGTTTTTTCCAGTGTCCCCATCAGCCACCCATTGACTCATCAGTCTCCATGCAGTGTCTTATTTAATTCCTGCGAGAACTTCATGAGCAGATGCCATTTCTCCCCCACTTGCAGAGCCAAGAACACAGTGACCTTCTCTGGACCCGTGCGGCACTGGTCAGCAGCAGCTCAGCTGGGAACCAGACCTCAATCTGGCACCGCAGGTTCAGGGAGACCAGAGCTGGGCAGAGGGGACCCGGTGTCTCCCTCGCGCTGAGCTCCATGCGCACAGCAGCGCCGTCTATGTGGGGGGCCTCGTGACAAAGCTCACTCGGACCAGCTGGCTGAGGTCAGCGTCCAGAGTGAGGCGGCCTCCCGCGGCTGGCACAGGCCAGGGGACCGGGAAGCTGTGGCACGGCCCCGGGTATCATCGCTTCTATCAACACCGGGTTGGCGTCCCCAGAAACTGACGTTTCCTAAATTTCATCAGTGCCTTTTGCTTTCGTGCCCTCTGACCCTTCCCCCCAAACGGGAACCCAAACGTGGAGCTTCAGGCTCATGGCCGCTACTTAGGCCGACCCAGGCTCCAAAACGGGGCATCACCCTGTCTGGGTCACAGCCCCAAACCTCACCCTCCGGAACTGCCCCCCAAACAGGAGTCCAAGCGGAAGCGCCCCAGGGGTCACTCCTAGGGTCTCCCAAGGACAGCGGTTGGTTTGTTTCCTCTTTGGCAGACGAGCCACGGTCGGGCTCTGTCCTCTCCAGCTGCGGCTCTCTCCCCCTCTCAGAGATCCCGCATCGCTGACCCTCACCCACTGCCTGGCTCACACCTCCCTCCCCTCACCCCGCTCAGGCGGCACCCCCTGACCGCCACCCATCACCTCCCGTCACCACGTCCCATCCTCTATTTCTCCTCAGTCTCATCTACACCAGTGGTTTGATACTCACTTGCGTATTGGTTTCTGCCCTGCCCACTACGCTGTAAGTCCCGAGCAGCCACTCTGTTTGTCACTTCTCTGTCCCCCCGGAGCAGTGCCCCCCAACACAGGCCCTTTATGAAGATTTCTTGGAGAACTGAACTGGGACAATCGTGCCCCATTTGCCATGGGGTGGCCTGAGGATGTGGGTAGGGTCAGGTGAGGCCGGGCAGGAACCAGAAGGACCCTCTGCTTCCTCTTGGCCACACAGGCTTCTGTGAAGCCAAGAACCAGCAAGGACAGCCCTGGGAGCGCAGAGCCTGGACCAGCCACAGAGGAGGGGGATGGATCCCGGCAGCTCCGGGGATGGGGGGCTCTAATGGGGCAGTTCTCAGGGTGGGCAGTCAAGGGCTTCTGCACTCACCATGTTCTGAGGGACAAACACGTTAAGATAGAGGCAGTCTTCGCTGACTCCGAGAGCCGCAGGCGCTCGGGTGCCTGGCTGCCAGCAGCTGGCCCTGGGGAGACGGACCGTATGACTTCCAGGTGAAAAACCAAAGACGCACGCCTCGTCTTCCCTTCCTGCACCACCCCCAGCCAGAACCCAGCGCCCCAAGGGCCCACCAGCTCCGCAGTGTTCGGCAGCTTCAGGAAATGGGAAAAGGGAGTGGCCAGCACAGAGATGAGCTGCCAGCTCAGAGAAAGGATGCCCAAGACAGGGACGGGGAACGTGGGTGCTGCTCAGGACCCTCCCTTCCCCACTTGTGCAGACTTGTCGCTGGGTGTGGAGCCTGCCCGGCCTTGCCCATCAGCACAGGGCCCAAGCGCACCAGGCTGAGCTGAGTGTCCCCGGGTGCAAGAGCGGAGACCGCATCTGGGACATGGCCACCAGCAGCCTGATGGGAACCAGCTCCAGCAGGGATTTCTCGCGTCCCCCAGGCTCATCTGTCCCGGACCCTGAGAAGGCCAGCTCTCCACCTACCCTCCAGCCCAAGCGTCCCCTGTCATGTGGGTCCACTCTGACACGGGCAAGCACGCTGATTAGTGCAAGGGTATTCCTTTTGTGTCTCCATGGTGGACACTTAGGACCAGGGCTTTCCACACTTATCCACCACCACCCAAGTTCAAGCCTTCAATGCCGTCACGCTGAGGAAGGCAGAGCCTCCATAGCCTGGGTCCCCAAATCACTGCAGGGAGCAGAACACGCTGCCCCCTCCCCCATCACCAAATGCACTCTGCAGGAGCAAGAGAATGCTATTTGGAGGGTTTATCTGTAAAAGCCCTTAATGCCCCCTCGATTAGTATGCTGCCCACCCCCAATGCACTCCTCAAACTGCTCTGCCCCAAGTCTCACTCTGATGCATTCGAATGGGAGAGGAGTTTCCTGGGCATCCACCAAGATGTGTTCCCCGAGATCCTCACCGTGGCTGGGTGGCGTCCCAGGACCCTGTCCAGTTCAAGGGCTCGGGGGCCCGGAAGCGGCTCTCCTCCAGGGGCGGGGCGGCATACGGAACTCCCAGGAACTGGTCCACTTGTTTCCACGAGCTGCCCAGCCGGATGGCCTGCGACCTGCCCAGCAGCCGGCCGTGGGGGGCGATGGTCACAGAAGGTGCAGGTGTCCCAAAACCAAGCAGAGAAAGGTCTGTGGGGAGGGTGTGGGGGGAAGCGACAACCGTGAGTGCTCTATTCAAACAAAACACTGCTTTTCACACTTAAAAAAATTTCAGTTCATTCAACCCCAGGGGCAGGAGTCTAGCCAGGTTACTGGTTACCCCCTGGAGGGGGGGGTCTGGAGTCAGGCCCCTCACTCAAACACATCAGTGACTTTTGGGGTGAGGCTATAAACCACTCATACTATCGGGGATTCATAAAGAATATGATTTCTTTGGTCATTTGAGATCAGATGTTGCCAGCAAATAAGTTTGCAGCAAGATCACAAAAAAAATTCTTCCTCTGGCCTGTTGGGCCAAAACTAGTGCCCCTGCCAGCCTGCCCTGGCTCGCCTCCAGAACCTTCCCCATGCCTTGTAATGCTAATCACCGCACTTTGGGCAGCCTCTCTCCAGACTGGTTCTTATCTCCTCTACCACATTTTCTCCCATTCAGTGACTGAGTCAATCCACTTTTGTTGGGACCCTGGTTCTGTGCCAAATACCATTTTCAGGGACTTGGAACCGGTCTGATTCCCCACCAGGCTCAGGGCCTGGCACAAAGGAGGTACTGAATGCTGGTGAAGAGATGTTCTCTTTCTCAAGCTCCCTCTTTCTCTCTTTGCGTGTGTGTGTGTGTGTGTGTGTGTGTGTGTGTGCGCGCGCGCGCCAGCGTTGGGGGAGGTGCAAAACGGGAAATCGCTTATTATTTCCCACAAGTGTGTTTGGTTTGCTGGGCTCCGCTATTGGCTGTGAACTTCGCCTCTTGTCTGCAGCTCGTCTACACCCTCTTACATGTGTGAGGACAAAGGAGAGGCACAGAGGAGGAGGCAGGCAGACAGGCAGAAGTCTACCCATTCCTCAAGCTGGGTGCCAGGCAGTGGCTCAGCTGGAGGTGATTTTATCCCCGGGGGACATTCGATAACTTCCTGACACCATTCGGTTGTCACCAGGGTCTGAGAGATGCTGGTTTCTGATGCCTAGTGAGTCCAGGCCAGGGACGCTGCTAGGCACCTAGCAGTAAACAGGACAGCCCCCACTGCAAAGAACCATCTGGCCCAGGCTGTCAGCGGTGTGGAGCCTGAGAACCCCTGAGGCGGTGTGTGTCCATGACTCCCGGGCCACCCAGGAGCGTCGTGGGGAGGAACTGATGTATGCATAGTCCCAGGAGCAAGCAGACCTGTGTTTCAGGCCATATGCACCAGTTACTTGGGGGAAACTTCCTAGTTCTGATGCTCAATTTCCCCCTGAGACACAGGAATGATAGCAGCCTCTACAACACAAGGATGTTGGGGACAAGTGCATGGTGCCCGTGGTGCTCTGAGCCCGGTGCCTGCAAGGGGCAGGGGCTCCACGCAAGAGTGAGTGAATGGATTGGAGGGAGGAAGGGAGGGAGGGAATAGGAGAGAGGAAAGAGAGAAAGAAGGAGAGAGAAAGAAAGAGAGATAGAAGGGAGGGAAGGGGTGAAGGGAAGGGAAGGGGGAAGGAAGGAGAGAGGGAGAGAGGGAGGGAGGAAGGGAGGGAAGGTTGGAAACAGGGATGAAATTCTCTCTACTGCAAAAACCCTGCAGTGCTAGGGTGAACCCAGCATGGAAGGAAAGAGTTGCACGTTCTAATCTAGTCTCAGTCACAAGTCACTGCTGGTCTCAGCCCACAGCTCCTTCTCACAAGCTTTCCTGCTTCAGGGCTAAATCACAGGACCTCAGGCCAATATTCAGGCCCGAGGGCGCTAACATAGCAGAACCTTCAGACTCTGCCCCCTGCTCCACAGGAAAGCAGCCACATCTCATGAACGTGGCACCCTCTGAAGGAGGGAGCAA
Source organism: Procyon lotor (assembly GCA_028646535.1). Lineage (NCBI taxonomy): Eukaryota > Metazoa > Chordata > Mammalia > Carnivora > Procyonidae > Procyon > Procyon lotor. The sequence goes on along the minus strand of CM053606.1, from coordinate 156,906,140 downwards.
AGACACAAAATACAAAAGCTAAAGAATTTCAAGGGAATGTAAGCCTGCTTTCCCACGCACAGTGGTATTCGGCCCTCCCTCCAGACGCGGCCTGATGAATCCCAGACTGAATGAGCTCCAACATGGGGAAAATGTTAGAGGTGCAGCTCTCTCTTTTGAACTGTTTTCCAGAAACTGATGAATTCTTTCTAGAATAGCCCCATATTGAGGCCACAGGACTCCTTAGGTGAAGAAAATTATCCAGAGCTGTATGTGGGCACAAGGGGCAGACAATGTGTATATACACACGGGCACTCATCTTCAGGGGGAGGTGAGCCTTTCCCATTGAGCTTGAGCTGCACAGAATTAATAGAGAAACAGTCTCACTTGTTTTATGGAACCTAAACCCCAAAGCGAGGCATCTGTCCTCAGCAGGATTTCCATGCAGATTAGCTATGACGCGATGGGTGAAATAAACTATTGAAATCTAATGTGACTAAACGCTATGAGTGTGTAGGTAGAAGACAAGATCTGGGACTGTAGCCCGAGAGCACAGCATTAGGAACCCGAGCACTCCCAGGCCTGGGCAGCACTCCCATGGTCTAAAGGCTGAGGTGGAGGAAGGGGGCAGAAGAGGAGGATACCCCTGGATCAAGACAGGCCTGGGGACCACCAGGGTGGGCTCTAAGGCAGGGGAGGACCAAATCCGGCTGCTGTCTGGTTTTGTAAATAAAGTTTTATTGGGACACAATCACACACTGATTTCCATACTTTCTGTGGCTGCTTTCTTGCTCAAGTGGCAGCATTGAGTAGTTATAACAGAGGCCTAAAGCCTAAAATATTTATCTGGCCCTTTACAGAGAAAGTTGGCAACCTCTGCTCTAGAAGATAAGGCGGCAGAAATAGACAATGTTTTAAAAAGTCATTAATTTCATCCCATGAGCATGTCTAAGGGGGGAGGGGCTTCGCCCAGGCCTCCAGCTCCCATTATATGGGTCTTACCTATTGTGTTTAGTGATGGGTTTCTATGATTACTTAGAGTTCTGTTTTTGCCCGTGCTGGCTTCTTCCCTGTATCCCATCTGACATGTAACACCTTACTGAAGGCTTTCGAATGAAACTGAGCCACGAGCAGCTGCCCTCTCCACAGTGACCGTGATAGAGTTGTTAGATGATGTGGTTTTGTGCGAGCAGATTGCATCTAGAGATAGGAGACCTGGCTGCAAGCTCGCATTCTTGTCATCGCTAGATGGGGAAATCAGAGAAGTAACTTCTCCAGGCCAGAGTCTCTTGATCTCTAAGATGGAGATAAAACCCTTATCTTGCCACCTCACGGGATTGGCATGAGGACCAACTGAGATAAGGCACATGATGGAACATTCTAAACTATAAAACGGTAACAAAATATGGCCTATTTAATCATTTTACTAAGAAACTCAATGGCCAAATGACTTCCATAACCTGAATAAATGAGTAAAGGTGGGGCAGAGAAGCTCCAGCTTAGAAGCAGGGTTTTCACCTTCCTCCAGTCCCTCCCAGGTGAATGCCACCTATCCCAAGATAACTCGGGCCAATTTTTCCCAGAGAACCTCAAAAGTCATTGCCCACAAGTGAGCACACACTTGGACAGTCCCTCCCGGCTATATCTAGGAAGAGCCGCAGAGGCACAGGCTGGGACTCACTCAGCTTCCGGTAGATGTGGGTGGCCTCCTCACGGAGCAGAAGTCGGCAGTCCTGGGCCTGCAGGCTATGTGTGCAGATCTGGGCATCCGCATAGAATACACACCTCACAGCACCAGGTCGGGGCTGCAGAGTGGTGACGAGGCAGGCCTGGTGACGGGAACATTCTACAGAATAAGAGGAGAGTGAGGCTTGGGCTTCAGAGATGA
>CM053606.1:156879228-156903773 GCA_028646535.1 Procyon lotor | reverse complement strand
CTTCCCTGACTGGCATTACCCAGGCCCAGAAAAAGCTCTCAGGACAGGCTGGGGACAGGTCTTGGCCTGTCTCTGGCTAGGTGTCTGCGTGACCACGTCAGGAGGCCTCCTGTCTGGGCTGACTCTGAAACACACGTGCTGGCCTCGCCCCTCCCCTCCCTCGTGTCCCCATGCCGCCACGCACGCGCCATCGCTCGACTCCCCAGCAATACTGGCGGCCTGACGCTCGCGGGGAGCATCAGTTAAACACCGGGGATTGAGCCTTGACCCCCACCACACGTTGGGAATCAACTCCCAGCCCGCAGACCCCCCACCAGCCCGGCCCTCCCGCTCCACCTTCCCCCTCAGAGCCCCTTCTGGGCCACAGCCTCCCGCCTCAACCCTTCCTTCACTCCACGGCTCCGGGAAAGTCATGGGGAAGAGACTTCATTATCTATCAAAGTGAATTCTGACTTTAGTCCCTCCCAACAACTTTGTCCTTCTTTTCAAGCCCGCGTGTGTGATTTGGGGGAATTCGTGGAATCTGGGACAGGAGAAAGAAAGACTCGGGGCTTGCATTTTGCAGGTGCAAAAACTGAGGTCCATCCAAGAAAAGAAACATACCCAGGGTGGCGACCCGCGCAAGGTCTGACTCTCTCCCGCTGCCCTATCCCTCGCACTCTGGTCGCCTCGGTCTCGGGTCAGCACGCACGCGCCAGCCCACCGTAGTATCCCGCGCTGTTCAGAGAAAGGTCTCGACAGCCCCGAGCGGTCTGCTCGCTGGCTTCCTGTGCTCTCAAGGAAGGAGTTAACTTCTCTTCGAGAAGCTTTCATTTGAGCAGAATAAAAATGCCCCCAGAGACCGAGAGCCAGAGTCTCCCTAATGAAATGGCTGAGGAATCTGATTTAATCTGTGACAGTTTTATGCAGGGGCTGGAGGTGGGAGAGCGGGTAGGAGACACATAATTGCTTCTAGGAACAATAGAGAAAGGGCAAAAGAGAAATGAGTTAATTAACATTAGCTTTGAACATTTGGTTTCTTTCTCCCTTTGCCTTGTGACGTCAACGATCAGAGCTGGTATTTGCCTCTGAGCTTCCCCCTGGTCTTTGGACCAATCCTGTTTTCTTTGCGTGAACTTGGGCCTCAGTTGACTCTTCTGAAAAATGAGAGGAGTGAAAAAGATGGTCTCCAAAGACAGAGTCGCTTAGTCCCTTTAATTCTAGGAATCAAGACTCTGGTGAGTTTTTGAAGACAATTATTAGAAGAACGATCATCACTTTTCTTATCAAGTCCCATAACAGAATCCAAACCCTGAATTCATATTCTTCAGGGTCAAGGGAAGGCTGTTCCGCTGGGCTCCATCTCCCGATGGGCGATTGCCTTCCGCCCGCCCAGCCTCCCTGGGAGGCTGACTTCCTCCTCCACCTTCTCAGTGTGGAGGTCAGCTATGAACGCACCTGTCTACACTCGGAGAGCTGCAAGGTGCTGGGTAGGGCCGCGGGAGGCACACCTACCTCTCTGGACTTCGGTGCCGATGTCTGTTGTCCTTTCCCAGGGACTGTGCCGCTGCCTCTCTCCAGGGAGGAGGGAGATCACTGAGGACCTCTGGGCAGTGCGGATGCACAGCATGGAGAGGTCCCAAGGCCGCAGGGAGTTAGCCCTGGGGGTGTGGGAGGTGCCGGCCGGCGGCCTGTCTCTGGCTAGGTTTCTGCGTGACCAAATCAGGAATCCTTTCACTGTGTGTTCTGCATTATCTTATAAATACAGGGGGCAGGCTTCTGAGAACCTTCCGTTCCCGGATGGCATCCCAGGACCCTCCTGCGTCCTTTATCCACTTTGGGCTTCTAATGCCCGGGCCTCACTTTCAGAAGGGCGAGTAGTCTGAACCCCCTACAGCGCGCTGACGGCGGAGGGTTGAGGGACCCCAGCCGTGGGAAGACGGGTCTGGGCTTTGTAATGAAACCAGGGACAGTTGGAGAACCTTGATGACATGGTTTAATTAATACAAAAATCTACTTGGGGATGCAGCTTTCCCTTTGGCCTTAGCAAGTTTCCCCGTAAAGAGTGGCTGGAAGTCCGCTCACGTGACCGGCTTCTAAGGCGTGGAAGCGTGATGCTCCCAGTGGGGAACCTCACCGTCCACCACACCGGGACCCCAGCGGCGGCAGTAGTCCCCGAGGACGCCACCCCCACCATGGCTGGTCGGTGCCGGGCACCGGGCGAAGCATTTTCTAGCCATCATAGCCTGTCCCTCACACAACGCCCTTTGAGAGGTGAGATAAATTTTGTAACTTGTCCAAGCTTATGCGACCGGTAAGAGGAAAGTCTGGCCCCCAAAGCAGCTCTGTCAGATTCTAAACGCTGCGTTCACAGCATCCATGAAATGCTGCCCTGCTTTCCTGCCCTCTGGTTCACAGAGAAATGCTTTTTTTAAGGCTCTCAAAGTAAATTTCTGGGACCGTAAACTTTGGGGGGAGACTTTGATACAAAGGACAGGGAGTTCTGGAAGGGTCTCTGGGAGGTCAGGGGGCAATGTTTGGAGGCCACGTCTGGGGATCTGGCTGGAGGGGAGCAGAAGACAGGAGACAGAGAGAGGCAGGGAAGGTGAGCTCAGCCCTCAGCTCTTAGGCGGCCTGGTGGGGTCAGAAGGGCTGGAGTGAATCAAGGGGAGCGTTTTCCACCCTTTCACAGTGTGAAAGGCCTGGTAAATGCTACGGGGGGGGGCGGAGTGGGGAGGGGAGTAAGAAGCAAGAAAAAATTGCTTATGCTGTCCCAATTTTGTAAAAAAAAAAAAAATGCATATGCAAATATGTATAGAGAAATATGAAAGGAAATTATTTCCAAGATGTTTCCAAGGGCTCTCTCTGGGTAGTGATTTCGTAAGGTAAATGCACCCATTTCTTTTTTTGCACCTTCCTAAAATCTCCAGATGTTCTCCCACATGCATGAATTGCTTTTACAACCAGAAGCAGAACTTGGACAGAATAAGGAAGCCTTGAAAGGGTTTAAGGCAGGCAAGCCTGTGTTCGGATTCCAACCCCCAACCTCCTGGCTGTGTGTCCTTTGGCAAGTCCCCGCACTTCTCTGAGCCTTGATTTTTTAAACACGCACACTTGGGATACGAATACATATCCTGGAGCGTTGTTTTGAGGATTGAATTACAGGCCCCATCGCAAGCAGGGAGAGGTTTGATAAACTCAAACGGCTTCAAGCTTCCCCGAGCTGGATCTCTTGGTGCTACTGGGGGACCCAGCTAACTGCCGCAAGCTTGAGCAAATGTCTTCACCTTGCTGGGATCTCAGGGCTCTCAAATACAATGGGAAAAGGGTTGGGACGGATGATGGCTCATGGCTCTTGTGCCTCAGTGACCCCTTCACTGTGACTGGTGCCAGGTTCCTGCCCAGTTGACTTGGGACTTGCTCAGTACCGCTTGCGGTCTGGTGCTATGCAGCAGGAAAGACAAGAGCTGGGACAGGAGCTCAGCGTAGGCTGGTTTCCTGGCCAAGGATCTCGCAGGATTTCCGGGGGGCACCCCACCACATCCTGACCTCATCCAACAGGCGCACCTGCCCTGTGACCCACATTGTTCCCTGCGCTCCTCTCTGGGCAGGTGCAGCCACAGCCTGCCCCCCAGGCCCCCAGCCCCACCTTGTTCTCCCTTCCTGGGGCTCCTGGGGTACTGGCCCGGGCCCACAACCAACTCAGAAAACTGCATACGTGCTCCCACTCCCTCCTCCTGCCTGACTCAAAACCAGAGGATTTAAATTGCCGTTTGGAGGATACCTTGGTATCCTCTCGCCGGGGATATTCCAAACCTCTTGGTCGAAACCTGTTCTCAGAGTTTCCCCAGAAGCTTAATATGTAACATTGATCAAAGCAAGCTGCTGGTTGGGGATGCGGGGTTCAGCGCTCCTGCCGCTCTACTCCTCCTGATGGAACAACCCAATCCTGGGATATCATAAAGCACCAGTAAAAAATAGCAGTTCAGTGCCTTCATATTACAAAGAAAAGGCTCAGAGAGGGCAAGCAACCTGCTCAAGTTCACTCAGGAAGCTTGGACAAGGGCTGTGACTCCCTGTACAGCACTCTGTCTCCCGTTCTGCCTGACCCCCTTGCCCACGAGCCTGTGTTCTGGCACCTTGCACCCCTGTGTGCCCAGAAAGGAATCTCATATATTCTCAGGCTAACAGGGAGATGCAGCTTTGCCCTAAGGCTACGATGGATGGGTCCTCTAAAACATTTTATGTTCACTTTAGGGCGTCATGGGAAGAAGCCAGATTTGGGGCCAGATGGTGCTGAAGCAAATTTTAATCTCACCCCTTATTACCCTGCTAAGCCTCTTTCCATCGTTGGTTTTCATTTAAAATGCGGGCATAGCCACCTATGCCTGGCTGGGGTTTCATAGGCGAGGATTAGGGAGAGGCGAGATTATAGGACGTGCACACCGTGGGCTCTGTGTGACCCCTTCTCCTCTGACAGGGACGGTGCCACGAGCAAGCAGGGGCCGAGGGGCCCAGATGTGGTGGCCGTCTGTGTGCTGTGTCCCGCACAGCGAGATGGCCCCAAAGTCAGTCCCGACCTGGCTTTAATATTTCATTGCATAAGAAGAAGAAAGCCCTTCCTCTCATTTGTTTCTTTTCTAGATCATCTTTTTATGCACAGAGGCTGATGTAGATATATATAACCCCTAAAGTGACATCCTCAACACCGGCAGCGAAAAGAACAGTGGTCAAGACACGTATTTTGATATCAGATTACACAGATACGCAATTACACAGAATGGGAAAACAATAAATACGAACAGGCTTTTTTCTTTTCCTTCCAAATCCGGATGCTTGGGAAACCCAGGTTTCATCAGTAGGAGGGGGCTGAGGCAGATTTGAGTGCAAACACGAGAGGTCGCCTGGACACGTGGACCCAGGATGTAAAGTTAGTCCTATAAAGTTAATCCTATATCCCATTTCACAGCAAGACTTAGTTGGGCTTTTTATTCACACCATGCGGCTCATAACCTTGTGCAGGATAGAAACCGATAGCTTGCTGATAACATCATTTGCATATGCTGACCACCTGCTCCGGCGTCCTTGGCCCTCACCGAGGGGCACTCATCACAGCACAGACATGAGGGTCCGACCCCGGGGTGCTCAGATGGTTCCCCTAGTGGGACTGCAGTGCTGGTCTTTCTATGAAGACCCCAGGATGTTTGCATGTGCTGCCAGGGGTGAAACGCTGAGCTACTCTTTTTTTTCCCCTCACTTCCCCAGGAACCCTGCATTGCCCTTTAAGTGAATTATAATTGTAACAGTGACTTGTGTGATTGTTCCAGGAATGGCTATAAGTAAAGACAGTGGTCAGATCTGCTTTTACTCATGGCTGGAACACAGAAGCTACTCCATGAGGGAAACAAAACGGGATAGGTGGAGAGTGGAAAAACAATGTGCCCAGGAGAGAGAGAGTGGGTGAGTGGTGACCTAGTAAATTGTAACAGTGACGGGGGGCAGGGGTGAGGCCTCTAACTGGTAGGGTTTGCTCACTTCCGTGGTGTAAATATTCCCACTGTGGCTGATCTAGAGTCTGCATTGTGACCTCACCAAATGTGGAGTTAGGAAGAGATGTGTGCAATGGGCCCTCACAAGCCATATGCCCCTGGTTCCGGGCACCCCCAGCAGGAAGAAACTTTTCTTCTGACAATTGTCCTTATTTGGAACAGGTGCCTGAAGACTTTCCTGTTGTTATCGCTGTGAGCACCCGCTACATGGAAGGTCTCAATTAGCTGTTTGAACTACGCTGGCTCAACTGATGCCCCAAAGAGCCTGCCATTTTGTACAGGAAATGGAGGCTCAGAGAGGTTGAGTCACTTGCTCAGGGTCGCACAGCTCATTCAGTGGTGGGGCCGGCTTTCAAACTCTGCTTCTTCTTACTACCAACCCTGATTCTTTCCACTACCCTCGTCCCACTACAATAATCAGTTTGCTCCCCTGTGAGTAGTAGGTGGAGCAGATGGAGGGCTCCCTGTGTCCATCACGGATCTGTGCCAGCTCCCTAGAGGGCTGAGCATACAGCAACAAGAGAAAACCAGGAGCTTACTAGATGCCGAAGATGTGTTTTAGAGGTGCTCTCCATTTGATTCCCACCACGGATCTACGTAGGACGCCTCACTATCATCATGCCTTTTGTATGAGTGGGCAAACCAAAGCCAGGGCATTTCTAGAACCTGTTGGAGGTCCCCCAGTTGGTAGGAGGGGGAGGCAGGATTTGAGTTCAGGCATCTGGCTCCAGAGTGAGGCTCTTAGCTGTGTGCTTCTAGGCATCAGGGAGTGAATGGAGGGTCATATAAAGCTGAATGCATCCTTTCTCATGAGAAGATTTCGGTGCTACTATCTTTTTGGTGCTAGAGTCATGTACGTAATAGGTATTCCGCAGACGGGCCCAGAGGTGTATTCATAGAGCCTCGATCTAGAAGTGAGTCTGACACTCCGGCCGCTGGGAGTTGCCATTGAGAGGGTGTAAGGAACAAGCGATTGCCCGTGTGACTTGGAAGCCTTCGCTGGGGGTGGGGGAAGGGGAGGAGCGGGGGAGCTGGCAAGTCTGCGGATTGGGAAGGGGCATGGCTACTGCCCAGGCTAACGTGAGAATTACATTCCACGAGCTTCACTAGCAAACAGGTCCCCCTGCTCTCTGTCCTGGGTCCCATTTGTTCCCTTCACGGCACACACCGCAACGCATTTGTGTGTCTTACCCACCCCCACCCCAGCTGTAAACTTCCTGAGAACGTGGTCCCTGTCTAGTATATTCCTCAATGAAAAAACGATACCTAGCAGGTGGCTAACAGGCAGTAAGCGTTCACTTCATTCGGTTGAGTTCCTGAAGGTATGTCTGTAAAGTGCCTAGAACAGCCCAGTGGGGGCTGGGCTGTGCTTTCCCCACTTTCTCCCGATGCTCTTCCCCTTGCTCTGCCCACCCCACCCCAAGGCCTCCAGCCACAGTCCCTGCTGCCCGGCCGGTGCCATGGAGGAAAGTATGACTTTGCAAAGCTGTTTGACAACAAAAGGGAGCCACTGAACCTTCGAGGCCCCAGGGTTTCTGTCTGTAGCTCAGTTACCCTAATGAAATAAGCCCCCTCCCTTGGTGGTTCTCAGATGGGAGGAAGTGGTTTGGACCCAGGGTACTTATTTCCTTCGGAACGCCGGAACGCCGCCAGGGCGCTGAGGGGGAGGAAGTCGGTCACATGGTATGGCCTCAATGCATATTTATTAAGGGAAGGGAGGGATGGAGGAATGCATAGATGAACTCGTGGGGCCCCACACAGCTGACAGGAACCAAATAATCTGGCCTGACATGCTGGAAAGGGTTAATGAGAATGTGAAGCTCTAGCCTGTCAGAGCTGGGGGAAATAAACTCTTGCTGAATGTCCGATGAAAACTGAACAAAACCTAGTACCCTCTACGGATGCACAAAGCTGATTAGGGTTTACCACGATGGAGACTTGCTAAGTCTTTAAAAAGACACCCTCCCCTTGGAAAGACATTGCCAGGTCCCAGAACTCAAGAGTGGGGAAGTTTTTTGTTTTTGTTTTTGTTTTCTGTTTTAGGAGCATGACTTCAGTTTGCTGTAATTTCAACCTACGCGTGTTTGTTACAGTTATATTGTGCGGAGAAACTAGCAGAAATAAGCATTGAGAAAAATCAAGGAGCATCCTGCCCCCGCAGTTGTACGACTTGATTCATTATATGTAATGCTGTCCATTACCCATCTGTTACCTGGGGAGCCAGAGGAACCTGACCTCCTCCCCTTGTCTGGGTAAGGAATGCTATCGCTAGCTGCTACTCAGTACTTAGCGTCGCCTATACATCGTATGTAATTCAAACTTCTTACAAACATACGTCTTCTTTTTATGCAGAGGAAAATAAGACTCAGAGAGGCAAAGGGGCACGTTCAGAGTCACATAGCCCCTTGGCAGCTGACCCAGAAGGTTGACGCAGGTAGAGCTGATGACATCAGTGACTTTCCACGGAGCCATCTTGCTGCCCTGACCCTGAGATCTGTTTAAGACACAGAAGCCAAAACAGATTCCCATCTATTCCATAGGTTTTTAATAGTATTATTATACTTTTCAGGACACATTACACATTCTTGTATAGCAGTCTTCTAGCTGGATAAAATCATTTGCAAAGGATTTTGCCAGAAGTTTAATTTGGGCTTACCTCCCCAGTTTTAAAAGGACCATAGCCCAGCTTACAGGTCTGTGGCTCAGCATCCCATAGCAAATCACAGAATTTGTGGACTATGGAATTTATTTCTCTTAAAATAAAGAGCACTGCTTTGTACACACTTCTGTCCTCTATGTGCTTGCTGAATCTGAGACTCTCCCCTCCCCCACTTCAGCCCTCAGAGCCCTTAGACACTCTCACCAGCTGTGGGACTTACACAAATTACTCACCCTCTCTGAGCCTCATTTTCTCATTTGTCAAAAGCATGTAATAATCATAAACTTGCGGCATTGTTCTGAGGACGGCCGGAAAATAACTCTTCGCGCGGTGACCCTCCCCTGTCACTTGGCGTGGAAGACACCAGCCCCTTGCACTCACATGCATGGCCCCAATTTAGGGCACTCTGAGACCAAAGCCCAGGTCATTTCCCTGGCATTAGGCTCTCTGGATGTGTTGGCACCTAAAAGAATGTGGAGTATCCCATATTCCTTAGGGAATTCTAGTTCTTCAAAATCTCTTCGAATTCTAACCTTCTATGTTTTCAGAATGTATATACCTCACCGGTTTGCCTTTCCTTCCTCCCCTCCGCTTATTGTTGCTTATTACTGTTGGTTATCACCTGTGTCTTCCCAAAGATCCACACGCCCAAACTCCTAAAAGCACTATTGTGATCGGCCCAGCCTACCCGGGCTCCGTGCACATTTCAGATGTCCTGACATCTGGATATCATTGAACACCTACTATGTGTCTGAAATTGGCCTGGGTACTTTGCATACGTTAGCTCATTTCATCTGCCCAGTACCTATTGCACTGGGCACCTTTATTCCCACCTTACAGGGGAGAAAATGAAGGCCTGGAGAGGTCTAGATGTCTTGCCCAAGGTCATGCAGCTAGGAACACTGAGAGCAAGCAGGAGCTGCCCTTAGTACAAAGCCCGCTATGTGCCAGGCTATCGCTCCTTAGCTAGAAAATCTCCTCTGGCAGGAGTGTCCCTGGCCCAAGATCCCCAGCCTGTCTTGCCGTCTGTACTTCTGCATCAAATATCCATTGAACCACTGCCATGCGCTGGGCTCTGGGTCCGGTGTCAGCCTCCCTCTAGATGTGGCCCTGCCTGTTCTCACAGAGTGCTTTCCTGTCCCCAGAAGGTCAATGCTCTGCCAGTTGTGGGTCTAGGAGTCTGAGGTTCCTCCCCGCCCAGCCCCTGCCATGTCCCCTGCGATACCTTCAAAGGTTGGGCATGGTCTCCCCTGGGAGTCACTGTGGAGGACCCGCCGGGAGCGCCGTCACTGTCTCTCCATCAGCTGCTGCTGCTCCGGCGCAGGGTGCAGGTGGCCAGGCCTCCGCGGGTGCAGAGAAACCCAGGCTATCAAGAAGAACAGCAGTTGCTACACCGGCCACACACTTCCTCTGCTAGAAATGAGGAAGGCGCGCGGGACTTGCAGAAAGGCAGGTTCCTGTTTTCAGTAACCACTCTGAGCAGGCTTCTCTCTGTAAGGACAAGGAAGACCGTGGCATTATTAATTTTTTTTTTTTTTTTTTGCAAAGCGCTTGGGAATATGTGCAGCTTGATTCTAAACGCCTGGGCCATGCTCAGGCTTTCAGGGGCTGGGACCTTTTTTTCTAATTAAAAGGCAGGGGAGGCTGAGAGGCTGCTCTCACACATCCCCAGAGCTCACTGGGTCCAAGAAGTCTGGGGCTCAGGCCTGCAGCTTGTCTCTTCTCAGTGTCTTGGTTATTACCGCTATTTTGTGTCCCTGTGAAGGGGCCCCCAGAGCAGAGCTTCTGCTTGGGCTCTGCCACAGACAGTTGTTAATTGGCAGAGGTGTAAAACAGTAGGCATCGAACCCACTACAGAAAGAAGCTGCCCATCAGCCTTCTGGGGCAAGACATGCAATCCCTCTGCTGTGCTATAGCCAGAAGAAACTAGAAAAGATATGAAATGTAGTCAGCTTCCCCGCAGGTTGTAGATTAAAATTGACTAAGAAAACATGGTGACTGGGTGCAGTGTGTGATGCTTGGCTGGCTCCTGGACTGAGGAGAAAGACCTGGAAAGAACATTCTTGGGATGGAGGTGGGGGGTATTCACACAGACACTATAGATAACATTGTGTCAATGTTAACTTTCTGGGGCAGAATAATGACACTGCAGTTATGTGGGAAGACACACTGGTTCTCAAGGAGATACACGCTGATGTATTTGGAGGTCAAATATCATGATGCCTGCAACTTTCAAATCGTTCGCTAAAAGAAAAAGAACTACAAAATATAAGTGTAAATAAATATAAATCAAGAAAAAGACAAGGAGGGCCCCTGAGTGGCTCAGTCATTAAGTGTCTGCCTTCAGCTCAGGTCATGATCCCCAGAGTCCTGGGATCGAGTCCCACCTCAGGCTCCTTGCTCAGTGGGACTGTCCCTGTGACTCCCCCTGCTTGTGCACGCTCTCTCTCTCTCTCTCTGTCAAATAAATAAAAAGCAAAATCTAAAAAAAAAAAAGACAACGAGAGAGGCAGAAAGCTAAAAGGGCGTATGTGCCTCATACTATTTCAACTTTCTGATGGGTTTAACATTTAAAAAGATAATAATATATAGCTCCCCATTCATAGTATATGTGTCCCTATTCCTAGTACGTGTGTTTTTCCATAGTTTTCCTGTGGGAAAACTCAGGCACATGGGGACTAAGGGCTGTTGGGGACAGGGCTGCCAGCGAATTACCTGCTGGGGCTGGGACAACCCTCCAAGAGCCCCGGGTGTCCCCCCACTTCACAGAGATGATGGAACAGAGCATGGGGTGACTTCCCAGAATACCATAGCCAGTCCTGTTCCAGAGCCAGGACCAGAGTCCAGGGCTGATGATGCACTGCTCCAGCCCGGCAGTGCTGACACGGCCACCCAGGGACGGTCATTCAGAAACCTCGCTTAGTGCACTGGTCCATTCTACTGAAAACATCAGGGCCACTTCTAAACTTGAACTCTGTACTAGATAGTTGCTTCCTTAGGCAACTTGTGAAAATACCCACTATCTGCCGGGCAGCCCAGGAAGGCACAAAGGAAATGTTGAGAAAGATTCAGATGGGGAAGAACAGAGGGGCAGAAGTTAAGCCAAAGTGGAGTTTTCCACTTCCAACAGTAAATCTCACAGATTCACACGGAGGAGTAAAAGAGGTTTGGGAGGGGGCTACTTCCCACAAGTGGCCGGTGGTCAGGGGATAGCCTGTCTGTGAAGGTGCCATTAGCTGAGACCTGGCCTGGGACAAGCCAGGTTGAGAGAAGCAGGAGGAACTTGTGGGTTGGCAGAGGCTTTAGGGTTCGGGGAAGCTCCAAGTTTGATGGCAGAGGCAGATGACAGATAGGGGACCACAGAAGGGTCTCCATCAGAGAACACAGTCCATGAAGAGGAGAAGCTGCTGCAGAAGGAGAAGCTCAGAATTTGGAGCCCCTGGTGGCCAGGATTGGAATATCTGCTCTGCCTGTTTCTAATGGATAACTCAGTGATTGGGAGGGTCAGGAGGGTGTCGCTAACTTCCTCTGGCTGTGCTGTTTCTTTATCTCCTTCTCACTTTGGAGGGTAACTGCCAAGAAACAGAGAGAGATTGGGAATACGTTCCTAAAACCACCAACTCTGCTGCATGGGAGCTGACCTGTGGTTTAAGCTGTGGGGTGTGGAGGTAGGAGCCTAGGTCACTATCAGCAAGAGTGGGGTGGAGTGGTGAAGCCAGGGCAGCTAAGCACCTGTGTGCATATGTCTGCAAGTGACGCCGACTTTAGATCTCTGTTTCCAGTTTCCAGGCAGGTTCTTGACCTCGGCCCTATGGACATTCTGGCCAGACTGTTCTTTGTTGTGTGTGTCAGTGGCAAAGGATAGAGGGCCGGGAGTGGAGGGAGGGGGCCTGTGCTGTGCACTATTGGATATTCAATGGCCCCTGCTTACCTGATGCCTACAGCACTGACCTCTCCCAAGCCGTGAGCACCAAAATGTCCCAGGCATCATCAGATGTGCCCTAGGGAGCCAAAGTGCCCCTGAGAACCACTGGATCACAGCTGTCCCACAGAGATATGGAAGCCTTGAATAGATCAACCTGAGCAATGTTCTCTTGTGAATTGCAAATGCCACTCAGTTTAGCAAACTTATGGCAATTGCAAAGTTCTTCTGTGTCCAGCCTGCCTTGGGAACACAGACAGGGAGTGAATCCTCAGATGCAGCATGACTGGGGCTCCATCCCTCCCTGTCCTCAAGGAATTTCTGATCTTGTAGAGGAAAGAGACACGCTGTCAAAACCCCAAGGGAGTATATGAAAGATGCCATTAGGGAGGGAGCCCAGTAGGGGTGTGGACTCCTGGTTACATGGGCACCCCCAGGAGTAAGACGTGACAGGACCAGATTGGATTGTTGGCATTCAAGGTCACTGATGTTCTGAGTCAGCACAAGAGATGAAGACATAGAAACACTTGGCAGGAGTTGCTCCCACCAAGGACCTCAAGTGTAAGGTTAAAGTCAGCTCCGGGCTAGTGACAGTGTGTCAGGGGCCCTACTTTAGGGCTCAGAAAGGTGCTCAAGCCTATCTGTGTAGAAAGACCTGATTTGTGAAAGAGTTTGCCAGTTGATTAACTATTAGGTCCCAGGCTAATGGCCTTAGGCAGATTAGCAAGATGCCCTCATAGGCTGATGATTGCTCTATTAAGTATGAGGTTATCACCTTACTGAAATGGAATGTTCCACTGTGTTCTTGTGTGTTCAGGAGCCAGGTGTTATGGTCCCCAGTTGGGGGACTGGCAGTCCTCCCAGCCCAAGCACTAAGAAGCCCATTTCTCCATCTTCAGGGACAGAGTGGCTCCAGGTCCTAGAAAGTTAAGGTGACTCAGTATCGTGTGGCAGGAATGGGGTAGGTAAGCCCCTTGGTTTACAGCTTGGTCCAGTATGCGCAGACTCCTAGTTCTACCCAAATGTATTTTTCCTTCTTTCCACATAAATGAAAGTTTCGAAGATGAGAAAGGCAACCTCAGGAGCTCATAAGCTCCCTCTCAGTGTAGATGGTCAAATGCAGGCTGACCCATTTAGTAGGGAGGTTGCATGAGCATATGCTCAGGACCACAAGACTGCCAAGGGGATCCTCTATATTTGAAAGGGTTAAACCATACGACCTTCAAGATCCCATGCAAACTAGAAGCTGTTTCAGAGCCAGGTTTGTGCCCCTCCCAGAGCTGGGTAAATGACTCGCTCATCCATTCAACTATTCATTACACACATCTTTGCTGAGCACCTTCTGTGAGTTAGTCGCTGCTCTAGGGACTGAGTTAGTGATGTGAACAGTTAATGGCATAGAAAGCACTGAAGGAATGGGAACAGGAAGGGGAACTCTCGCCTGGGAAGATAATTTTGAAATGAGCCCAGAATGACGCCATTGTGAAGATCAGGAGGAAGGGTCATTGGGGAAATCACAGGGCAGGGAATGCTTGTGGTGTTCAGGGGCCAGAAGGGAACTGATGTTCAGGAAGTGCCAGGAAAGGGACTTGGCTCTTGTTTATGGTACCTATTTATTCTTCCTAAGTAGTCTGTATGTCTAGACCTCCCCTGAAGAGACCTAATTTCCTAGGGTGTAGCTTGCCCGCTCTACCTTAACCAGCTGCTGAGATTACCCCGGTCCAGCTCAATCACTTCTGGAGGTGAGCTCACTGTCACTATTACTGCCTCCCAGAGGGGCTTCCCATGTCCCAGTGCTTCCCTCACACCTTTCTGGTCCTGTGTCCTCCTCCAGCACCTGCTAAAGACTCCTGTTTCCCACAGGACCAATGTCATCTCTCTTCTTGGCATTCAGTGCTCATCACGTTTATCACGCTCATCAGTGCTCATCCTGGCATTCAGTGCTCATCCAACCCCCTCCCATGACAACATCACCATTCAAGGCCTTGATGTGGCCTTGAACAACAAGAACTTCATGCAGCCCTCTGTACGTCAGACAAGCCTCCCACCTCTTTGCCATGAACTTTGCTACTGCTCTTCCCCCACCTGTGTGGGATGCCCTCCCTCATACAAGACCCAACCCAGAGCTCACCTTGTTCTTACATATTTCCAGCATCCCCCAACCAGAGATGATGGCTCCCTCCTCAGAACCAGCCTTGGACTATTAACTGCTCACAGGAACAGGACACATGCATATGGAAGTCAAGAGCAAGAGAAGGAATTCAAGATATTTGGGAGATGTGTGACCTTGCACAGGTGTTACTAATCCTATTGCCTTCCCAGGACTATGGGTCCACAGGACAATGTGGACAGACTACCTAGCAAAGTTTAAGGCACATACATGAATGTCTCCCCTTGCCTTTCAAAGTGGAGCATGCCCTTGAGAAGGCAGGTGCAGGTCCAACACATGGCCATTGATCCTCACCTGAGCCTACCCCAAAAGAAATGACCCATAATTATCCACTAATTAAATGGATAAATGAAAGTCCTGCACCTGCCTTCTGAACAAAAGCCCGTAAATTGTGAATATTGACTTTTTCACCTCTGGGGAAGGCAGTAAGCTAACCATGGACATTATCTGGGGGAGATCAGACCCTCTTGTTTCTCTAGAGATAGCAGTTGTTTCTATTTCTGGAACCATCCCCAAAAATGGATAAGTGGTCCATCTGGATGGGCTGAATTCTCCAGCAGGCACGGGACCCACATGTCATCCAATTCTGTGTGTTTCTTTGAGAGGCCTCTTGACACAACAGTGTTCTCAGAAGAGAGAAAAGTGAAAGCTTTCTTCCCTTGTACTCTGCTGTGATGAGTTGCATGAAAGTGTTGATTCATTGGAGTTGTTGTCTTTGGTCATTGCTCAACCTAACCCACTAACCCCACTTCGGGGGGGTGCGGGGAGACCTTACCTCTTCCCAGCTTTGTGAGAGTTGACAAAGAGATCACCGGGTTCTCAGAGCTCAGGAAGTTCTCTGAGTGGATCTTAAGTTCATTCTTTATAACTTGGCTTGCCTTATAAACTTCTTCTCGTGTACCAATGTACGACTTCTTATTTCCTAGACCTAACTGAGTCATTCATTTATTCAAATGACAATTATATTAAATGAATATTAACTTCTGGCCAGCCATGAGGCTAAGCTTTAGGGAGACAAGAGTGATGGTGACACGTGCCCTGTCACCCAGGAGCTCAGTGCAAGTCAAACAGGGGCCAGGAATGAACCTCGATGACAGGGTAGCATGGGGTAGGGGGTCCAGAGATGAGGGAAACCAGATGAAATGGCTCACACTAGCAGGAGAGCCAAGGCTTGGTGGAGGAGCGACGTTCTCTTGGCCAGTCTGACTTCCAAAAGCTGTAAGCACCATGAAGTCAGGGAGCCCAGCTGTTTTGCCAGTGACCTTCACCTAGCATCAGCACTTCTCACAGCCCAAGCCAGCATCATGTGTTACTGGAAGGAAGGAAGGGAAGGAGGGAGGGAGAATGAGAGGGAAGGACAGAGTGAGCAGGTTTAAGATGAAACTAAAAACCATAAAAACTTCCGCTCCCTGTAGATCAGAAACTTCCTCAAGACCTTCATCGCTCTCTAATCCCCTGCAGCTGCTACCATATCGGGGTGCTCCAAGAGGGGCATGGAACTGTCCTGATAATCACCAAGCTCACTGCAGCAGAGCAGCCAGTGTCTGGGGGACAGCCTGCGGACAGCTGGGGGACAGCCGACACAGCTGGCTGGATACATAGCGATCAAGCCTCTGGGGTCAGCTTCCCATCCTGAACTGAGTCAGGTCTCCTGAGCTCCCTGCCCCAGCATTTTCATCTCCTAAAACAGAACGACAAAGACACTGGCCCAGCCACCTCTAAATGTGCTTCAATAGCACAAAACGGGGTTAAGTTCTGTGACAGAGTGATAATGGCTTTCACTGGTGTCCCGTCCCGAGCTTTCATTCTGTGATGCCCTAGCTTCTGGGAGATGAGCTTTTGTGCTCACAATGAGGTCCTGCCACTGGTACCTAAGGAGAGCGAGCTTGGAACCGGCTGTGATGTGACTTTGGTGTCAAGCATTCACAAGTGCCTGGACGTGTGTGAAATTGCTAGCGGGTGTCTACTTCCTCACCCGCCGAGCCACAACTAATTACATCAGTGGCGGGTGGCAGCCGAGGGGGACAGGGAGGGACAGGCAAGCTCAGTGGCTTAAAATATCCTTGGCCAGAACAAAATTCAACCCTGAAAGCCTTTCTTCGACTGGAGGATATTTCACTATTTCTTATTTTAGTTTGAGTAGCAGTAATATTATAAATAGTAACAACTGCATTCTGCCTAGTGCTTGAGTTGATTTTATTTGTGGAAGAACTCTTCAAAATATCAATTATGATTTTAATGATTGCTTCTACTTATTAGAAACCTAATGCATACACGCACTTTCCCTCTCGTCTCCTGAATTCACCTCAACAATGAATGAGGTACATACTCTTCTTTTTTTTTTTTTAAAGATTCTATTTATTTATTTGACAGAGAGAAAGAGATCACAAGTAGGCAGAGAGGCAGGCAGAGAGGGGGAAGCAGGCTCCCCTCTGAGCAGAGAGCCCCATGAGGGACTTGATCCCAGGACCCTGAGATCATGACCTGAGCCAAAGGCAGAGGCTCAACCCACTGAGCCACCCAGGTGCTCAGTGAATACTCTTCTTATCCTCATTTTACATCAAGGACACTGAAGCACAGGGACTTTAAATCACTTTTCTAAGGACAAACAGTGGGTAAGAAGGATTGATGGACTTGAACCTGGACTAATGAGCCCATGCTCTTGATATCACACCATGAGACATAATAGACCCATTTTATAGATGGAGAAACCAAGGCCCAGAGAGTAAAGCCACTTGCCAAGTTGTCACTACAAGATTCAGTAAGATTTCTCCAATCCTGATGCCCATGCTCTGTCCATTTTTTCTATGACTATATCTATTCCCACCAGATACATTTAGAGGGGATGGTGTTGGAAATTAAGCATACCTATTGAGTTCATAGAGAGGCACTGGTACCCTAGTAAGCGTCCTCTGAGAGTATCTGTCAAGGAAAGTTTGGGGAGACAGTGTCCCCAGATTACAGGCCAGGAGCTATCAGGGCTGTCCTCTGTATGGGGTGGGGGCTAGGCTGATGACTCACACCCTGCTGGGGCTCACACAAGCTAAGGAAGGAGCCACCATGGTGGCTAACACTGAGCTGTGTTGAACACAGCAGGGCTAGTTGGGGAGAGTTAGTGTGTGAGGCTCAGGCACCAGGACGTGCTCTGATCCCACCCAGGCAGCTCAGGTCACACCCCTTGTGCGTGGTCCTCTGAGGGGCTGCCCTGACACCCCTCAGGCACAGGAGCCAGCCAGCTCTTCTGCACACTCAAGGCCATGCGGACCCACCAGAACCTCAGGCCCCATGCACACACCGCACTTGTCTAAGGAAGGTGTGGTGAGCCCTTTCTCCTGGCCAGGAGCTAGCCGGCGGCATTTGCTGAAGGAAGGAGGGAGGAGGAATGTAAAGGAAGGGAGAAATGGGGAGAGGGAGGCAGTCAGAGACGACGGGGAGGAAAACAGTGATTGGACATGGCTTTCTCACTTCTAGAAGCCTTTGCTAGCTTCGACAATATTCTAGACCCTCCTGTCGCTTGTGGTAGTTCTTCATACACCATGGCTCACTTCAGGAGTCAAAACTGGCAGGGAACACGAGTGGCTTGGGCCATCCTGTGGAGTAGAATTGAGGTGACAAGGCTTCCACTCTGGACCAGCTTTCTCCCTCGGGGGGCACCTGCTGGGGGAATCTCTCTTCACTTCCATCTTTCCACCTCGAAATGAGGCACAAGGACACATCACTGGGTGAGGGCTGCCGTGCGTGCCTTGCATGCATCATCTTCACCAATCTGCACTGCAAACCTCAGAGGGACAGATAAAATCCCATCTTTACAAAATGGATTTGGTGACGTTAGTTGATTTCCCCGAAATGACGG
Organism: Procyon lotor; assembly: GCA_028646535.1. Classification (NCBI taxonomy): domain Eukaryota; kingdom Metazoa; phylum Chordata; class Mammalia; order Carnivora; family Procyonidae; genus Procyon; species Procyon lotor. Next base: position 156,885,641 of record CM053606.1, on the reverse strand, counting down.
AGCCGCCATGCGACAGAGTAGAGATCTGAATGCGTTTCTGATTTCTAAATTCAACGCTCTTACTGATTTTCTGCACTGGGGGTTGTTTGCAAGGGTTTAAGAGAGGGACAAGGTGGAATTAGTCAGTGACGTGCTGGCATGCAGGTGTCCTGCTGGTTGTACCTACAGAAGCGAGACCGGCAGGAGTATTAGAAGCCGGGCTGCAGGCAGAGCTTTTCACATGACACATTTCTTGCAGCCCTTGCAATAAGTCTGTGAGGCAGGTGCTCTAGAGCTGAGAGATGGAGGTGTAAAAACGTAATTTGTTCAAAGCCAAAGAGAAAGAAGGCGACAAAGCCACAGTTCAACCCCAGGCTGTAATCTTCTAGGGCCAGTGTGTTCCTTCTCCCCTTTACAGGAGCACTGGTCCTTTTTCTGGGCCAGCTGGTCCCTGAAACAAAACTACAGGCTCAAGTGACTGGAAGGAAACATCTGGGCACTTTTGCAAGCTCTAATTATGAGTTTATTTTTAAAAGACAACCTATACCAATATAGATCGCTGATCAAGAATGAAGGGAAAGACTCCCTGCATTTTATAAAATCCCTTTGAAATAAGGGGCCCATCCTTGCATCAGCCATCACTCAGTCTCACTTTCAATGGGTGATTGCTTTGCTGGCAAAATCAGTCCTTTTTCAGTAGCAAGCATTTAAATGGTTTCTGACAGCCAGAAGGTGACGGAGACAATTAGATGTAATGTTTGTGACAGATGGAAAAAGGCATTTTGTCAAGTCTGCAGGAACCTGGAGGAAAACCACGGCAGGAGAGCAAGCTCCATTCAAAAGGGCAGAGCCCAGGGCCGGTTCCTTTCTCCTCCCCCCACTGAAGTGCCTGGGAGGTGCCCCCCATGGGAGAGCTCCCCCGACAGATGCCAGGGCAGGGCCTCTACAATGTGCCTCCATCGGTAAAGAGGGCAGTTGTGTGGCTGAGCCCCGTGGAGAGCAAGGTTCGGTGAGGTATCTGGAGAAGGAAAGAAGAGTACAGAAATTTGCCTCCGTCCCTGTTCCCTTCGGGACGTGAAGGCCGGGCGGCAGTGGCTTTGGAGATAAACAGCCTGAATCCAGCTCCCAAGCAGTGGAAGACTGGCGACAGGTCATTTATCCTCTCCGAGCCTCTGCCATTCTTTCATAAAAGGGCACAGCCCTCACTCCTTAGAGGTTTAGTAAGCACATACTGGGAACAGTAAGTAAAGGGCAGGGGACACAGCGGGCCCCCCTACCTGCTGCTACCTTTCTTCACTCTCCTCCATGTGCAGACACGGCCGGTAGGTGATTTAAGTTTGCAGACAAAATACACGAAGGCACAGCCTCCCTGCAGGGCACTTTAGCAGCACATTGTGAAAAAAAGAAAAACGTCTTAAAAATATTTCCATATAGAATGCAGGGGTTAAGTGGTGGTTTCTTAGCTAAGCCTCCGAAAGCAGGCTTCCTCAGTATTAAAAACGTTGAGCTGCAAAAGCTACCATCAGGAAAGTGAAAGGGACGGAATGGGGGAAAATGTTTGCAAATTGTATATTTGATAAGGAGCTTGAATCTGGAATATATGAAGAACGCTTCTGACTCAAGACCAGAAAGACAAATAACCCCATTTAAAAATGGACAAAGGATCTGAATGGGTATTTCTCCGAAGAAGATCTGCGAATGTCCCTAAGCACATGGAAAGATGCTCAACATCATTAGACACCAGGGAAGTGAAAATCAGCGCCTCCACGAGGTACCCCTTTATACCCATGAGGATTGTTATGCTCCTAATACTTTTTTAAAGAGACGACAAGAATGGAGAAATCAGAGCATTCATACCTTGCTTGTGGGAATAAAAACGGTGCAGCTGCTTGAGGAAACGTTGTGGCAGCCTGTCGGGAGGTTAAACATAGAGGAAGCACATAACCGTGCAATCCTACTCCTACGTACACAACGGAGAGAGTTGAAAACACACACACATGCTCACGCGCACGCACACGCACACACAACTGAACAGCAGCCTTGCTTACAATCACCAAAAAAGTGGAAAGAACCCAAATGTTCTTTCCCAAACCGGCTGATGAGCAGATAAGCTAAATACGGTGTATCTAGACAATAGCATGTGATTCAGCAATAAAGCGACCAGAGGAGAGCTACATGGCTGAGTGGAAGGATCCAGACGCAAAAGGCCATGTATCGCATGATTCCATTTATATGAAACATTCAGAACAGGCAAATCTGCAGAGGCACAGAGTGGATTAGTGGTTATCTGGGGTTAGCCATGGGGGTGGGACTGGGAAATACTGTTGATGGGTCATGGTTTCTTTGTGGGACGCTGACAAGTTCTAAAATTGGACTGTGGCAATGGTTGCATGACTCTGAATGTAACTAAGAACCATTGAACTGTCTGCTTTAAAGGAGCGGACTATATGATACGTGAGTTACATCTCAATAAAACCATTTTCCCAAGTTGGTGCTAGATGCCAAGAAACATAGTTTTAAGACCTGTAAAGGGTTCCTTGTACGTATACGATAGAATAATATTTTCCTTTCATATTTTCACACGGTATCTCTTTAATGAAAAACCACTAAAATGTTATGCAAAGAGCTCGTGCAACACATTGTTTATTAGCTGTCAGAAAGAAAGGACACTTTCTGACCTAGGAGTGCCTTTGTATCCGGAAATTATCACGGTTTTATGTGAATAGATTTTGCTATAAGGGTGTACGTACATTGCAGGGTTGTGTAGAACGTAGGAAAACTGGAAGCAATGGTAGCTATCATTTGTTGCACATTTACCATTACATGAAAATCATCCTATTTCTTCCCCTACGACAGTCCTATGGGGAAACTCTCAGTATCGTTGTCATCCTTCTGAAAGTTGTAGGAAGGGTCTCTAAACAAACACCGACAATGGAGCTGGGATTTGCATCTGAGTCCATCACGTTCCACAGCCTGGCAGGTGCTCTTGCCCTCTCTGTGACTCTTCCCAGCAGCCTAAGTACCCGATTGTGCAATGGCTTTAGAAACTGTCTCGTGACTGAATGAGCAACAGAGCAGGACGATGCTCACAACTGACCTTCTGGTGAAAAAGACAGGGTGAGAACCAAAATGATCTCACTTATTCCCTACGTAGAAATACGTAACTATAAATAGACCTGCATGCAAATATATGGACACACGCGCGCTAGCGGAATTTGACGGTGGTATTCCTTTGTTGGGAGGGTCATGTGTAATTTTGATCTTCTTTGTTATGCTCACCCAGATTTTCTATCATGAATTTTTGTGCCGCTCTTTTTGCTTCACAGGTTCCCAAAGCTGTTCTGTTTAATCTTTAAGTAAACTAAGGTAACACCGGTGGATGTAGAACAATATACACCAGTCTTTTTCTAGGGCGTAAAGGGGATTGGCATTTTGGCCAGACTGTGATGACAGCCAGGCTGGTTGCTGGGACCACCCCTCACAGTCAGGACCACCTCCCTTCTCCCTCAGGGGTCCTCCTTCTGTCCCACCCCTCGTTGCCTCAGCCACTCCATGTGCCCCATGATCTGCTTACAAGATAAGTGATGCTTTCTTCTTAACAAGAGTCAGTTACATTCTAGTAGGAAATTGATCTTTTAAGTGTCATTTAAATGTTTTCTAGTTACAAAGTCAATATAAATTCACTGGGAAAACAGAATTCTCTGAAAAATACAAAAAGCCAATAAAACTATCCATCCCTCCCTCACCTTGAATTACTAGGGGACTCTGATAAAGGGGACTCTGATAAAGTTGGACTATCCCAAGGAGCTGGTGGGGCCATATGCAATGAGTGAGGAGCAAAGGATGTCCAAGAATTCCTCATGATCTCCGCCGTCTACGGAGGCAGCATGGCATCATGGGAAAGCCGCAGCATCTTGGGGTCAGAAAATTGGGTTCTTCACCTTCTCACCTGGTATAAGCAGGTTACAAAAGTTCTTTGAGAGTATACTCTTTCCTGAGTAACAGCACTTACCCCCAATTCCTTTTGGGATAAAGTGGGGAAATACACAAAAGAATGATTGAATAAGTCTTAGGTTTTCTTTTTAAATAATATTCTTTCTACTTCTTAGGATGGCTGTGGGTTTTTAAGACAATGTAAGCAAGGGGCGCCTGGTGACTTACTAGGTTAAGCGTCTGCCTTCAGCTCAGGTCATGATCCTCGAGTCCCAGGGTTGATTCCCATTTTGGGCTCCCTGCTCAGCAGAGAGTTTGCTTCTCCCTCTGCCCCTCACCTGCTTATGCTCCTCCCCTCCCCACCCCTCGCTCTCACTCTCACTCTCTCTCTCTCTCCCTCTTTCTTAAATAAATAAATAAAATATTAAAAGAAAAGACAATATAAGCAAGAGCTCTACATAAAGCAGAACGGGGTCCAGATATAAATTCATGGCAAAGCAACTCATTCTTGTGGCGAGAGAAGCAGACGGTCCCCACTTTCACTGTCCCGGGCATCCCTGCAAAGATCTCATTTCTGAATCGCCCGCCACCAGCCTCTCACGCGTGGGGTGGGAGATAAGGGTCTGTGGTGTGTGTAGTCCCTGTTTCTCGTGGTAGGCAGAGCAGTGACGGTGGAGACAGCAAGCTCTATAATCCTCAGAGTGGATCTTTCTGTCTGTGACTGTGTTCATATGCGTGCCCGGATAGAAGTGGGTCCCGGTTCTGAGGTGACTCTAGTGGCTGATGGAGGTCAAGGCTCCTTACGATGTTCAGAGGCTCCAGGGGGAAAAAGCCATGGTCAGCAATTGGAGTTTGGCCGTGCATTATTTTTGAAGCTAAACAGACACATGCACGTGTGCCCGTGCACACACATAAGCGGAAACGTTACCCTTTAATAACTAAGTCAGATAAGTACAGGCCCAGGGCCAGCCACCAGACAGCTGTGTGACCAGGCAGGCTGAAGACCCCGCCGCCCCCACCCCCAGCGGGGGTCCTGTTAGCCCGCACGGCACTAACTGCAGTCCGAATATGCCATGCCCTGCACATAGGACCCCCCCATCTTGCGTGTGTCCTTGTGGGGACCTTACACTATGATGCACGTCGTTCCCACTCACAGAGGAGTAGCCAAGGCCCTCAGATGTCTGCCCCTCGCCCTGAGTCCCTTCCGTGGGGAGTGACTGACAGGGCTGCGGCATGAAGCTGGTCCTTCGGCCGCCCTCAGACAGGGCGGACAGCCTGGTCTACGGACACGAGACAGGCCCGGGCCGCGGACCCGGCTCTGTGCCCAGAGCTCCTGCACCCCGTGCAATCCTGTGTGGCACACCCCCTCTAGCCCGATCCTTTGCTCTCCAGCCAAGTGCTTTAAAGGGGGGGGGGGGGCTGAGCTGGCCGTTGACTCACTTAACCACCGATTTTCCACAAATAAAGATGTTTCCTTCAGCAAGATCGATTACAACAACCTCCTGGAGGGAGAGGAAAGTTCTCTAAGCCCGGGGTGAAGTATCGCTGTACCCACGCCTTTAACCACTTCCTCACGATATCAGGGGCTCTGGCTTTTTATAGCTGCACACGGTGCTGAAAACATCAGCGGGCCCCTTCCCGACGTCTGCGTCCCCACGGCCTACCTGTGGCCAAGGGGGGGGCTCAGCAGCCCCACCTCGGGGCCTGCTGTTTGCCAGCTCAGTTTGCAATTTAGAACATGGGGCTTTGACCTTGACTGCCTTGAGCAGGTGTGTGTGCACGTATGCGTGTGTGTGTGTGTGCACACGTGCATGTGTGTGTGTTCTCTTAAGACAAAGCTAAACCCTCTCATCATTGGAAAGAAGCCCCTGGGCGGAGTCCCCTTGTCCCACAGTGTTGTCCCCGCGGTTGAGTTTCTGGCTCGGGGCTGGCTGGGTGTCTACTTCATGGCTGCTCCTTCTCGCCATGAGCTCCGGTGTTAGGACTGTGTCTGTTACAGGCGCTGAAGGTCAGAGCAGGCCACTGGCTGGAGCTCAGTGGGGCAGGAGCCTTGCCTTGTGCGTCTGGTCCCCAACCTGCCGACAGCAGGAGACCCTGAGCTCACCTGGATGGGCTGAGGACAGAAAAGCAATGTAGACGAGCGCTCCCTGTGTGGGGACTGTGACGCCCACAGCCGGCCCCAGTCTGAGTGGCTCGGAGCTGTCGGGAAGGGTTCCTGGGCCCCGGGGTAACACGGCCGCTGCCGGGATCGGTCACCTATGTGCTCTGCTCTCTCCCGCCTTGGGTTACAACGGCCTCACCTTGGACTCTGGCCATAAGGTTCCTCCTCGGTCTGACGACTAAGTGAGATAAGATGGTAATAATATCACCACCTGTCATCGAGACTGTCCCCGGTGCACACAGAGGGCTGGCCGGTGGCTAAGGCCTTGGTCTTGGAGCCTGGCTGCCCACATTCAGACGCGGCTTGGCCTCCACCCAGTCCCGTAATCCTGAGCAAGCCA
>CM053606.1:156860428-156879128 GCA_028646535.1 Procyon lotor | reverse complement strand
CCCCCCCCCCCCATGCTATCCTCAGCTCTCAGCCCTCCCTGCAGGAAGGCCTCTCCTCATTGCGATGCCCGTGCTTTGTCCATGGCCCTCAGTCCTGACTATGAGGCATAAAGACCCCTGGAACTTTCTGGAAGCAGTGCTGGAATGCGCTGCCTGACTTCAGGAAATCTGTCCAGCTGGAATCTCAGGAGGATGGGTCTCCTCCGCTCTGGGCTTCTGCCTATGGTCGGTTTTACACGGTGGGTAATAGCACCAAGGACTCCGGCGACAGGTGTCTGTGGGCGCCTTCCTTCACAGCTTGCGGATTGCTTTCCTCCACACGATCCTCTCAAAGACCCAGTGAGAGCAGCACCATCTGATACACGCATTGCTACATTTCTGGTATTTTTTACCAGTTTCTGACGCTTTAACTCAGGGTAGGGTCTAGAATGGAAGCATATTCTCTGGAGTCAATTGGATCAGTGCTGTCTTTACATTGGGGTAAGAGGCTCCAGTTCGACTCAAGAACACGGCATCTTGTTCGGGATATAAAAACCCATGTGGTATAATGTGGGGTTGAAAGCATGGCCAGGATGGGCTGCTTGGACTGGGGTCCCGGCTCTGCCAGTCACCCGCTAGAGTGATGCTGGCCAAGGTCCTGGACCTTTCTGTGCCTTAATTCCCTCCTCTCTAAGAGAAAGGGGTAAATAACATTTACCTCTGAGAGTTAGGGAGAGGATTTAATGAGTTAATATGTACTAAGTGCTTACAACCATACCTGAAACTCAGCAATTACTCAGTTACTGTTAACTATCCTCATTAGTTTTTGGTTGTTGGCAAGCTCCTAGGTCCTGGTACCTATTAGATTATGCATGAGAATTTCCCTTTCCTCTTGGAGCCTCGGTTTGCTTGTCCAAAAAATGGGGATGGCAGCTCTACCTGCCTCCTTTTACTATCGCAGAAACTGCAGGAGACACAAAGTTCCTGCGAGGGTGAGTACCCGGCAGGTGGTTACAGGCGGGCCGGCCCCTTAGCCCAGAGCTTGCTCACAGAGCTAGAACCTCCCACTCCCCGCCCAGGGTCCGGGGGCACAGCAAATTCTGGAGCCCGGCTGTCTGCTCCCGTAGGCTGGCTCAGACCAGGCCAGGGTGACTGGCCATCAGGTCACTGGGTTTCTCTATTTCTTTATTTTCACGTTTGTGAAAATGGAGGCAATGACAGAAGCCAACCTCACCAGCCTGGGTGAGGATGAATGAGATAAAGTGGGGGAAGCTCTTGAGTTAACAATCAAAGTCCCTGGGGTGCCTGGGTGGCTCAGTCGGTTAGGCATCTACCTTTGGCTCAGGTCATGATCTCAGGGTCCTGGGATCGAGCCCCGCATCAAACTTCCTGCTCAGTAGGGATTCTGCTTCTCTCTCTCACTTTCTCTTCCCCCCACCCCTCCCCAGTGCTCATTCTCTCTCTCTCTCAAATAAGTAAATAAATCTTAAAAAAAAAAAAAAAACAAAAACAAAAGCGATCGAAGTCCTCGATGGCCCTTGCTGTGTATTTGGTAATACACAGAAATACACGGAAACTGGTAAGTGTCAGCGGCTCTGGGAATAGTGCTGGTGTTGGCAGGCCCATGGCGCTCCGCCCCCCTTGTCCCTGATGCCCTAGAGTGAAGCGGCGTCTGAGCTGGGGGCAGTCCACAGACAGAAGGCCCTGGGCTGTACCCTAGCCAAGGCGCTCGGCCCACCTCCTCCACCCTGGGCAGAAAACCAATCCCACCAACAGTGCAGGCTGGGGGACGGACCTCCTGGCATTCCCGCCACCTGCCTTCCTAGATGGGAAAGCCTCCCAGCCTCCCAGCCAGGGTTTGACAGAGACATGCATTGACTCTGCTGGAAAAATTTACTTGCACAATGACTGTGTTTCCATCACCTTCTAGGTGGGTTTCTATTTGAAAGTCCAACTCTGTCTTAACTGAGCCAGGAAACTTGCTATTTAAGAAGACCCGGGAGGTGGGGGTGGGGGATGTGGACAAGGACAATTCTGCTCCTTGTCCCTCTTCAACCACCATCAGCCCTTGGCCTCAGTATACAACTGGAGTCAATGATTACTCTGTCCGAGGCCTGCACTTCCCAGGTAAGGAAACTGGGGCCTAGAGAGAAACACGTTCAAGATCATGTGCAGCGTTGATATGATATCGATCGGTCCTGACCCCCATGGTGCCTGCGGGCATCTCCGGGAAGGGTCCTGAGACTTCCGAGTGTGGATGAATGATGCGGAGTCTTGATGTGGCCCCGAGGTCCCTGGGCTGATCTGGGGGTGGTGGGGAAGGAGACCATCTAGACCGTTCGCCCTGAGTCTGCGTTCTCTTCCAGGGTGGCTCGGTGTTCTCCCCGGCTGCCGTCATCAGCCGAGGGCGGGCTCAGCAGCAGGCGGCCGCTTTTGCAGAGAAGGTCAGCTGCCCCACATTGTCCGTCCAAGAGATGGTGTCCTGTCTCCGCCAGAAGCCTGCCAGTGTCCTCAATGACGCCCAGACCAAGGTGGGCACTTGTGTGTGAGTTGGGGGGTGTGGGGATGGACACACTCTGATCTGAGTTGCCATTTTTCCAAATGGAAAACCAGGCCTGGAAAGGAGATCTGACCGCCCCCCATGGCCGCAGAGTCAGGTGGATGACTGGCCGGGGCTGGAAAGCGCACCCCTTGACCCCCAGTCCCGCGTGTGGGCCCAGCACGTAAGGGACAGAGCATGGGTCCTTGGGGTGGACCATCTCTCTGCACATTGGATTTGAACTGTAGAGCATAAATGTAAAATATAACGTGGGTCTTTGAGTAGGAGGATAAAACGAAGTGACACGCATTCAAGGGTCTTGACCGTGCCAGGCCCGTGGTGGCACTCCGGAAGGTCACAGCCACATAGATCCAGCATGACAGTCATACCCATAGTGGATCTGGGCCACCCCGTCCTCTGAGACAGGACAGCGGTGGGCGCCATGTGTTCCACTTTTCCACCTGAGAAGATCCTGCTCCCGGCCCACGGTCACTGGCTGTCCCTGACATTGTTGAAGGGGACACTAGCAGGAGGGACTATTGTCATCAGAGCCAAAGGCTTGATGCCTTCCGCCATGGGCCTGGCCTCACAGGCCTGGAGCCGGTGTGCCCCTCAGCTTCCCCAAGTGTGGGCGACTGAGAGACTGGCCAGAGCTGATGGGTTTCTCTGTCGGATCCTGCCGCTGGCTACCACCCACCTACTCCTCTCCTTGGTCCTGTCTGCTCCCGCCCGCTTACACACCTGCGGGCTCAGACCTCCCCATTCCTCCTGGTGGATCTGTTGTCGCCTCGGCGGGGAAGCTCTGGGGACCCCCCCACTGCCCAGAGCGACACTTGCCTTCTGATTCCTGGCCTGATGTCCTTCTGGTCACTTTATTCTGATTGCCCAGTACAGTCCCAGAGGGGTAATAGGCAACGGCGTTCATTACGGCTAAAACCTGATTAAGCAAAGCCATGCAACTGATTCTTCTAGAACCATTTAAAAAGCAGGATGAAGTCCGTACACATAACAGCATCCCTGTGCACCCCATGTAGCTCCTGGCCGTGAGTGGCCCTTTCCACTACTGGGGTCCCGTGGTCGACGGTGGGTATCTCCGAGAGGCCCCTGCCAGAGCACTTCAGAGGACTCCACGGGCGAAGGTCGATCTGCTGATTGGGAGTTCGCAAGATGACGGGCTCATCAACAGAGCGAAAGCCGTGAAGGTAGGCAGCGAGGAGCGTCAGAGGTCCCCTGTTGGCTGTGCCCCGGGGGCTCAGGACCTCAGAGTCTGACTTTGGTCCCGAGTCACTGACTGACTCGCTCATTTACAAAATAATCTCTAAAGCACTACTGGATGCAAAGGCTCTAGAAGGAGCTGGGCAGACGGTAATGGGGGGAGCGGTCTCAGACCTGAGACACGTGCAAGGTTCGGAGCAACATAGGCGCCTTCACCCCACATCCACAACCTCCCTCTGTGTGTGAATCACCAAGGAAAGCAGCACGTGGAGGCTGACCAGGAGCTCTGTGAGCTTCGGGCTTCCAGGCTGTGGACACCCTTTGCCCCCTGAAGGGCGCTTCTCCCACCAAGAGTCGGGTGGCACCCTCTTCCATTCCTGGCCGGGACACCCAGACCCCATGCTCGTTTTCTTCCCCTGGAAAACTGGGCAGGGATCGTACCCTGTAGCCGGAAAAGGTGACTTCTCACGGCAGCTCAGAGACACAGCAAAGCGAGAAAAGTTGTAAGCACTCTCCTCTCTCCTGACCCCCCTCCAAACCCGCCCCAGCCACCTGTCCTTGTCAGGCTGTTCTTAACAAATCCTTGAAGTCATCCGACCTGGGTTGGCGGCCGCGGTGCGTGACACCCGGGGAGCAGATGCCCCCACTCAGCACGGGGCTCTGTCTGGCTCTGCTGACCGTAAGGCAGCCCACCTGGAATTAAAGAAATCATTCCCGCAGCCTCATGGGATCCTGCATTGCCTTGCTTTATCCTAGTCCCTCCCGGTAATAAGTCTCACTTCGGAGAATCTGTCTTATAGCAATAAAACACTACTTTGACACCATAAATGTATATATATATGTGATATCTGTATATGTATCACACAAGAGTGTTTATCACAGCATAAACCATCATGGCAAAATGTTGGAAGCAACCCAAACGGGCTTTAACAGATCAATGGCGGATGAAGTTGGGCTACACACAAACTATTAAATATTATGCAGATGGTGAAAGGGGTGAAAGAGACCCGTCTCTACTGGCTTGAGAGATGCCTAGGACATGTTGCTAAATGGAAACAAAAAACAGGAGCGCAGAGGAATTGTGAAGTTAAGGTGGCATCCATATTTTTTTTTGAAACAACCAGCCTGTATTCATCTGTAAATATGTAAACGTGCGTAATGTATGCTTCTTTGTGAAAGGGTCACAGTGTGGGAAGTACGTACGGTGAGCATTAACATTGGCTGTCTCCGAAGGCGTAGCAGCGTGAGAAAGGATATTATGAATTTAATATTACTGATAGTACTACCTATGCTTATGGGCGTAAGTTCTATGTATATGCACAAATGTTACCTGTAACATGCCTATATGTGTAGATACATAGAGACAGTGGTGTGTGTGTGTGTGTGTGTGTGTGTGTGTGTGTGTGTGTGTGGGTTGGGGGGCTTGGTGTAGACTAGAACACAGTCATCATCTCCCATCCGGCGGACAAAGAATGTTGGCGTTTGTGTTTCCCTGCCGAGTGCCCGCATGTAACACAGCCCCAAGTTCAAGGGGCTGGGACTGAATTATTGAACCAGACTGACTCTCAGAGAGCACTGAAAAGATGCCCCTTCTCCACCACGAGCCCCGGGCCTCTCTTCCCTAAAGTCGTGAGTCTTCGAATGGCTGTTGATCTAGCCCTTCATAATTTAAGCCTCAATCATATACACGTGTGCTCCTGTCCTAAAATGCTGAATTGCTATGAAAGATTCACGAAAAAGTAACACAGTTAAAGCACGAGAAAGAAATGAACGTTTTAAGATGTATGCTGCACCCTCGACACGCTCCACGCTGGAGACGAAGCCCCGCAGCATGGGCAGCATAGGAAGAAACAGCCCCTCGCCCTGGCCCCTTTCCCATATACAACTGTTCATCTTACGTTGCCCTACAGGGATGTGGGGATCTTTGTGTGGAAGAGACTATAGGCTCGCAGCTCGGATTCTTTGGACGGTGTGCTGGCGATTTATCCCAGCCATCTCCGACTTTAGAGAGAGGAAGGGCTACTTTTCTATTCCCAGGAGCCTGGGGATCATCTTGGAGAGGTGGGGGGCGCGCTATTAATGGTGGATTTAGGGCTGTGCTGGCCCCAGTCTGTATCATATGATTATGCCAGCCCATTGTAAAGGGGTTGTGTGGCCACGCGGCCGCCTTGGTCCTCCCTCTTCCTCTCCTGCAGCACGTTTGGGAGTCTCCTGGCTCTGTCCTGAATCTCTGGGCCCCCCAGCCAGAAGTCTGGATCCAGAGGGCTAGACCCCTCCACAGCACTGCATTTTCATTCCTCTCACTGACTCTTCCTCCGAGACTTTCAAGGAGATGTTTCCTCGGTGCGCTTTCAAGGAAGGATGCCGGGGTAACTCACTGCACACACCAGGGTGTGGCTGGGAAAGTGTGTCCTCTAGTCCAGACACCAGCGTAGGGAAGGCGCCGGGAGGGCATGGTGGAGGGGGAGCCAGCCCTATTCCACGGTTGTCACCCAAACCCCGGTCCTGGGGCAGAGGCCCCCGGGGCCCATTCACTCCTGGTTAGAGCCTTCCTCTCTTGCTTCCCTTCTTCTGAACTTGCACTAGTCCGGCCGCTGCGTGGTTTTGTGAGCCTGCATCCTGCCAAGAGCTCATCCGGGCGCTGCCGTGGGGTACTGAGAGGGAGCGGGGAGTGGTGATGGTCGGATTTGAAGCCAGAGCCACAACTCCGACGCCATTACATGCTGAGGTCTCCTGCACGGGTCCCTCCAGCCTGGGCTTTGCCCTTGGACTCTAGATTGGTTTGACCCAGTCTATTTGCCATCTTCACTTAGACGTCTTATTGCTTCCCACTCTTAACATCCGGAAGGGACTGCTGAGTCCCCCGCGCCCCGCCCCAACCAGCGTGTTCTCCTGCTGAATTCATCTCAGGAAACAGCGACTCCCGCTCCTGCAAGCAGGGCTGCAGGCTAATGGTCATCGTGACTCTGCTCCCTTCCACCCTACGAGCACTGCGTCAACAACCCGGCTGGCTCTTCCTTCCGAGTGCACCCAGGATCCGTCCAGCCTCACAGCCTCTCCTGCCATCTCCCTGAGCCATGATGTCATCCTTCCCCAGGACCAACCCACAACTAGCTCCCTGCACCCCCTGTCATCTGTGAGGTCCGCCGTGGCCAGAACCATCCCTCTACATTATGTCAGATCCTGTTAACCCCCCGCCCCACCCAAAACCCTCCCATGGCCTCAGCGTCTACAGAGGGGAAGCCGTAGTCCCTACAATGACCACTACGTGATTGGCCCCTGTTCGCCCTCCTACTACCTCCCCCCCACCTTGTTCACTGCGCTTAATCCCAACTGGTCACTTTGTTGCTCCTTAAATATGCTGAGCACGTTTCCATCTTAGCATCTTGACTCGTTCTTTCTTCTAGAATGTTCTCCGGACAACTGACTGCCTCACGTCTTCAGGGTCTGCTTCTTCAGGGCACTTGCTTGACCCCCCAGATGGAGAGGCAGCCTTATCCCCAGTGTTCTCTCTCTCCCTTACCCTGCTCCCCTCCTCAGCACTTGACATACTATACAGTTATTTATCTATCGTATTTCTTCCCCGACTAGAATGTGAGGTCCATGAGCCCTGTTTTATCAGTTTTGCTTTCTGCTTCATCTCCGGTGCTAGGAAAGTGTCCGGTATACAGTAAGGGCTCAATGACTCTTCATTAGATTGAAAGAATGAAATTAGGGGGACCCGAGTATGTGCCAGAATCTAACCTAGGAGTCTTCAAGGGAATAATTCATCCCAAACAACCCCATGATCCGTGATCTGTGATCTGTGATCTGTGATCTATTCAGCCGGGAAAGCAGTTCAGAGAGAGAGTGGAATTCAAATCCAAATCTAACTACTGGATCTAAGTCCAAAGGCTTCCTCTTCCCGCTGTGGCCCTCTGAGAAGGGCCAGGTCCTCCCTCCAAGAGCTCCCCACCCACCCACGAGTCTGGGGGTTACTCGTGTGATCGCAAACACAGCTCGAACGAGGGCTGCTGCGTGCGAAGGGCCTTGTTCTCTCCCACCTCCGTTCTCACTGTAGCTCAGCCATGACATCTCCTGCCCAGGTACTAGTATTTACCGCCATTTTACTGAGGAAGAAGGGTTCATGATCCAGAGGTTTCATGATCGTCCCAAGGTCACCCGACTAGTCAGTTGCAAAGCCAAGTCTCCACTGCAGATCCTTTGGCTCCAAATGGGGAGCTCTGCTCCCAGCTCCGTGTGTGCTCAGCCCTAGGACAGGTAGAGCGAATGCACCAACACCACCTCCACCTCCCCCACCCCGCCCCCTGCAAAATCAGCCCAGGGGCGTCCTCAGAATCCTGGCCAACACAGGAACACAACATTGTCATGTGGACACAGAAGTGGGAACCCAACTACCAGCTGCCCTGAACACGCAGCATTAAAGTTACTCTCTTCTCTCAAAACACCCTGCTCGTGTGTGCCCCGAGGGTGCCTTCCCTTACCTCAGCCTGCTCACGCCCCTCATTCAGACCTGGGTGTGTGAGTTTCTCCATTTCCCCCCAGAAAGTTCCAGAGTACCGGGGTCCAGCTACCATTAGTTGAGGGGAGCCCCAGGATGGCACGATCACAGTGATCCCTTCCCCTGAATCCTTCCATGTCTGCCTAGCTCCTCCTGCCCATATGTGCGGAGAAGTAGGACCTCGCAGAAAAACACCACGGCCTGGAGCAGGTGTCACCCACGTTTTCCCAACACTGAGACCTATGCATTAATTCTTGCAACACTCAGTGAGGCCACTTACTGGGTGCCAGAGGCTGTGCTGGGTGTTTGGGGTATAAGTACACATTCAATCCCTGCCCTCAAGGAGCTCACAGTCAGGCAAAGGGAGGAGAAATGAGCAGAAGGAAATAACTGAAGTACAGTGTCATAGATACTAGATGGAGGGACGGACATCCTAGAGCGGGGCCTCAAGGGGCACTTGGGGGTCATTGCTGGAGCCGCAGTGACCTCGCCAGCAGAGGGGTCACAGTGACGAAGGAACTGACCGGGACTCCATCCCCCCAGGCCAGCAGGAGCGTTTGGGTTCCACAGAACCCAAATGCTCCTGAGCCTTAGTTTCCTTATCTGTAAAATTGGGAAATTACTAGTCCCTCCTCATTAAGATGTTGGATGAAATCACGCATGCAGCCGTGTCTGGCAGATAGTACGTGCTTAATAAATATTAGTTTTTCACCTAGGTCTTTAAGGTATTACTAGGATCAGTGGCCAAAGCGATTGCCCCTGATGCAGAGACTTCTCTAGAGAAAGCAGGAATACAAAGGACGTACAACCACGGAATCACCTCGCCTGACCCGAGCCAATTTTCCAAACCGTGGTAGATGCACACTCATGCTTTTTCCTTACGCCAGCCCTGCATTCATACCATCCAGAGCCCAACCCACAAACACACACCGTCCGGCTTCCCAGGGGAAGTCACGGGAGCGGTAGGCATCCCTCCCGCCCCAAGGGAGCCCCTAGACCCACCCACCACTTCAGCTGAGACCCACCGAACCCCACAGACCAAGGAGGGCGGGTGGGCATGGCTTCTAGCCAGTCCCTGTGAAGACCCTCACCCACCTTGCACCCCAGGCCAGCTAGGGTCCACACAGAGAGTCCTAATGACACCAGCAAAGTTAACATACCCGTGGAGCATCACGGCCGCCTGAGATGCCTGAAAAGGCTCCGCTCTCGGAGAATGAGCTTATTTTCTGAAGTAGCAGCTTTCTGTTGAAATTCATCAGTCGCTGTGGTAGGGATTTTTTCCCCTCTTTTCTCCTCTCTCTCTCTTCCTAACTGGTGAAATTGACAGTCTGCCTACATTAACCGGGCATTCATTTGCATGATCAAAAGCAGATTTGTTCCAAGATGCACTGTTCTGCCTTCCCCTCCAAGCACAAGGATCTCCAAGGAAGGCGAGAGAAAATCAGAAACGGCGCCGCCACCATGCCCTGAGCTTGGGCAGGAGCTGGCCCCGTCCAGGAGCAGGTGGAGTGGGGGCCCTTCGGGGAGCGGGGAGGGGAAGGCAGCCCGTCTGAGGGTTGGAAGCCGGACCTGGCAGCCCGAGGCGCTGGCACCAGCCCCAGCACAGGAAAATCGATCCTTTGGTGACAGATTACAGCAGAGGAGCCTGCAGGAGTCCCAATGAGCACACACCACTTCCTGAAAAGAGGCACTCGAGTGGGTGGGTGTTAGGGTCTGGACCCGAGCCGGGCGTGGCGGGGCCCCGTGGAGAGCCCACGACCTGCAGTCAGAATCAGAAAAATGGGTCTCAATTCCTGGCTTCAGTCACACAGTTCAGGCAAGTTGCTTAACCGGTCTGAGCTGCAGTTTCTTTATCCTTCGGCTGGCACAGAGAGACCGGCGCTGCCTATTCCCTGCCGTGCCATCAGGAGGCTTCTGGGAAAAGGCGACAGCTCCCAACACCAGGGAGCCCCATCGGGTCCCCGGCTCCGGGCCGCCCTGCAACACTGCGAGCCCCCCACTCCAGTGCTGTAGCTCCTGGGCTCACATAGGGCGCCTCGCCTACGTGCGCCGTGGCCCTGCCAGGTGGGATTATCGAGCTCCTGCAGAGAAAGCCAGAGATCGGCGGGGTTGGCTTATCCCCCCAAAGTAGTAAAAATAGTTTATGACTGCACGGGTAAAGATGAATGAGAGGCAAGCTGGATTCATTCTTACAAATTCATTATGACGACATTTATTTTTTCTTCTGGACTTAAAAGGAATTGAAAGGAACATTTTTTTTCCCATGGGCCCTAAAGTTATGGGGGTCCCTAGGCACTGGGCCTGCTGTGTGGGATGGAGAAGTCAGCCCCATAACATCCGTGATAAGTGGAAGAGGCAAGAGTGGTCCATGCATTGATTCATGCACATGCCCAACCTGTGCTTACTGGGGAGCTCTCCTCTAGCAGCAGGGGGAAAGTCGGAGCCCCAACAGCTAGAGATCCT
The DNA here is from genome assembly GCA_028646535.1 of Procyon lotor. Taxonomy (NCBI): domain Eukaryota; kingdom Metazoa; phylum Chordata; class Mammalia; order Carnivora; family Procyonidae; genus Procyon; species Procyon lotor. Next base: position 156,868,431 of record CM053606.1, on the reverse strand, counting down.
GGCTTGTGGAGTTCATGTTCCAGTGAGAGGACGCAGACAGTGATGTGTGAGCAGATACATTAAGAATTTCAGGTCTTGAGGGGCGCCAGGGTGACTCAGTTGGTTAAGTGTCAGACTCTTGATTTCACCTCAGGTCATGATCTCAAGAGTTCTGGGATCGAGCCCCACGTCAGGCGCTGTGCTCAGTGCAGAGTCAGTTTGAGATTTTCTCTCTCTCCTTCTGCCCCTCCCCCCCCTTTGCACGCATGTGCGCTGTCTCTCGAAAATAAATCTTTTAAAAATTTTTCAGATCTTGAAAAGTGCTGAAATGGAGACACGACACGAATCCAAGGCACCTAGGCAGGGAGGACTGAGACCTGAATGATGAGGCAGGGCCAGCTCTGGCGAGATCTGGGTGAAAAGCTAGTGCAAAGGCCCTGCGGCAGAGCTTGTCTGGGGGACATAGAAGGCTGGAGGGCTAGGAAATGCTATGGATAATGGAGGAGGGGGAGCAGAGGAAGTGGGATCCATTGGAGGTGATTCATTAGATGAGAACTCATCAGCCTTAGGAGAATGATTCTGTTCTACTTGTAGGGGGCCAGTCACTAGAATGTTTTACTCTGGAAAGTGATTATCCTGATTTATCTTTCTTAAAAAGAGCATTCTGGCAACATAGAGTTGGCTGTGGAGAGGTAACAAAGTAGAGACCAGATTGCCCTGTGTTGGGAGGTCCAGGGAGCAAGTTAAATAAGTTAAATGTTAAATAAGTTAGATGAGTCAAATAAGAATTGAAGGCACAATAATGGTGATAAATAACCAGATTTGGGATAAACCTTGGATTGGCAGGTGGGTATACACAGTGGGAGTTGAGGAGAAAGGTCAGAGCTGTAGGTAGAGATTTGGAAGAAAACCAGGAAAATCTGATGTCACAAAAGCCAAGACAAGCGTCTTTGTGAAGGGGAGCAGAGGTCAAACGTCCGATGGCATTGAGGGTGGCGTGCGCCGAGGGCAGAGGTGGGACCGCTGGGCCTGATGGGACACGGGTGATGATGAGGGTCCTCTCAGTGGAGTGAGGGGGAGGGAAGGCTGATGGGGCGGGGAGCGTGGAGAGGGTGGAAGTGGCCACGGTGCTTCCCAAACCTCTGTGCCATCAGCGGCCCCAGATGCAGACCCTCAACCGGTTTTTGAGGGGGCGGTCTGCTCCCTGATGAGTGGCCCCTCTGACTTCAGCAGCTCTGGTTCACGGCAAGAACTGTGTTGCGTTCATTTCGGATCCCCAGTTGCTGGTCCCCGAGGCCTTTAATTTATGTTCATTCAATGAGCAAATGAGCATTCGTTTCTGTCTACCCCAGAGCTCTAGAGAATTCTGGAGGCATTCATTAATTCATGCGTCTGTCCATACAGTCTTGTGAGAATCAGGTGAACTCTGAAAGGCTGCCTCTTTTTTCTTTTGGGGATTCTACTCTGGGTCTCTTCTTCTCAGACCTATGATGTCATAGCCATTCTGTATAACTTCAAGAGTAACCCGTGACCAAAAATTACTCAAGGACCTTCTGTGTACACTTCTCCCCGAATCCCCACCTGCCAGAGGTAGGGTCGGTGTTTCTGCCCCAGGACGGGGTAGAGGCTGATGAGAGCACGAGCAAGGATGGGGCAGGAGGAGTCGATAGGATGGTGGTTAAGACGTACGAGGAGGAGAACCCTGAGGACTGGGGTGCACTAGCATGTTGGGGAGGGGAGGGGAGCAGGAGGCGTCAGGAAATGCCTCTTCTTTAACGAGATGCCTGGCTATTGGCTTAGTGATTGAGGATATGAAAATATCCAGGGAAGGTTCTGGACCTGGGGAAGAACACATGTGACAAGGATGTTAAGTCATACGTTGAGTTCGAGGGATGTGAGGGGTGCCCGGGGGGTTGGGAGGTGTTTGGATGTGCGGGACCAAGGTGGAGGCTGGTTGGAGCTTTCGAATTGATCGACCTACCAGCCATCATCAACGCAAAGGGAAGAGACAGTACCGCCTCTCAGTGTGTCTGGGTGGAAGGGAAGAGACGGGGGCAGGGAGGGCTGCTGGGGGAGCTCGGCATTTGAAAGTGGGCACGACAGCAGAAAGGTTCCAGAAATGAGGCTGAAGCAGAGCAGGTTAGGGAAAAGGAGATGGGAGGGTCGTGGAGTCGGGTGGGGGAAGAGTGCCAGGATTGGAGGGGTGGGCAGCGCCAGCATTGCCTGGGGGCGGTCAACGGGCGACATCGGTCACCCTGGAGAGGGTGGCTGGTAGGGGGAGGGCAGGAGCCAAATGGCTGTGCAGACACGCTAACTGAGTGTGTGCACCCCAGAGCCGGCAACGCCACGGTGAGACAGACAGACAGACAGGACGTCCTTGGTGGGGACACCATGGCATTTAGCTCTCAGTGGGGGCGGGGTGGCGGAGAGCTGCACCCTGAAGCTGCTACAAGGGAGGGTTTGCCCAGCGATGCTAATGAAGACCTGCTGGGGAGGGTCCCAGAGCCCTGGGCATGGAGGACTCAGCCTCAGGGGAGGGGGGGGTCCCTCAGTCCAAAGAGAAGGAGGGGATCCAAGAGGGGCTCTAGATGGGCATCTCCCTAAGAATAAGAGCCGTGTGAGTGTGGGGAGAGCTCTGAGGATCGCCTTGGGGTTTGAAGCCACCTCATAGGTGTGGCGGGGAAAGGAACCAGTAGGCAGCAGTGGCTAGGGGGCTCCTTACTGGGTCCCCGGAACAGGCGGCAACAGCTCAAGGACACCTGGCAGATGGCTGTGGTGCCTCTCCCCCACCTGGACCCCCACCTCCGGCAGGCGGCACCTGCAGACCACGGTGGCGGGCCCTTCTCCTGGCCCCCCCAAAGCAAAAGCAGCTGCTCAGCCCTCCATTCCCTCTGCCTCTCCACTGGCTCCTCTGTCCCCATCCGCTACGCTGGCCACACTGGCCCCCTCCCCTGCTCACCCGGCTGTCCTCGCCCTCTCACTCTCACCTCCCGAGTCCTGGCCCAGCTGTCCTCCGTGGCCCGCCCCGATGATCCCATGTACTATCTCAACCCTCCCTGACCAGCACCCCCAGTCCTCTTCCCGGCCCTGCTGGCCGTGTCTGTGTCATATCCTTATCACCCCAAACTCCCTATGTTACAAAATTTGCCGTGTATCCATGTCAGGCTCCCAGCTCCCCCGGAAGCCCCCCAAGGGCGGAGAATTGAACTTGTATGTTTCCCCGACGCATCCCAAACGCCTCGACCTGCTCCTGGCAAGGGTAGGCACTCGATAGAAATCTGTTGCATGAAATCGTGAATGGAAGGTAAAGACCCTCCAGCAAAGCGCTTTCCATCATGTCTGTCGACCCTGCAGCGAACATAAGGGCATTTATTTTCAATAATTTGCTGGCTGGAGGAGAGACAGAAGGAATATGGATTGTCACCCGCGTGTCAGCCACTCGGTCATCATTAACTCACTTGACTCTAACGTCAAGCTCAGGCACAGAGAGGAATATTCCCCGAGCAAATTTATGGATGGCCGTGAGTCTTCCGAGGTCACGCAGGGGAGCCGGGTTCGAACCTGCGTCTCTCAAACACAGACCCCATGCTCCATGCGCCAGGCGACGAGGCATTCCAGACCACGGTGAAGCCCTCCGTGGTCTTAAAAGTTGCCCACGGGCTCAAACTGTTCGGTAGGACCTATTAAGGGCAGTCCTTTAAACACACACACAGAGGACGTGCCGGTTCCCGATGGCCCTGAACGCAGCCCAGCCCATAGCGAAGAACTCGCTTCCTCGGCGGATCGCGCCTGTAATTACAGCTCGTGCAAGTCGGTGCTTGGTCACGTGGCAGCCCCATCCCTCCTGCTGACTCTCTAATTAAACTCGTAGCAGCATCTGTGCTTCCGTCCTGGCCAAGAACGGAGAGGTGTGGCTCTTGCTGGAAACGGGCCCCCTTCGCGTTCCCATGTGCTCCCCGGGGCCGGGACCCGCACGCCAGCCGTCTCTCGAATGCCCACCCGGCTGGTCTCAGCCCGGCTCAGATCCTGGGGAACCGTGAAAGCAGTCACAGGCTCACAGGAGCCCGAACCGGGCCCTTCCCTCCGGCTCCCTAGCTGTGCAACTGGCGTAGACGTATACGGTAGAGGCACTTCTAGCCGTGCTTGGGCTCAGGGACCTGCCCCTCTTAAAAGCCGCCTCATTGTGAAAATAGTTCCCAAGGAACTCACACAGGGGCTGTACCCTTTAGGTGGGGTGGTCGCTTTGCAGCAGCGGTAGGGAAGAGGGGTTCCCAGGGTTTGGACCCACGACCAACGGGACCAGAATCGATGAGGCCTGTAAGACAGGGGCTTCCCTGACCCCTCCGGGCTGGGCATAAGATTTCGTCTACAAATATCGGGCAGTGGTCACACACAGGCTGAGATGTTGGTAGCTATCGTTTCATCTGGCCTCATGGCAGTTTTATGAAGAGGGTAATACTCCTGTGCCCATTTTACAGAGGAGGAAAGGAAGGCACAGGGAGACTCAGTAACTTGCCCAAGGTCACACAGCTAATAAGGGGCAAAGCTACCATCAAGCCAGTGTCTCTCCAGCTCTGGGATCCGAGCCCAAGAGGCTCGACTCTGGAGCCCCTTGCAGCCTCGAGCCTGGATCCTCTCTCCGGAGGCCAGTGTCTCCACCAATCATCTGTCCGGCACATTTGCTGAGCACCAGCTGTGACTAAGTGCCGGCACCGTACGGGGCCCCACGCTCCCCTTTTCTACGTAGTCCTTCTGGAGCCATAGACAAGCAGACACCAACAGCACCTGGGGACTGAGCACGGCATCGTGAGCGTGGGCCGGGCCCTCCAGCCCTGGCCCGGTAGTCCTCACATCTATTGCCCATGTGCCCAGAACTGCACTCAGCCCTTCCGACGTGTGTGGTGTTGGAATATGGCACTGATTCCATCCAGTTTCCCAATTCACGTGTGATTTTTGACGCTTTGGTGAAACTGGCATGTTCAGTGTTCGGCAATAATTGGAGATACGTGCACGATTTCTCATATTTCTGTTATAAAATATTCCGAACCCTCAAAAAGGACAGAGAATAACATAATGCAGTTTCTCCCCTGAACCACTAGTAGGTTGTGAAGTCAGGCAATGCATTTTGAGCAGGTTAGACTCGAACAGGGCAGCATGGAAACACTCAGCCCTGGCACATACGGGAAGAGCCATGAGCAGGAATGTCCTTCCCGAACATTGTTCCAGGTCTCTGTGGGTGCACATGTGTGTTCCGAGCTATAAAATGTCTTTCTGACTATAGGTCATGGTCAAAAATACTTGGAAGTCATCGATAGAATGACTACTATTGTATTCACTCTTCATTTTTAGCAGATATTAGTATTTTGCCATAGTTGCTTCAGATCTTTTCCCAAGAAATTCGCATTATAGATAAAATGAAACTGATGCTCCCTCCCCTCAAACCCTCCTGAGCCCGTGGACGTGGCTTAGGTTAGTCTGCCAACTGGTATGGCCTCTCCTGCGTGAGCCCAACTCGCGTCGGATGAAGGAACATCTCGGACAGGAAAGGTTGCTTCCTGATCATACTCAAACCTCGAATTCTAATCACAGGTCCTGTATGTTTGGAAAGGTTTAGAAAAACACTTCAAACATGCCAGGGGGTCTTGATGAGCATATCGCGCTGTTGGCATAAGAGCCTAGAAATAGGTTAAACACCCATCATAGGGCCAAGCAAGGGCCCTGGGGTCTGAGCCTCACACTTGAGAGCTGCTTGTCTTACTTTCTGCTCCCCCTTATCTTCAGAAAGGAGGAAATTGAGTCCTGGGGGAGGCAGATGGTCCTCCCAGATTGCCCCAGTGCGGGGAGCAGGAATGTTGGGACGGGGAAGGGAGGAAGAAGAGGGGGAAGAGGAAAGAAGGGAGAAAGGAGGGAGGGGAGAGAGAGAGAGAGAAAGCAAGCAAGCAAACTAGCTCTACGTGGACACATCCTCAGAGAACCAAGAGCCTTCCCTGACCTTTCTAGGAAAACTCAGCCCCCACCGCCCCGCCGATTCCTATCAGCCAGCTCTGTTTCTCTTCGTAGCACGGGTACCCTGGTAAATTACAATCATTTGCTTCCTTCCCACCTCCCCCCGCCAGAAGTGAGGCCCCTGAGAGCAGGGAGCCCCACCCACCCGTGCCCGGCTCCTTCCCAGGCCACCCGGGACGCAGCTGGCTGCGGATGAGAGGGTGCCCATCAGGGTAAACGTGTGCAGGAAGCACTCATCTCATGATGGCTCAGGTCAGTGGATGAAACCGGAGTTAGCTCTCCGATAAAACCAGACAAGGGGCCGGCTGAGGGAGCGAAGGGATCAAGCATGGGGTGACCTGCCCCAGCTTGCCATAACAGCTCGCACTTATTGAGCACTTACTGAGTACCAGGCCCCGCTTCAAGTACTCAGTGCGTGTTGACCCTTTTGGTCCTCACCACGACCCCACGTGGAGTGGGGATTCGAACCCCGGCAGCCTGGCCCTGGTGTCCCTGAGTGACGCACCATGTCCCACCGGTTCCCAGGGAGAGACTTCTAGAGCAAGGGTATGAGGGAGACTGACTCAACCCTTCAGAATCTGACTGGGCATTTCCGTGTCTTCTTTCAAAGCAATTTGAGGAAAGTCAAGGGCGGACCAGTAGCAAAACAGCGTTTTACCAGGCGCTGCAGAATTCGCTGGGCGGTGAGGACGCGGACGCCGGTGTCCGGGCGGCGGCCACATGGTACTACTCCCTGGAACACTCCACCGACGACTACGCCTCCTTCTCCCGGGCCCTGGAGAACGCTACCCGGTGAGCGGGAGAGGGTGCAGGCTCCCGCTGTCCCACGGCTGGGGTCACGGAGGCAGCCTGGAGTGTGCTGGGAAGGGAGGCTTGAAGGGTGTTGAGACCCCCTGCCCGGTGTGGTCTCCCCACCCAGGAGTCTGTGGTTTCCAATCACAGAGTCACTAGCTCAGAATAAAACGTGGTCCCTCCCGCAGAGATTCTGAGGACCAGAAAGGCTTTAATTTTCCCTCTCCTGGAGAGCTTTCCAGCCGTGCGGCCAAGAGCTATTCCTAGAGGCCCAGCCCTAGACTGGACCCTAAGAGGTCGCAGATGTCTAAGTTCTGGACCCTTCAAGGCTCATCACCCAGTCGGGACTGGCTCAGATCCGGGTTGTTGGGAAAGCTCGGGGCTGGAGCTCAGAAACCTACATTCTTGCTCCAACTTTGCCTTTAACTGGCTTGGAAGACGCCTGTGCCCAGGGAGGGAAGAACAGAAGTGAGAGGGAGGGCAGGTAACCAAGGAAGGCTTCACTGAGGAGGCGGACTCCAGTTCCCTCTTGGCTCAGGCCCTCATTGCCTCCCCCAAGGCAGTGGCCTCCCCGCCTCTCCGGGGCAGCACCCCTCCACCTGGTTGCCGGGGTGTGGCTCTTTCCCATAGGTCTGATTCCAGCCCGGGCCTGCTCGCCAGCCCCTTCTTCATGAGCTAGAGCATGGCTGCTGCAGGCGCTCTGCCAACCCCCACCTTCGAGCCTTTCCTAGAAACCTCCAACTGCCCTCCAGACTCAGCAAAGGAGCTCATCTCCACAGCCAGAAAACGGGTAGACAGACCCTCTGTACCGAGAGACTTTCATGCGTGGTTGTTACAGAATCCCTACGGCGTGGGCCCCGTGGGCCCCATTTCTCAGATGAGGAGAGGGAAGGTCAAGGAGATGCAGGGGCCACTGACTGGCATTCAGAGCCTGGTGGGCTCCGGGCCGCCTGAGCTCTCTGGTTCTGACCAGGCCTCAGCCCACGCACGACCCCTCCGCACAAGCTGGTGCTTCTGGAACGTGTCCCCATCGCCCTGAGAGGGGGAACAAATGTGCAGCTTCGGGAATCTAGAGCGGCGGTCTCGGCCTCCTCACTGTGACATGGCGGGTGGATAATCCCCTGTGGAGGGGTCCCTCCACAGTTGTGGGGTGTTCAGCAGCCTCCCCGGTCCCTGCCCACTAGAAGCCAGTGAGAACCTTTTCATCTGTAGCTGTGACAACCAGA
>CM053606.1:156806566-156860328 GCA_028646535.1 Procyon lotor | reverse complement strand
GGTCTCGGCCTCCTCACTGTGACATGGCGGGTGGATAATCCCCTGTGGAGGGGTCCCTCCACAGTTGTGGGGTGTTCAGCAGCCTCCCCGGCCCCTGCCCACTAGAAGCCAGTGAGAACCTTTTCATCTGTAGCTGTGACAACCAGAAACGTCCCCCGAACATTGTCAGATGTCCCCTGGGGGGTGGGCGTGTCCCCAGCTGAGAGCCACTGGTCCAAAGGCGTCACATGCATGAAATATCCTAGAGGATATTTCTTTTGCCTTCTCTCCATGTGCCTTCATTTTGGGTTCTGCTCCGTGGTATGTTGTATTTATTTTACGCTAGAGTGTTTTGTTCCCAAGTCTCCAGAACTGATGTGCTGGCAAGACGCTTGCCCCACGGGTTCCTTGCATGACCTTGAGTGACCTTGCCGCCCATATACTGGGCCGGATACCGCACCAGCTGCCACGAGAGGCACGCTAGGCAGTGCGAGGACGGGGCAGGTTTTCTGCAGGCCCCGTGCAGAGGCTCCTGGCCGTCTAGGGGACCCTGGCCCAGGAGAAGCATCTCCCCGACACGGTTATCTGTAGAATGATGTGTTACTAAACTCCCTCCTCTGTCCTCATTTGACCAGGGACTACTTTATCACCTGCCCCGTAATTGACATGGCCAGCCACTGGGCAAGGAGGGCCCGAGGAAGTGTCTTCATGTACCACGCTCCCGAAAGCTATGGCCACAGCAGGTAAGGTGGCCGCGTGGCCACAGCGGGCGTTGGCAAGTGAAGGGCGTCTGGCAGGGCTCTGTGTCGATTCTGTGACCTTCGGGGAAGCCGAGGACAGACGGCAGGACTGAAGGTCAAGTCCTGGCTCGGTGACATCGGACTTGTCATTTCACGTCTGAAAAATGAGTCTAATGGTCATCGCCACTTTCTCTCACGGTATTGTTCGGAAGGGAGAGCCAAATAGCAGAACAGAGGAGGCACTTTGGAATTCCAGTGTTAGCTCTTAATGGATTGACCTGGCTTGGGGGGTAGGCTTCTTTATTAATCCTACGTATTTACACCGCCAAAACCTGAGCACTTAGCTTCACTTAAGGAAATGACTTTCCGAAGTATAAAAAGCTAATGTGTGTGTGTGTGTGTGTGTGTGTGTGTGTTCTTTTGCAACAAAAGGAAAGTTCTGTTTACCTCTAATCTCTGTACCATTGCTACTTCTAAAATGTGTTCAATATACTTATAATAAAAGTCCGCTGTAAAAACATGATCACAATGGAAACAAGAAATAACAAGTAAGTGAAAGAAAGCCCATGGGAAGCAAAGGGTCAACCAATGGGCAGAGTGTAGCCCTGCGTGTTTCAGAAGCCAAGGACAAGATTCAGAAATAAAGGACAGTGGGAGCAGAGAGGCTGGGCGGCAGAGGACACATCTGACGTCTGTCCAAGGGAGACCAGTGCTGGGAGGGTAGCGGACACGTGGATGCCCAGGGTGTTGGAGGAGGACTGTGGGGTCCCGTGTTCTACTTCGTCATGACCTTGCAGTCTTGAGCCATTCACCCATGTCAGAAAACCCTAGGCCCCTTCCCAGCTGGGCCAGCGGCTTCCCACGTTATCTGCTGTGATTGCCATAAACCACGTCCCATGAGCCACTTCACGTTGGAGCCTCCTGGGGAAGAGCTCATGCTCCGCCAAGGGCAGAAGATGATGTACCGTCCTCAGGGTCAGCCCTCCGGGTCAAGCACTCTCAGATAACAGAGGGTCCGGGGTCAGGGAAACGGGGCGTAAGAATGCCAACTTTACAGAGCGAGGTCCAGCCCTACCGCCGGCCAGCTGTGTGAAGCTGGGCAGGCTCCTCTGCCTCTCTGATCCTCAGTATCCTCATCTGCTGAATAAGGCTAATGGCTTCCCCTTGCAGGTTTGGCACTAATAATATCTGGCAGAGAAATTATTCTTGCACCTGTGTTTCTTTGCAGTGGCATCAAGGGAATTCTTGCAAACACAGCTAACTTCTCATTGTAATTGGCTACATCCCTGTAATGGGCTCTACATGGCCACCGAAAGGTCCCAGGTCCCAACCTTATAAAGAAAAGGGGGTTTTGTAGGTGTGATTAGGTTAAATAAAGACTTTGACCTGGGAAGGTTATCCTGCATTATCCTGAGGGACTCTAAATGCAATCACAAGGGTTTCCACGAGAGAGCCCAGGGAAGGACATAGAATTGAGGGAGGCAACGTGACCAGGGAGGCAGAAGTTGGCCTGGTGCACCCACGAGCCAAGAAGCAGCAGCCAAGGAATCCACCCAATTCCACCAGATTCCAGGCAAAAGTCCACAAGAGCTCCAGGGGCCGGAACTGGCTTCTCTCGTAGGGCCCCCAGAGGAGCGTGGCTCTGCTGATACCTTGAGTTTGGCTTCACGGCACCGATTTGGGGCTTCCGGCCCCCGGAACTGTGAGCCAGTAAATATCCCCAACAGCCCTGGGGAACTAACACAGCTCTTACGATGTTCTCGTCTCCCTCGCATCCACTATTCACCTTGTCCCCCCGGTAGATAGGGGCTTGTATAACATTTCAAAAAAACCATCCAGAACCCTAGTGAGGTTGGCAGGGTTGAAACAGTCGCTGCCATTTTACGGATGAAGAGTCTGAGGTTCAAGGAGTCCCATGTGATCTCCCGCAAGGATGAGCAGCAACTCATTGCAGAGCCGTGACTTACTCATACCTTCTCTGAGCGCCCCCTGAACCCTCTGTCTACCAAACCGTGCGATTCAGAGCAGACGGTTTATAACTCCAACCTGATCCACTTCCTAGATTCAAGCAGCTGCCCCCACGTTGTAGGAGGGAAAATCAATGGCAGGTGAAGTTTCTGGTAAGAAGGCGTTTGGAGAGAAGGGACAATGACGAGAGTGGTGGTTCAGGCAGGGCTGAAAGGAGCCCTCGTCACCCAGGGACCACCCGCGGCTGGGAGGCCCGGCGTGGAAGTCGGTAGAATATGCCTCGGCCGTGCCTCCCAAATGCCTGGGCTCCCGGGGTTCGCGGCCAAGACGGGAGTCTGGTTCTCTGCCTTCCTCCCTGTTCAGGCACAGATTGCAGCCCAAGGTCTGATACTCTTTCAGCGAGTCTATCAAAAGCCTTAAGATGAGTGCGCATGCCATTGGGTTCCAGAACATACAGTGGCAACCCCCCGAGAGGCAGCTGCTCCCCGAGGATCAGAGTGGCCAAAGCAGGACAAGACGGAGGGATCTATGTGATTCCACACAGAATCAGTAATGCTTTTATCCCACCCGTAGTGGTTTCCTGGGGCTGCCTTAGCGACGTGCTGCTCGCAGGCGATTTATAACAACGGGAAAGGACTGTCTCGTGGTCCCGGGGCCGGAAGTCTAAAATCAAGGTGCCAGGAGGGTCCTCCTCCTTCTGGGAGATCTGTCCCAGGCCACGCTCCTAGCTTCTGGTAGCCCGAGGCGTGTCTTGGCTTGTAGATGGCCGTCGTCCCTCGGAGTGTCTGGGTCCAAATTTCTCCCTTTTCATCATGACAGCAGTCGTACTGGGTTGAGGCTCACCTTGTGTCCTTGTTTTGACTTAGTGATCTCTGCAGAGATCCCAGTTTGAAAGAAGGCATTAGTCTGAGGTCCCCAGGTTAGGGCTCCAGCTTATCTTTTTTAAGGGGACACAATTCAACCCATAGCACCGCCCTTCTCTCAAAAGTGACAGCCTTGCTGGTGAGGCTCCTGAGTGGCGAGCACCCCGAGGGGTCTGTCTCCCACCTAGGCGTGAGGCGGTGCACGGAGGTGGGCTCTGCACCACAGCCTCATTGTCTCATGGCCAGCTTGGGCTTCCCTGTGGCTCAGGAGCGTCCCCTGCTCCTCCGGGGCTCCACAGACAGGGCTCCACTGTGCTGATCCAGGGAACCCCCCTGCAGGGAAGCCACGCTCATGAGCCAGACCCACATAAAAGTGCCTCCTGGGTCCTCATAGTTACTGTGCCTCGGGGCCCCGGGGACCCTCCTGGCACAGAGGAGTAGGGGCTCAGGAAGTCATGCTGAAGCCAATCCAGTCCCCTCATTTGACAGGAGGAATGAATCCTTTCCGCTCGGGTCCATAGGCTCCTTGGGGCTCAGTTTTGCCATCTGCATAATGGGCAAAGGGAGGTGGGAGAGGTCAGGAGCACGGATTCCTCACAGTGCTCTGGGGTGCTCTCGTCCGGGGCAGGAGGAGAGCAACATTCTCTGTACCGTGGAGCCTGAGCTCTGAGGAAAGCATTGAGTTTATGGAGGTTAGAGAGCTCAGTCCCCTGTAAGTGACATCCAGCTGTCACATTCTACCATTTGGGAGGACAGAGACTCCCAGAGGCACCCACGCCTTCCTCAGGGTGAGCCGCCGCCGTGCGAGCTATGTGCATGGAGGCAGAAAGTTCAGAGCGCGTTCTCGACGACCCTCCGTGTCTATATCCTCTCCCCCGCCACGATCACGGGACGGTGCCCTCCGCATAGTAGATGCTGAAATCAATGAATGAATCACGGAAACTAGCCCATTTAATCGCCGGCAAGTGTATCCTGTTTGCCTGAAAAGACATCTCTCTCGCTCTGCCCCGGAGCTCTCACACCTCTCATTTATTTCTGGCTCCAGCCTACAGACTTAAAATATACGTGCCTGCCGTACGCGGTCGGCCATCTGTCTGCTACCTCCATTTCTGCGAGCATAGATTAGCTTTCCTGGCACAGCCCGCACAGAAAACGCAATGCATTACCGCTTTCTTAAGACTCCTGTTAATTGATCCCAGTATGGCGTGGTTCTGTAATGGCTCCTGGATTATGGATGAGATTTTCATCCCTGAACTTGAGGACCAGGCTTTGTGAGGGAGGAAGAGGTCTCGTGGCTCAGGGAGGAGACAAAGGAACCGAAATCTGCAGTGGGAGAAGACGGTTCCATTTGAAGATTTGGATTCAAAGAATCACAGACTATGGAAATTGATTTCTTCCAACTCCTTCATTTAAGCCCAAGGTAAAGGGCCGGGCACGGGCAGTCTGGACCCAAGCCCTGCCACTTGTCCTCACTCCAGTGGTTTTTTTTCGATTGTACCCTCCACCCAGAGCTTGAGTGTCTGCCACTAGCTGCGTGACTTTGGGCAAGTGGCTTAGCCTCTCTGAGCCTCAGCGCATCCTCACCGACACACGGGCAAGGTCACAGTTCCTGTCCCATAGGGTGGCTGGAAGGATTTAGGGGAACAGTGCCTCCGTCTGGGATGTGTGTGTGTGTGCACATGCACGCGTGTGTGTGTGTGGAACACGTGGCAACTTTGGTTTCCGAGGCTGCTAACCCGAGAATAAAACTTACCAGCTTTCTTTTGCCCAGCTCTGCTCACTGGGGAGATTTGGGGCCAGTTTTGCCCACCGTCGCTATCTGTAGCCCTCTGTTTCAGGAAGAGGGGTTTTCACTCATGACTGTAATCCAGGCCCTCTCACCTTGGCGCCGCTGACCTCTTAGGGCGGCTAATTGTTGTGTCCTGTGCATCGTGTGCGGGGTTCAGCAGCATCCCTGGCCTCTGTCGCTCAGTACCAAAGCACCTTCATCGTTGGAACAACCAAATGTGCCTCTAGACACGGCCAGTGTCCCCAGGGGACAAAATAGCCCTCTGTCGGGACCCACTGGTGGACCCCACCAAAATGGGGGTTATTACTGACAGCACCTCAAGGGAAGAGGCAGCCCATTTCCCAGACTTGGCCTTGATCAGTGCATGACCCCTCTGCCCACAGACGCACCGCTGGCCCCACGGGAGCCGGTTCGGGCAGACCACGAATGCACTGTGGGCACGGAGCATGGCCGGCTCTTTGCTACCAAGCCTAAAGGCTGACACAGCTCTCCTGTGTTCACGTTGCCAGGGCCGTGGCCTGCTGTCCCTTCCCAAGTTGAAGGCCGAGTGGAATCGCTAGGATGGCCTCCCCGCTCTGTCTCTATGTGCTGACCTCCTGAACGCAGCTAGGACTCCTCCCTCCCCCGCCAGTCTCTTGCTTTGCCATCCTGTGGATTCTTAGTTGAAGTCCTTCTCTCGAACCAGCCCCTTCCAAAGGACACACTGGTCCCCGTGTCTTCTCAGGAGGAGCCCTCACTGTGTTCTCTCCAGCCCATGACCAAAGGACTCCCAGACCCTGTGGCCAGCCCAGGTCCGGGGGACCCGCCCCCCCAAACCCTCTCCTGGGAGTCAGGTCCCAGCAAGTGTGGGAGGGGACACTGATTTATTCTCTGACATTATCTGTCCTTAGATGATTCCACTGAGGGGCACCTCTTACGCGTGCCTCTGGGCAGGAGACAGCCTCTCGAAGCTTCCGTGACCTCATTTGTGTGATGGGGCTAATAATAACACCGCTGTAGGAGTGTGTCAGGATTAAATGAGGCAGTGCGTGCAGACTGCCCAGCTAACTGCCCCGCATACAGCCAGCGCTCTGAGGTGCCTTCCAACACCGTTTTCTGGGTTATGCTGGAAGAATCCATATTGCCAATGAATAGGTCCCAAGAAATTGGTTTCTGGATGGTTTCTGGGTGCCAGCCCCTGAAAGAGGAGCTGCGGCCACTTCAGAGGGCATGTGGGGGCCCTTCATCATCAGCTCGCTGGCGCCAGTTCAGAGTTGCCATGGGAATTCACCGTGGGGCTGTGGGGGGGCTATTATGCATGCGCTGTGTGCGGCAGTCAGGGCCTTCCTTCAAAGTCCTTGGTCCCAGAGTCCGGAGATTTCATTCCCACATTTCAACGGTGCAGAAGACCATTCAGAGAGGTGGGTCTTAATTCCCCTTTGAGTGGGGGTGGGGTAGGGCTCTTGGGATGACACATCCGTGTAGGATGCCAGATAATTCTTTGATTTGGGGAGAAGCAGCTCAGCATAATGGAAGAACTCCCCCTTTGAAGTTAAATCAACTGGAGTTTTAATTCCATCTCTTTCATTCATTAACTGCCTGCATTCGAGCAAGATTTTTCTAGTTTACCCACCTATAAAATGGGTGTAGTTAAATCTATTGCATAGTATGAAGATTCAAATCAATGTATGTTAAAAACCTGGCATATTTAGTATTAAAGTGACTTTTGCTTCTGGAAAAATAAGACTCTGAGAGGGAAAAAAAAATTCAAAATGACTTAAGAGGCAGTAATGTTCTTCTTTTATAAGTTATCCCAACCCTGGAAAACAAAGCCATAAATTCTAGAGTCAAGACATTTTGTACTCCGCTACGTTTGCATTCTAGACATGTGTGTGCATTCCAGGGGCCTTGAACATTCCAGATTCAAAATATTATCTTTTCAGTTGACCGTCTCGTGGAGTTTGTTGGAATTAGCCAACCAAAGAAAATATCAAGTGGTTGGATTCTTGAGTTGAGTCCATTGGCCGGGTGACATCCTGTGTGATTAACAAGATTATTTACCAGTAAAGGTGGAGGTGAAGCATTTCAAAACTGACCACCCCAACCTGGTGATATGCAAGGACACGCACCATGTGTCCTTCCCAACGTGGATTCAATAGATATTTACCGGCTGCCTCCTATGCGTCAGATGCTAGCAATGGACAGAGAGAGCCTATCTTCTTGGTATTAACTTTCGTTAGGGGGTGGGAATGGTGAACATCTAGGGATAGGGTGCAAAGAACAGACAAAATACATATAGTGAACAGAGGAAGTTCAGAAAACTGCCCTAAGAAGGAGAAAGGGAAAAGGCTCGACATGTTTGAGGATAAAGAAGGAGGCCAGGGACCTGGAGTCTAATGAAGAGGGGGAAGGTGGTTGGCAATGTGAGGGAAAGAATAGGGTCCTGTAGTTCACATAGGAGTTCGTAAACTTTGGCAGGCAAAGAGATAGTATTTTTTTTCCGGCTATGACAGAAAGGCATTGGAGATTTTTAAGAAAACATGTGATAGAGAATACACATGGGTCTTTTCTTTCCCGTTCAAAACACAGCTCACTGAGAACCAGGTGGGTTTTTTAATAGAATGTAGAATAGAAATGTCATTATTACTGGGTGTGGTGCATGAACAATGAATCTTGGAACACTGAAAAAATAAAATTAAACAAAAAAAAAAGAAATCTTATTTCCAGTGTGATGATCAGTTGGTTCATCAGAAAAGTCAGTTAAGATGGAGCTCACGAGAAACGAATAAGGTACATATATTAACCTTCAACACATTATCGTCTCTGTGTGCACGGAACTGTGCATTCATCTGTGAGTCTGTCAGTGCAGGGTCAGAAAGTGCTCCCTTTGAAATTCTTACAAAATCGTGAACATAATGCTTGGCCTATGACTCCTAGCTTCGGTTTCTGGAAAGTGGGGTATCCACGTGGCATTTAATTAATTTAATTAAGTTCTATAATTATACTGACACATACCGCTGACATCAACAGGTTTGAGACAAATACAGTTGGCTCTTGGTAAACACATAACTTCCTGGTGGGAATGGATGCACCGGGCCAGGAAAATTCAGCCTTTGCTGAACAGTGGTCGTTATGCTTTATGTGGGGAATAAAATGTCCAGGTTATGGGGTGCCTGGCCAGCTCAATCAGTAAAGCACGGGATTCTTGATCTTGGGGTCATGAGTTTGAGCCCTGCGTTGGGCGTAGAGTTTACTTAAAAAAAAATTAAAACCAATAAAATGTCCAAGTTAATGCACCAGGTCCCCCGAAAGCTTCACCGGTGGGTATCACCCAGGTTTGCTGGGCTCTCAGGACTGTGAAAATACGTGGCTATTTCACTTGGGGCTGAGGATAGAATTGTATCATTTAAAGTAAATCGGGGAGCTCTGTTTTTAAAAGATTGCAAAAGGAATCTTTCTGTAAAACAAAAGCCATTTGCAAAGCCTATTGTTGCCTCCTGATAATTCACAGGCAGAATCTGAACTTTTGCATATTCGATTTGCCCAAAGAGAAGCACAGTCACAGGGTTTTATTTGTAAGTTAGTTAACACTGCCTCAACCCCTCAAAAAAAAGAAAAACGAAAAGAAAAGAAAGGAAGAAAAAAGCCTGGGAGCAGAAGGATTTCCATTCCTCCTTTTTCCTGATTTCCGTTGGAGGAAGTTATTTAGAGATGCCAGCTAGAGATAATAAGAAAGGGCGTATGTTTTATGGGGATGAGATCAACAAACTTCCTCCTGCAGACAGAACAACAGGGATAGAAGTCTCTGGAACAAGAGGCCCTCACATCTGTCAATCAGGTGGGATGGATCGGGGAGTTTCTCACAGCACACGCGACTTCAACCCCCGGTCAGTGTAAGAACGACCTCCCCACTCGCTCTCCTCACCTTGAGGGGAGCCCCGCTCAGGTCAGTGGGCTCCCTAACCAGCCCCAAAGGGCCCCGAGTGATGTGCGGGCAGCAGAGCTCAAGTCAGGAGATTGCGCGATGACGAATCTCTGAATGGTGGCTTGAGGCTGGTGAATGCAGGCCTGGCCTCCCTGCAGCACGCACCAGTGGGGTCGGACCCGACAAGGGTGGGAAGGCTGGGGAGCACGGGGTGAGCAGGACCAGCCTTTTGTCCCTCCCGGACCAACGCAGCAACCCCGTGATTTCTCCATTCAAGTCTTTCTCCCCCACACCGCTCCAGGAAAGAGCCTAGAAGAAACCCAGCTCGCAGCTTGCTTGCTTAGAAGCCGCTCGTGTCCCCCCATCTCCTGGAAGATGTGGCCTTCGATTCCTCCGACCTTGGTTCTCAACACCTTGCACACAACCGGGGCCTGAAGGACCTTAGCGAGCAGCGGGCACTGAAGTCGTAAACTTTCAGTTTACCAGGGCCCAGAAAAACCCCAATTTCACTTTTGGGCGCGATACACTGCTCAGTACAATGCAGGGGACCACCCCGAGATTTGGGGCATCTATCACCTGCTGCAGCAGCATCCCTGCTCGCAAGGCCCTTCCCTCCCAACCCCCTCGCTAAACCCCTGCTTGTCTTTCAAGGCACAAGTCAACCCGGAGAGGATTTCCTCTCTGACTTTCCGTGAGCTCCTCAATACCCTTGCCTGAGACAGGCGCCATGGCTTCTCTCTCTCTGCTTGCGAGGCACTGTGCATCAGCTCGGCATTGGATAGCTAGCTTTCCTCCATCTCACAACATCTTTTAAAAATGTCAGCTTCTCGGCATTTCCTGTGAGGCCGTGAGCCGTGCCAGATGGCTGACTCGCCCCTCTTCTCTCCCCAGCCCCTGTTCAGAGCACCACATACAGCAGGCAGGGGGCTAAGGGGCCGAGTAAGGTCTTGTTCCGACGTCCGGCGTGGTGCCCCCTTGCACACACACACACACACACACACACACACACACACACTGTCATTTTTAGAGGGATTTCCGTCCACTACAGCCTGGGAGCGCCCGGGGATGTTATGGGGAAGGCGCGGTGCAAGTGGGCTTGGAGCCGGGCTCCGGCAGCTCGGGCAGGGACCTCTCCTCGTCCCCACGCCCACATGTGACAGTGAGGAGATCCAGACCCGGCCCGAGCCCGGGACGAGTAACCGTCAGCTGAGGGAATTGGCTGGAGCATTCTTACCAAAGACAGCAAGTGACAAGTAAAAGCTAAGTAACACCAGCTTGACCACATGCCCCCGTGACCGCTGCACGGTGGGTATTTGTGATCACACCCACCACGGAGCGCCCTAAATCGAGAAGTGTGAACTGTCAGCCCCGCCTTGCCAGCCCCATGGCCAATCAGCTAACAAGTTTCTCCTTTTACCTTGTTTGTCCCTGGAGTGTTCTTCCTCGTCTCCTTCTGCCGCCACGAAATCCAAATGTCCTCTTCTCCCTCCAGAGAGTCCTGGGACTCTCAGCCAGGGCCCAGGGTCCTCTGATCCCAAATGCCCCCTTCCACGGCTCCCACTGGCTGCCCTTCCTCCAGATGTCTGCCTTAAACTGCTCGAAATAACTCCAGCGTCCTGATAAAGATCAGCCCTGCTAAGGAAAAAACAAAGCAGAAGTCTTCATACACAACAGGCTCTGAAGTTAAACAGATCCAATGGTCTGGAAGGCCCGGTCTTTTCCCAAAAGCAGAGCTCTGTGACCTGCTGGGGTCTCTGTGACAGCTGGAGGTGACCCACTCCCATTCACAAGGACCATTTTGCCCCAACCGCCAAGCTCTGTGGTTTCACCTTGGTAGTTTGAAATTCTCTGTGGCAGGAATACTTCCACCATGGAAATCGGCAAAAGGCAATTGTTTTATTTATTTGTATATTTATTTTTTGATGGGGGGTAGGGCAGAGGGAGAGGGAGAGAGAGAATCCCAAGCAGACTCCTCGCCCAGTGGGGAGCCCAATGTGGGGCTCGATCTCACGACCCTGAGATCATGACCTGAGCTAAAATCAAGAGTCGAATGCCTAACCTACTGAGCCCCCCAGGTGCCCTAGATGATGCTACTAACCAGCCCACTGCTGGCACAGATGTTCTCAGAAACATGAGAAAAGCTACGAAGGGTCTCCCAAGAAAGCGTTGATATACAATGTCACTCTCTTTCACATAAACTCATGGCCCCCTGGAACCCAAAAATGGAAGTCTGGGAATACTTCCCTTACCGTATTCCCTAACCGTTCTTAAGTTTTCAGGTGTTTCTCACGGGTAAGGAAGAAAAAGGAGTGAGTGTCTGAGCCAGAAACTGGGCAAGAGATTGGAAATATCTCATTGCTTCCCCCCACTCGTTGTTTGGAAGAGTGCTTGTGTCGCCATGCCACAGGGGAGAACACTGAGGCCCAGAAAGACTATGCCTCTTGTCCAAGCCTTCACGGGTATTAAGAGATTGAGCTGGGGTTTGGACCCTTGTTCACCACAACCTTTCTTTCCTTGGAAGAAATGGCAGACGAGGCCGCTGCAGCAAATGGAACAGCAGCCCCTTCATATGTCAGTGTCCTGGTCCCCAGCACCTGTGACTGTGATACCTTACGTGGCAGAGGGACTCGGCACATGCCATTCAGGCTCTCCAGATGGGGGATTATTCAGGATCCTCCACGTGGGCCCGAGTCCTTCTGAGCGTCAGAGGAAGGGAGAGGAGTGTGTCGGAGAGGACAAGCTGGCTTCGAGGGCAGAGGGAGGGCACCAGCAATGGCGGCCTCCAGGAGCTCAGAGTGACCCTCAGCTCACGGCCAGGGAGAAAACAGGAACCTGGGTCCCCCACCTCAAGGAACCGAATTCTGTCACAACCCATGCGTAGGAGGCGGCTTCTCCCTCAGAGCCTCCAGAAGGAACAACGTCTGCTGATACCTCGATTTCAGCCCCGAGAGATCCATGCCAGGCCTTCGAACTCCGGAAACTGTGAGACAGTATGTGTGTGTTGATTTGAGCCATTTTGTGGTCATTTCTTAGGGCAGCGGTGGAAAACTCACATGGCCACTTTCCCTGAAGGGCCTCTGAGAAGCAGGCCACTTCCGTCCTCCACAGCGCAGGGGAAGGAGCCAGGCCTGGTGGGGCAGTGGAGGGCACAGTACATCCCCCACTGAGGCCAGCAGCCCCCCAGGCTGTGTGTGAGGCCAGCGGCTCCACCGGCCTTGGAATCACAGACCCCGCAGGAGTCTGGCCTCACCACTTCCCAGTGTGCGGCCTTGGCAAGAAAATGGCCTCTCTGAGCTTACTTTCCTCTAGTGTAAACTCTCTACAAGTTACTCCAAGAATGTATACTCTCAGGGCCCTGGAGATAGCGGGGTGAAGGGGGTACCTGAGGGCTGATTTCCGTTGCCCTTATGAATTCTATCTTCCTGGCTTTTTTGCTCCGTGTTCCCTTTCCCTCTGAGTCTTACAACATCATTGAGAAGCCCAGCTTCCGATCCCCAGCCCCTGCCCACAGGTAGACAGAGAGCAGGATTTGGGGTCTGGGGGACTCAGCTCCAGATCCTGGCTCTCCCATGTGGGAGGCACGGAGCAACCTCTTTCTGAGCCTTGGGTCATTGCCTGGAAAATACACAGATGATGTCCTATCTGTCCTTGGTGGGTCCCAAGTGTTGGTGGTCCAAAGCCTATTCCGGTACCTGGTACAGCATGGCTGCTCAGGAAATGGCAACAGGAAACAGGGACGGAGTGGAGCTCACGGCCAATGGGTCACCTTGGCCAGTGCAGGCTCTGGACTCTTGTCTGTGCTTGACCACAGATACTTCTGGCACTGGACAAGGGACTCAGCTCCTCGGGGGCTGAGAGGTTTAAATGTTGATGCCACTGCTTCTTCCCGCTCCCCTTTGTGAGATTAACCCTTTCCTAAATGGGTGCAGTACGCCTAACACTGGTTGCAAAGGGAGGCCACGGTCTATGATTGAAATTCTCCTCCTAACCTCATGCCATTAGCCCTGTGTGTGTGTCGCACTGTCTCCCGTCCATACTATGACACCTTCTGGCACAGAGCCGTGTTGATACACAATGACCATGATCATCACACTGGCCGGTGCTTGGAAATGCACCTGTCACTGGCTTGCATGTGCATGGCTGGCTCAGCCTGGTGTTTCATGATGAGCCATCTAAGACTTAAGTCAAGTGACTCCCCCAGGGTTACACCAGCTGTAAGTGACTGAGCTGACTCTGCTGAGTGACATAGTCCTAGGCCATTCCCTCTATGACCTGTCGACAGTCATATGTACCCCTGGCGATCATGCTTGTGGTCCCTGCACCCTTCAGAAGTCTGGCCAGCCTGAGCCCTTTCCCAGCACATGCGTGCAGTGGGTGTCTCTGTGCATCATAGGCAAGGACCCCCAGAGAGCCCCTGACCCGAGACACTGCTGTTGCCCCAAAGACAGCTGCTTACAGGGCAAGTAGAAGGATGTAGAGAAAGAATACTTCCCTTACCTTTCAAGTACCTGCTACATGGGCCCTCTTATTAAGATCTTCATGATGACCCCATGAAGCCAGTATTTAATTATGTAACTGCTCCAGAGATGATGAAGCAGAGAATCAGGGAGGCCACATAACTTGCCACAGGTCACCAGCTTGGAAGTGGGGAGGCCTAAGACCTGGGATGGGAGCCCTGGGCTAGGTGCCTTCCATTAGATCCTGCCTCTAGCCACATTCCTGATCTGACTCTGTTGTTCAACTCACTGCATGCCTCTGGATAAGTCAGGAAACCTCTCTGGGCTTTGTTTCCCTCATCTGGAGAATTAGAGTTGGCTCT
This sequence comes from Procyon lotor, assembly GCA_028646535.1. Lineage (NCBI taxonomy): Eukaryota > Metazoa > Chordata > Mammalia > Carnivora > Procyonidae > Procyon > Procyon lotor. Next base: position 156,846,266 of record CM053606.1, on the reverse strand, counting down.
TGCAGTAAGTCGGGGCCAACTACAAGGTGGGAGAGGACAGTCTCCACACAAGACCATGCTCACTTCTGACACCAAGTGCAATTGCTGGGGCTTCCCCAAACCACCCTTGGGCTTGATAATTCTCTAGAAAGACAGACCTCACTGAAAGAGGATGTGGATTGAGACCAGACAAAGGATGAGCGGCACAGTGTAGAGCCCAGGAGGGTTCCAAGCACAGAGCCCCACAGTCCCCTCCCTGTGGAGTTGGGGAGGTTACTCTGTTGGCATTAATGTGTGACAGTGGACATGGGGTGGCCCCAATCAGGGTGGCTCACCCAAACTTGGCTGTCAGAGGCTTTATCAGAGCCCTGTTACATAGATGCGATTGACTGATTGATTGATTGCCCATGGTTAGTCTCCATCTCCGGGTCCACTGGTGTCATGTGACTCTGAGTCACATGGTCTTTTGGCATGACCAGACCCCACCCTAAGGCTGTCGAGTGTGACCACATAATATGGAAAAATCCAAGGTGGTGAGCCTCTGCCCTGAACAAAGGTATGACCACAGGGTGTAAAGGCCAGACTTCTCTTTGGGAAAAGTCAAAGTCTTTACCACAAAGCTGTGAAGTCCCTTCCAGTTTTCCCACTGTGATGCTCCCAGCATCCACCCCCATGGCCCCAGGTTCCCCTAGGTGGGTCTCTGCCGTGCCAGCTCCAGCCCAGTCCACTCCAACCACTCATCTGGCCTCCACATCCTTATTCCTTCCTGCCTGCTGCTTATTAGATATTCAGTTCACTCATTGTGTCTTTTAACTGATTAACAATGATGTGCCGGGTGCTGGACTAGGGGTGGCTATGTGGATGGATGTCATCCTTGGACAGGTGTGACAGTGTAAGTCATATGAACAAGGGCTAAGCCAGAGAAGGGCTTGAAACACAGGCTTTTTTGAACAGACAAATGTTTTATGGACACTGCAAGTATCATGGTTAGACTACGATCAAAAGAGGATTCTCTTGGAAAGTTGCTTACAGACATTGTTTCCAGACAGGTAATTGCTCAGCTTTGGGTACGCCTCAACCAATAGATGTGTTGTGAATCGGCTCAAAGGGGGCATTGGGTTAAAGGCCAAACCAAATATCAAGTAAACAAACTAAGTACTAAACCAGAATCCTAACCATAAAGAAAGAAAAGTCCTAATTTGGGGAGGAATATTGGTTTTTGGCTCTTTGGCTTTTTCCAGTAGTTTCTTATTCCTTTAACTTTGGCTTCTTATTTCTGTGTGTTTTCTCAGCCTGGATTTGCTGGCAGACGTTCTCTATGCCTTCGGGCTTCCCTTCTACCCTGCCTACGAGGGGCAGTTTACTCTGGAGGAGAAAAGCCTGTCACTGAAAATCATGCAGTTCTTTTCGAACTTCATCCGATCGGGGTGAGTGGACCACGTGGGCCCGCTGCTGCTATCGTGCCTGCCTGCCTCCCTCTCTATCGCCCCTAGATGTTGCGATCACCTGCTGCTGGTCTCCCTGTCTCAGTCCCCCTCTTCTAACCAAAACTAGCTCTGTGTAGATTCATCTCGGTGCAGGGAAGCTCCCACCTACACACTCCCTTATTCAGCCACATTTGATGGCTCTAGATCAGGGTTGCTGAGCCTCAGCACTGCTGATGTGGGGGCAGGTAAGTCTTTGTGGTGAGGGCATCCTGTGCAGCCCGGGCTGCTTGGCAGCTTCTCTGGTTGCCACCCACTAGATGCCAGTAGCACCTCACCCCAGATGTAAGAACAAACTATCTCAGATGGTGCCAGGTGCCCCCTGGGAGGCACAGTCACCCCAGGTTGAGAACCATGGTCTTAGGTGATAAAATTCAGTTAAGATGTTCAAGACCCTCCCCTATCTACCCTAGCATCCCTGCATACCTCTATTCTAGCCCAAGTGGCATAGTCACTGTCCCCACTTCCAAGATTGGTCCCCCCTTTACCTCTTTGCCAGACATTTGCTGGTCACCTAGCATGGTTCTCAGGTCCCTGGAAAGGTAGAAGGTAAAAAAAGATGCCAACCATAATTAAGGCAGAGCAAGGTAGAACTTTATCTAGTTCTTTGTAAGAGTTGCGTGGGAAGATGTTTCTTTTAATTCAGATTTAGAAAATGTTTCGCTGGGGAAGTGACATGGAAGCTGGGCCTTGAAGGACAATAGGATATACAGACACGAGGTGCCAGCCAGTAGAAGGCACCTAGGAGAGGAGCATACAAGTGAAGTCACCCTAGGGTGGAAGGGATGAGAAACACACCTTGTTTGGCAAATGTCAGGAGGTCAGGTGGGGCTGGGAGGTGGGCCTGATGGCAGGTGCGGAGCTGCCTGAGTGTGACAGGGCATGACCTCCCCTTCATCAGGAAGGTGGCTTACAGGGGGTAGACAAGTTAGCCTGACTCAGAGCCCACCCTTCTGCCCAGGCCTTGGACAAATGGAGGCACTCCAGGGACTGGCTGTGGTGTCCAGATAAAAGGACACCAGGTTAGAAGGGGACATGGTGACCTTGTGAGCATTCCAGAAATGGGCCTTTCCATTTTCAATCATCTGTTATGTGGCAGATCAGAACACAGCCACAGAAATCGGATCGGGCAGGTCCAAAACTGGCTTTGACCCTTAAAGATTCAGGACTTGGTCCTTGGACAGCAAGTGCAAGTGGAAAGGGTTCCCAAGTGATAAAAGGAAAGCCATGTTTCCCTCATGGATGTTTCTTTCTTGTCCTTTTCCCAGAAATCCCAACTACCCGCATGAGTTCTCAAGGAAAGCTCCTGAATTTGCAGCCCCCTGGCTTGACTTCGTCCCGCGGGCCGGCGGGGAGAACTACAAGGAGCTCAGCGTCCTGCTCCCCAATCGACAAGGCCTCAAAAGCGCTGACTGCTCCTTCTGGTCCAAGTACATCCAGTCTCTGAAGGCAGCAGCGGCAGGTGGGGAAGCTAGAGTGGGCAGGGGCTGGGCAGAGGGCGGGCAGATAGTTCACGCCCAGCATCTACTGAGCTCGCTGTGCGGCAGACCCAGGTTGAGTGGTTGGAGCCACTGAATCACGGAGTGCCATCAACACAGCCCTTCTCCATGAGGAGCTCCCAGTCTGGGGGGCCTCCTGTTCTGATGGGGGAATATTCAGAAAGAGAGCCTCAGGGCCAGGACACCAGGGATCTGGGGGTGGGATTTTAAGCCAGGGAGAAGTGGGCATTATCACCTCTTACTGCTGAAGAGCACTTCCTGCTGAGCAGGTATTAAGGAGAGAAACAATCATAATGAGGGCACTGGGAATACAGAATAAAGGCAATGCCCTTAAGAAACTTCCAGGAGAAGGGGGAGTGAGTAACGTAACCCAGTGAATGGCCCTCAGCTGTCCCCACCCTGGATGGAAGTCTGTGCCCAGGCCAGTGGGAGCCCTGTGGAGGGAGGGTCTGAGAAGGCTCCCTGGGGAGGTGGATGGTGGGGCCGAAGGTTTTCAGAATGACATGATTTCTTCGTGGGGCTAGAGACGGGAGTGCAACATTCAACAAGACCTTGCCCACCATGTTTTAGACCTTCAACACTGTGTTTAGCCTCCAAGGCCAAGGGGATCTATTATCTTATTGTAAGGGTACAAGTCTTATTGGACCCTTCGCATGACCCAAGAGCCTGGTGATGAATCTGGTGCCCGACCCCTCCCTTGAACATTTGGGGGAAGGCCCATCAGAGGCTGAGGTCTCTTAGGGCCAAGGGGAAGAAACAAGGGAAGAGTCCTGATATGAATGGACCACTCCTCTATTTCAGATGAAGCCAAGCAGGATCTGTCAGCAGAGAGTGAAGAAGAGGATGGGCCAGTTGACTCTGGGCTGACAGGAGAGCCAGGATCCAAGAGCTACACCAAGTGACCATCTCCTAAGACCCTCCTGCCCAGCCTGCCAACCCCACCTCAGGCTGCCACCCAGGACATCTTATTCTCTAAAATAGCACTAACTTCCAATAAAGTGTCTACATGCAGTGAAGCATTGGTGACTCAGATTTGTTAATTCAAGACAGTCCTTGGGAATTTTAATGAAACTTTGTTTTACTGATCTTCCTAAGGCTTGAATCCCAGGCTGCCATTTCCTTCCAGGCAATATTTGTGGAACATTCTGTGTGTACCAGGCCATGTGCTGATTGCCAGGGAGGCAGAGACCCTGCCCTCTAGATGGAGAAAAAGGCAGGTGAACAGGTGTGAACAGTAGCACTAAGAAATGGGGATGCTTTTAGGGCAGGCCCCAGGGTGATGCAGTCCCACCTGTGTGTTCAAAAGGCTGTTCATGTGAAGGTTCCAGAGTGGAGGCAGGAGACCAAATAGGCTGGTGCGATATTCTAAGCAAGAGACAATGAGATCTGAATCTGGGTAGTGAGAGTAGAGGTAGGGGAAGGCAGAGATCTGAGAACCCTTTAGAAAGCAGAATTGATAGGACTTGATTGAATGTGAGTGGGGTTTGGGGCAAGGAGATAGAATTATTGTCCCTATTAGGGTTCCTTTGGGTTCCCAGATCAGCGACACATTTGATCACTCATCACCCTAAGGGACATACTTATGAAGGAGCATCTAAGACTCTCTCTAAGTCATACGCACACACATACACAACCGCACAGAGACAGAGAAAGAAAGAGAATTAGCCCAAAGTAAGAGCAGGGGAGCTGATTAATGGCCTCTGTCATTTGTAAAGTGTTGACACACATCACCTCAGTTGAGCATAGACAAAACTCAGTAATTGTTCATATGTTGGGAACATCACCCCCATTTTGCAGAAGTACAAGGTGAGTCTCAGAAAGGCATGTGATGTGTCTAAATTTATACAAGGAGGAGGTTGAAAATCAGAGTTCAACTCAGGTCTTCTGATTTCTCTATTTCCTTGCACTTCTAGACTTCGGATAGGTCTACATCCAAATACTGTGTCATGCAGAATCTACTGAAAGTATTGAAAACCTCAAGTAACCTCTCAACCTGCTTAAAGGATCAATCAGGATTGCTCAGTGCAAAGAGCAAACACCCAACTAAAGTGTCTTAACCAAAGTATACTTCAGGAGCAGGATGGTCCAAGATTGGCCTTTCTCTTTGCTGTCTTCAGTACATGGATGATGCCTTACTTCACTGACACAATGTGGCTGCCACAGTTCCCAACATCACATTTGCTCCTGATGGCATCCGTGCTGGAAACACGCAAGGCATGGTATGGAGGGCCTTTCCTTCAAGCATCTTTCTTTTCTCGGAAAAATTTCTTTCCCAGAAATTCCTGGCAATATTCCCTTTACATCTCATTGGCCATAATGGTGTTGTGTCCCTACTTTTAGACCAATCACTCACAATAGGAAATGGGCTTACCATGATCTGATTGGACAAGCATGACTTATTCCCTAGACATATTGTTGTCCCAAAAAAGCTGGAGTACAGTTAGCAGCGAAGAACAGGGAGACACTTACTAGATAGAAGCATAGGAGTTTCCTCATCCACCAACACCTTAGTGGGGGCTTTGAAATAAGATAAATCTGGGCCAGGAGTTCACAGTAGTGGAGTGATGGAGTAATTCCTTTAGCCCAGTGGTTCCCAGCCTTGGCCAACAACTAGAATCATCAGAGTCCTTTCACAAAATCCTACTACCAATTCCACATCTGAGATCAGTTAGATTGGAATCCTGGGGAGGGTGGGTGGGGACCAGGCATCAGGGAATTCCAGTGCATAGTTAAGAATGGACCCCACTCTTAACTTCTCTGATCTTTATTTTCCTTATTTATAGAATGGATTCTATTAAGTTTACTGGGTGAGCAAAGCTTCATATGCTGGGAACATTTTTATTTCAGTCTAGTATCCATTTAGGGTAGGCAAAATAACACCCCTCCCCAAAGATGATAGCCCGATTCCTAGACATTGTGAATAACTAAGGCTACACTCTAAGGGGGCATTAGGTCAACGATGGAGTTAAGGTTGTCAATCAGCTAACCTTAAGACAGGGTGTGATTACCCACTCATGTCCGATGAACAACAATGTAATAACAATAACCAGGTAGGTCTTCAGAAGTAGAGGAGGGAGGCAGGAGAGGGGACCAGAGAGATGTCAGTGTGAGAAGGACTTAGCCCAACATTGCTGGTGCTAGAGACGGAGGAATGGATTGCATGGCCTCTAGAAGCTGAAAAAAGCAAAGAAATCCCCTCTCCCCTTCAATCTCTAAAAAGGAATGCAGCCTGCCAACCCTTGATTTTAGCCCACTGAACTTTATGTTGGACTTCTGATCTCCAGATCTGTGAGGTAATAAATTAATAAATTTGTATTGTTTTAAGCCCGTAACTTGGTGATAATTTCTTCCCGCGTTCACAGAAAACGGGAATATTGTTATCTCTGTTCAGAGGTGTAGTTTATCCTGCCCTTGGACCAAACCTCGGGCTTTGCTCATTATTTTCCTGATAATAAAAATTCTACTCCAGACCAATATCAAAACCCCAAATCCGCCACCAGGAGCCCCAGAAATGGGTCACTCACGTTCTTCAACATGATTGGAGTGGGTGATGGTCTCATGTTGGTGGAACCAGGCTGGGCCACCCCCTTTGTCGGCCCTACGCTACAGTCTAGTACCGGATGCCACCTGCTATTTGCTCTCAGCCTTTGAAAACTGAGCTAGAAAACATCCCACTTTAACATCCTGTTATAATAATAATGCCTCCTTTGCAAATCCGCCCTGCCGATTAAGGGCACTAATGTATATAAACAGAAAACAGTGAAGTGCTGATCACAAGCCCTTATAGTTAGCAGCCCATTCAAGGCCTCCCACTATAAACCGGGCCACAGGAAAGCTATAGATGGGAGACCAAGGGATCCAAAGGCCAGGCTGTCTGAGCTCCTGCCTCGAACAGCTCGAAGAAGTGTGACCAAAGAGGCGACACACTGTAGTTAGACGGTTTGAGCTGAAGGGGACCTGAGCCCATATCCTGATGATGAAGTGACAGCCAGAGAGAGACCTTGTGCCTCCCCGGCTCCCACAGCCAGCCCCTGTCCAGGCTGGTTTCAGAAGGGCAGCCCCAGGCTCCCACTCTAGGACTTTCTCCTGTGCCACAGAGATTCCTCTGGAAGTCCTTGTCCTTGCCCGGATGGGACGGACCAGCCCGACAGGTGCCAAGGCAACTGTAGGGCATCACAAAATCTTTGCCCCTTGGCCAAGATCAGGAAGGCCGCAGGACACCCAGCATCAAGGCCAGGGTCACTGAGAAGTCAGGAGGTGAATAGGGCAGCATCTCACACTGGGAACCCGAAGGACCTTAAAGATTAGCTAAAACAGGAATCAAGAAAGGAAGTGAAGAAATTCGCCGTAAGCCCAGTCATTCATCTGAATCAGCTTCCCCTTGAGCTGGAAGCAGACCTGAAGGGCAAGAGGAGGTCAGTGACTTTCTCAAAGGGCAGTTGTAACATCAACCTGCAAGGGTCTCTGCCTCCCAAGACCCCGCACAGAGGCAGCTGAGCGGCCAGAGCTCCGGGTCCCCCGTGGTTCCCACTGGAGCTGAGAAGACGAGAACAGCTCCTCCCAGGCCATCCAAGACCCTCAGTCAGGGGTTCCAAGACACTGATTGAAATCAGAGTCATTTTCAAGGCACATGAAAATCAGAGTTTCTGGTTTTTAGAATCAGAGATTCTAATTTTTTCTCAGAATGAATAGGTCTACGGCAGCGTTCATGAATCTATATTTTCAAATACACAACACTCGTACCCAAGGAATTACCTCCCACGGCCCCCACCTGCCATCATCCCCTCTGAAGCAGCCCCTTCTTTTCAGAGTCCCCCTCTCTTCCTGGTCACCCCCGTGACTCAGGACAGTGTGACTTTGCCTGTTTCTGTGATTTATCAACTTTACGCCAGACCTGTTGATTCCCTGCAGAGTCGGGGAGGGTTTTGCCCACGTAATCCCCCCTCAGACTCTCCACACATGTCTCCAAAAGAAGGATGACAGTATAATTCTTATTTCCTCTTTTGATTTTATTTTTGTAATTATTTTATTTTTTATTTTTTTGAGAGGGTTGGGGAGGGAAGGACAAAGGGAGAGGGAGACAGAGAACCTAAAGTAGGCTCCACGCCCACTGCAGAGTCTGACACAGGGCTTGATCTCATGACCCAGAGATCATGACCTGAGCCGAAATCAGGAGTCGGAGGCTTGACTGACTGAGCCACCCAGGTGTCCCTGCTTTTGTAATTTTTCTTATTCCATCAATGTCCCAACAATCCCTAGCTGGCAATTTAAATGATGAGCTTGTTGGCATCCTTAAACCTCCCATTTTCCTTTTTGTCTCTACTGTCCTGGTCCATTGTGTCCTTTGTCCTGTCACATCATCTAAATCTTCCATGCTTTGTTTTTTTTTTTCATGCTTTGTTCTATAGAGTAATTCTGACCCTAGAAAACCTGTTAACTTCATTTGCCATATTAAGACTTTATTTATATATCACAGACAAGCAGTGTGCTAGGGTCACACTTCCTATTCTTTTGGTTAATGATGTAACCCCAGGCCATTTCCACAGCCTTGTATCTAACTCAAGATCAAATAGATTCTCTTGTATGATACTTTACTGGTTGCTTAAGATCATGCTATGTTTTAGAGCCATTTCTTTTTTTTTTTTTTATTTGACACAGAGAGAGAGAGAGAAATCACAAATAGGCAGGGAAGCAGGCAGAGGGAGAGAGAGGAGGAAGCAGGCTCCCTGCTGAGCAGAGAGCCCGATGCAGGGCTTGATCCCAGGACCCTGAGATCATGACCTGAGCCGAAGGCAGAGGCTTTAACCCACTGAGCCACCCAGGCGCCCCTAGAGCCATTTCTGTTTAGACCTAATATTGTCGTGAAGCTTCTTGTTGCATCTAGCATTTATAATTGCTTTCTCTCTCCCTCCCTTCCTTCTCACTCTCTTTCCCTTTGAACTCTGTGCTATCACCCTATCTTCAAGGAATGTGTGTGCTCTCACACCACCCTTAGTGAATCTCAGCCAGGTTTGGAAATCACAGCCTTAAGGTTTTCGAGATAGAGGAAAGTACTTGGTTTACGGAATCAAACCGAAGTTTGAGTTCTGACTCAGCCACTCACCAGCTGAATGACCCAGAACAATCCCCTTCACCAATCACGGCATTGGCTTCAGCTGGAAAATCTGGACAACTCATCACTCTCCTAGTGTTGCTGGGAGGTTCCTATGGGGCAAGAGAAATGATTGCCCTGCATTATTAGAAATTGGTGAGCAATAGTTAGAAGATGTTTTCTTTGCCAATATAGATTTTGTCCACTCATTCCCCACTTCATGCCAGGCCCTCAGCTCGGTGCTGCAGTACAAAGATGAGTAATCCCACTCAGACACATCAGCAGCTGGTCACAGTACAGTAGCATATGAGCAGCGGCTGGGGTAGACCAGATGTTTCAGGAGCCAGAAGAGAAGCACGTAAGTCAAGTCAGAGAATGTTTTCTAGGTGATCCTAAGCAGAGTACAAAGGGCAGACAAAGCTAAGTAGGAGAGAAGAAGCTTAGGGGTGTGGGAAGGTGTTCTAGCCATCCCCGCTGCACAAGCAATCTTATAGGATCCTGAGGGTATGACAAGTCCTGGCAAGCCTCCACATGTTCATGAGCTGCCTTGGTCATGCCCCGGCCACCCTCCCTTGCCGGGGGAGCCCCAGGTCCCTTCTGAGTTCCCTGTCTTTCCAGGGCGCCTGGGGCCCTGCCCACACTCCTCTCTTTCAGTGGACTGCATCCACCCAACCAGCTGCTCAGCTTTCTGTCCCCAGAGCAAGACTGCAAGTCTTCTAATGTGTCCCAGTGGTGCCCATGGGAGACAAACGTTCTGGGCCTTTCTCATATTGGAAAGTGAGTGACGGTCCCAGTAAGGAAATAGACAAGGGAGCTAACCAGCAGACTTGGGGCCATAACCAGCAAGCATCTCTCCTGAAGAGCTGGCTGGCCTGGGGCAGGGTTTGGGTAGAAGCAATAGCACACAAGGTCAGATAAGGAGAACTTGCATCAGATAAGGAGAACCACACATCACAGGCAGAGCAAGCCCTGGGAGGCCTGGACCTGCTCCGTGAAGTGGCAAGTCGGTGTGACCTCACACACCAGTGCAGGGACCTGCATGGTCGCAGAGCAGGATAACACAGTGTGGAAATGCCAAAGCTCGGTCTCAGGTTCCCAGACCATCAACCCTTGCTCCTTCCAGTGTCCCTCCTAAATGTGGTCCTTGCCTTTCTGAGGCTTGGTTTGTTTAACTGTCAAAGAGAAGAAGAAAATGCCACACTGCCGGGTTGCCGTGGGCCACAATAAAATCTCGACACACCTGAAGGCATCACTGGCCTTTCTGTGTGGCTGGTGGAAGGGACTCGGCCTGGGAGCTGGCAGAGGCCACACCTGCCTTTGAACCTAGATGCACCAGCATTACATCCTAGAGCAAGTTACTTCACATCTCTGAGCCCCTCCTGAGTTAGGGATGAAATGCCTCTCTCAACACCCGTCCAGGGTGCCGTGAGGAGTAAATAATAAACATCCCTCCGTGGCACAGGAAAACATCTGGCACAGTCACTCTCCAACAGGTGGACTGTCATGGTTAAGAGCAATACTAGCACTGGGGTGAATTTCTCTTGGGGTGCAGCACTTTTTACTTAGATGTTTCTGGCTTTCTTTCATGGCCTTTCTCACTTTGCTCATCAGCCTGTAATAAGCACCAAATGTGTTCCCAGTTCTCTGTAAGACTTCAGACTAAAGCCTACGGCTCACTACCCTTTGGGGATGAGCTATAAATACACCAGGTCATTAAAAAGAGGAAGGAGTGCACCTGGACAACCAAGAACATGTAAATTCGGCCAGAGGAGACTTCTAGAGCCCCTCCCTCACCCCATCATTGTGATCCCCTCACTCCGGCTTCCGCAGAAGAACTCTGGGCATCCAGGTCAGGGACCTCAGTTCAGCCAGCTCCCCCCCACTCCAGCTAAACTCCCCAGGGACCCTCACCCCGTGGGGTAAGAGGGAAGTGACCCTTGGTGGCTTGGTCCCCAAAGGTGTTCTGTTTCCCTCTGTGGACTAGAGATGTCCTGAGTGTCTCAAAGCAGGAGGGGCAGAAGGGAAAGAGGGTGTATGTCTTGACTTTGCAGTGGATAAGTTGGATGACCTCGGGCAAATTATAAGACCCCGGACCCCCCGCAGTCGTCATATCTGTAGAGTGGGGTGCCCTTGAACATTAGAGAAAACACAGGAAGTGTAGCTGACACAGTAGACATGCAGCAAAAGTAGTTTCTCTTTCTCTTCCTCCTCTTTCTCTTTCTTCTTAGTGGCATTATTTCCAGTATGGATCCCAAGTCCTTAGCAAAGGTCTTGGCACACAGCACGCATTCAAGGAATGTTGTTTTTTTTTTTTTTTTTTAAGAAGGAAGGAAAGCTCCGATTTCTCCAGTTTCTCAGAACTAGCAACACTGCTTTCATCGTGGGACAGAATTCACTGTGGAATGTGCTAGACGGTATAATGGTCCTGCAAAGATATTGCTGCCCTGATACCTGCCCAGAACCCATGGATAGGTCGTTAAGTGACAAAAGAGACTCGGCAGGTAAGATTAAGGTCAGGGACCTTAACATAGGAAGATTTCTGGAGCGTTTTCCCGGGGGCCCAATCGAATCACATGGTCCCTTGAAAGCAGAAGACCTCTGGCGAGAGGCAGAACACATGTGGCTGAAGGGGGTGGCACAGAGATTCCAAGCAGCAGAAGGATTCATCATGCTGTCACTGCCTCTGAGATGTGGGGGTCTGCTTACAAGGACCAGACAGAAGCCTCTAGGAGTTCAGGGTGGCCCCCAGCTGACAGCCAGCAAGGAAATGGGACCCGAGCCACAGAAACTGTCGTAGAATACATTTGTATTGGTTTCAGCCAACTCATTATGTCAGCAATAGACAATCAATACGCAGAGCCTCCGGATTGTGAAGTCTGAACCGCCAAGCTCCTTGGCCGATATATACATTTACCAAGCATCGCAGAGGTGTCACCATTCCCACCATTTGTGAGGGTCCACTGAGCGCCAGGCACTGGTCTAGTGGTTCCCATGTTCCTCTCTTCCCTAAGCATCACACCACCCATCAAGATCTCTGATTGTATGGCTACCCAGGCCCATGGCCCCTAGGGCACCAGGCAGGCACTCTAGGCAATTAAAACTAAAACATTTTAGCTGGGAAAACCTTGGGGGAATTGCACAGGGACCAAATGTATCCCATACAAATGGGAGTCTAATAATATTCCAAACGAAGTCAAGATTTCCCCCCCCAATTTCCCTAAGCCCCATGTTTTCACCAATGTCCTACGTTCCTTCCCACTGATGGCATCCTCTCACAACTGTGGAATGCCTCACATCTATCTGACGGTCATGGGGGGAGTGGTGGGATCAGGTGGAGAAAACTGTACTTGAGATAGACCTTGTTTCTTCTTCCATCTGGAACTGTGCTGGCTCAAGCAGGTCATGCCCATGCCCTGAGGCGAAAATCCATGCCAGAACATGGAAGCTGCCTCTCTCCTTCCTCGCCTGGGTCAAAGATTTGGGGGCATGATGGTTTAGACAGATGGTACTCAACTCCGTCAGCCGGGCCAGTGACTTCCTCTTTAAAGATCTCCGGGGTGTCTGGGCGTGAAGGGACAGCAGATGAACGTTTCCTTCTGAGTTCATTTCCAGTTTTCATATTAGGTATCTGTCCCAGTTGAAGGATCCTTGCTACCCCCTCTTAGTGAGGGCGAAGTGAAATTGGCAGAGTTTATGCGGGTGTCCAGGAGTTCAGAACTGTCTAGATGGACCCTCTGCTGCGAGATGCACGGGCAGGGAGGTTCTTCACCATGTACGACAGTAAACAATAACCCTGATGGAGGCCTTTCCCCCCAAATCCAGAGGCCTGAGCATTCCTGCCTCAGGCCGCAGCCTGTAATAGGGATCTGGACCTAGAAGTCTGACGCGGGAGCCCGGCCATGGGTGTCCCGCCGGGCTGTGTCTGCACCATCCCAGGAAGGGGAGACTGGCAGGCCAGTTCCCTGAAGGGTGGGTCGATGCCGAACCACACAGGTGCCGTGGGGAGCTGCCATCAGGCAGAGGGCCCATCGTGAGGCAAAGGTAGGGGTCCGCGTGCCGGGGGTGGTAGCAAATGCTCAAACCTGATCTTGAAAATCCCCTGTAAAACCCAATAGGTAGAGCTATGGTAAGGGCACCCTCGGAAGTGAGGTGGCAGGAGGTGAGCAGCTGGGCAGGACTAGGGGTGAGGCTGGGCATTCCAACCTTCGGGGGGGGCAGAAGCTTAGGGCCCAAAACACCCCCACATGCCCCTGGGCCCAGCCAGCTGCCTCTTCTGTAGGCCTAGCCTTTCTTGGGCTATCTGAGCACATTCCCGTGGGCAGAGTGCAGAGGACATGTCCCCTGGGCAGGGGACAAGGGAGCCTCCAGGGACTATGCACTGTCAGTGACTTCACTGGCCACGGAGCCGCCCAGCCAGACAGAAGATGACATCATAGCCACAGCCGGAGTCTGGCCTGCCAGGTGACATCACAGGCCCCAAATAGCTCCAACATTTGCCAGCAGGGACTGAGCAGGGTCACGTGGGCCTCCCCACCAGCCACCGCCCTTCTTCTGAAACCCTCTGGGGATTCTTCCCCAGCTGCCTCTTGGATCGCTTGGAGACTTACGACTGATTACAGAGGCATGAAAATCATTGCTTAAAAGCAGACCAGCCAAAAGGAGAGACATGAAATGACACCTCAAACCCCAATACCCAGAGAGTCCCTTGTCACATTCAGGATATATCTTTCTACTTTGTGTTTTTAGAAACAGATTTCTGTATCATATGCACATATAAACGCAAAAGGCCCATATACTGTATACTACCCTGTAACCTACTTTTTTAAAAACATTTTGACTGAATGTGGACACTTAGTGTGTCATTAGTTATTCCAAATAATTTTTAAAGACTATTTTTTAAAGATTTTATTTATTTATTTGACAGAGAGGAGAGAGAGGCAGGCAGAGAGAGGGGGAAGCAGGCTCCCTGCTGAGCAGAGAGCCGGGTGCGGGGCTCGATCCCAGGACCCTGAGACCATGACCTGAGCCGAAGGCAGAGGCTTTAACCCACAAAGCAACCCAGATGTCCCCTTTTAAAAAGATTTTTATTTGTTTATTTGAGAGAGAGAGCACGTGTGCAAGCACGAGTGGTGGGGAGGGCCAGAGGGAGAGGGACAAGCAGACTCCTCGCTGAGCAGGGAGCTCAGTGTGGAGCTTGGTCCCAAGACCCCAGGATCGTGACCTAAGCCAAAGTCAGATGCTTCCCGACTGAGCCACCGAAGGGCCCCTATTCTAAGTAATTTTCAATCTTGGCGTATTACACTAGTACTAAATCTCATGCGGGTACTAGTACTCATATTACTCCAGTACTGAGGGTTACGTTGTTGGAGGGACTTTAGGCTCTGGTATCTTGAATAAAAATCATGTAAGGTCAAAGTCTCCAGCAGCGCCCACCAGGGAGGGTTGTGGTAGAAGCTGTGCCCCAGTTAGTCTGACGGTCTGGTCTGACGGTCAGCGTTTTCTCTGCTATTCTACTTTGCTGGACAATCCCTCTGCCCCATTTGACCTCCTCACGCAGGACCGAGATGCAACACGAGTCCCAAACAGCCCCGATACAGGGGCCCAATCATAGGAACCGCAGGCTTGTGGAGTGTCACAGCTGGAAGGGACATTGGAATCATGCTGTGTCGATCGGCCATTTTCTGGGTGAGAGCTGAGGCTTGGAGAGAGGGAGGGACCCCCAGCCTGTCAACTGCGGCTGGGTCACCTGTTACTAGGGCCTCCCGGCAGGGCTGAGGGAAACCCAGGAATGGTGTAAATGGCTTCACCAAGGAGCTTGGCCCGTGCTCTGTCAGCGGCCAAGTGGGCTGCAGACTTAACGGTCCCAACTCTTTGATTTAATATCATGAGTGTTCACCGTGCACAGATGCGTGTAACTTGTCTGGTCCTCACAACAAGTCTGGCGAGGAGGCCAGAGTGCGGATTGTCACCTGCATTTCACAGGGAAGATCCAGGCTCGGAAAAGATGAACGGTCACAAAGCCGGTTCCCATGGGTCTCCAGCGAGTCCCTTATCTGACCTCCAGCTCTAGGGCATTCCTCAACACCGTGCCCTTCCCCTGAACAACCAGGTCGCACCAGGTTTCATGAGACCCTCGGGAAAGGGAACCGGTTCTCTGGAAGCGCTCAGGGCAGAACCTACTAGAAGCCATGGTGGGATTAAAACACAGAGCTCCTCACTCCAGGCCAGAGTTCTATGGAGCTTCGTTGGTTCAGAGAGAGAATTTCCAACTGCGGAGGCCCCTGTCGGTTTCTGGTTTGGGGACAGCCAGAGGTAGGTTCCCACCCCTCCACTGTGCCCGATGGGACCCCAGCCGATGCTGTCATCTGGGACCCCTCCTCCTCTGCCGGCCCTGGCAGGCTCGCCCCCGCCTGCTCAACCGTCTTCTCTCCCCACGACTACAGATCCCTAACCCCCTGGCCGGGCGCTATTTGTGAGAATCACAGGTTTCCTCTCCAGTTCCTCGTCCAAGTTTTAAAGGTGCAGAATTTCTTCCAGCCTAGGCACCCCAGCCTGCCAGGAACACTGGAGAAGACAGTGGGGACCGCGAACTGCTAGACGAACCTTGGACTTGTCCGTCGGGTGGGGTCGTGCCTCCCAGCCTTGGCTCACACGGTGTCGCCCTCGGCCCAGAAGCTTCACCTCTCTTCCTGCTGGTGGGCCCCTTCTCCCGAGCCCCTCCCTGCGAAGTCGGCCTTCCCCCTCCCCGCCCCAGGCAGTAGGGACTCTGTCCTCTCCTCTCCCTCAGAACCTCGCTGTCCGCTGGTTCATCTCCAGAATGCTGGCTTGTGGCCTCGCCGTGCCCGGCCCCTCCTGCCCCGGGCTCAGGGAGCAGTGCATCTAGTAAGAAGGCTTCCCATCTCCTCTCCTCTCCCAGACTCTAGACTCTCTCTCTGCCCATCAGAAAACATCTGAAATTCCTCTTCTGTTGCCAGCTAAGTCATCTCCGTCTATAGCCGGTCTGTGTTCCTGTCCTGGGGGCCTGGGGGTTAGGGGGATGGGGAGCAGCTTGCTCTCTTAGTCACAGAAGGCATTTTTCTAAGCCAAGAGCCCCCCACCATCTTTAGCGACCCCATCCTTCCCGCCTTTCCCATTGTTAGCTACATGAAGACATTCCAGAGGCTTTGAGGTTATAGGATCCCTTAGCAAGCACCGGTCTGGGCTCACACCCGCCCCGCCAGCCACACTGTGAATGCAAGCTGCCTCGTCCAAAGGGGTCCCCCACTGGCTATGGTTTGGGTGACTTCTTCCTTCTCCACTAGCACCGTGTGAATGAGTCAGGAAACACTCCCTTTATGTGTGAGGGGAGAATACATCGCGTGATGGGCTTGAAGGGGGTGTGTGTGTGTGTGTGTGTGCACGTGTGAAAGTGCCCGTGTGCGTCCCGGAGGTGGGGTGTGGTGCTTGCATATGTTAGAACTGGAGGTCGGCTGGGGTGTGGGACAGGGAGAAATTTGTATATGATTTGAGATTTCTCAGGCCGCTCCTTGCCAAGTGGTTTCCTCTGAGGCTCAGAACCGGCCCATATGGTCTGGGGTGGAAAATATCGCTGTCGGCAGCCAATCCCTGACTCATTGTGAAAGCCTGCGGGCTCGCTGCTCACTGCCGGCCAGAGCCTCACGCTCCCCACTCACCCCTGCCTTCAGGTGGGGCCTCTGAGGACCCACGCTCCTTCCCTAGGGCTTGGAGGGGCCACACACAGCCTCTACCCTATCTGTCACCTCAACTCCGACCCTCCCATGGGTGCTCTTCCCCAGAGCACAGCCCCTCTGCCATTTCCGCAGCCTGGGCTCAACGTCTCCCCAACTACAGCTGCCCTGCTCTTCTCCAGAGGTCCTGGAGGCTCTTCCAAGTCCCGGGTCCTAGTGGCCACTTTCTTCTTCTGCCCCCAGCACTCCCTGCGGGGACCTGCCACCCCAGAGTCACGGACACGTGACTCAACATCCCCTCTGCCCAGAAGGGGGGCACCGAGACTGTGTCCAACAGAAACCATGAAAGCATCGCCTTTTCATACCACAGAGGCACCACCCAGGCACCTCCCCCCTTCCAGAACCTTCTGCCCCCCTGCGTGAGACTCTGGGTGGGTGGGCCAGGGACTGAGCCTGGGAACATCCGGCGAGCACATTTGCCAATAGGACAGGAGGCTCTGGGACATTCGCAGCCAGCCGCTGCGGCGCGTCCTGAAGATGGCTGGACCGCATGGAAAGTTCGGGGCTGGTTCTTTATGGGTGGCAAGCAAGCCGGGAGGCTGTGTCTGTTGACCGGCCAGGGCCCCTGCCCAGCTGGTTGGTAACTATTCTCCCCCGGGGGGAATCCCTCCTACCCACTGCCCACCCACGTCCGCCTACATTCGCTGCCACTCAGACACCCACGGAGCACCCGGCCCCTAGACTAGTGGCCTCCTCTGGGTGAGCTACACTGTTTCTGCCCGTGCCCCCCTCACCCTCGGAATTGGTAGACCAGGAGCAGAGCCAAAGGGAAACCACGCAGCCCTCTATCTTCCTAAATCCCCTCTCCTGGCCCCCCTGTTTTTCCACCATCTATACTCTCCTTCCCTTATCTGTCCCCGATTCCTGCATAAAACCCCTTTGCCGCCGGGTTCAAGAAATGCCCCATGGAAGGACCAGAGCAATGGTGCGTGGACCTCCCCCCACAGCCCAGGAAGGCACGGCCTCGTGAAAGCAGAGCTGGGCCCACAGAACACAGCTGTGAGCTGTGCTTTCCGGTTATGTCGCCCCTGCCCGAAAACCCCACAGACGGGAAGCTCATTACCACCCGAAGAGATTTCTGGTTTTTAATGCAGCGGATTCTAGACTGTATTGTCGTCGAGGCGGATGAACAAAAATTCACATTGATGTCGATTTTGAGCCCCTGTTTTTGCTGAGCCCTTTCGTAACAAACTAAGTCGCCGCGAGTTCACAGGCCGTGTCACTCACCGTGGGGAGAGTGGTCAGGTGATAACTGCTGCCTCTTCCCTCATGTGACACCTGAATTCTGGAGTCTCAGGGCATCAAAGGGGATTGCAACCCCAGATGGGGTTCACGTCCCCATCTGTCCCCTAATGACACTCACCGGATGTGAATGTTCTCTTCCAGGACGTGGTCTCTGGGTGTTGGGGTCTCAGGAAAACAGTGGCTGAGCGAGTTTTGCTCAAGACAGCTGAGAGGCTGAGCTCCCTGGCCGAACCCACCGTCCTTTTGGCCCTTGCAAGAAAAAAAAGTGATCCGTCATCAGATTTGAAGTACATCCTACATATTATTTTTGGCTGCTCTACATTTTGATCCCCAATGGTATTACAGGCAATTTCAAGGAAGTTAGTGAGAAAGACTTTGCCTCAATGTATAGAATATCAGTGCTGCCTGATATGTAGCAGGAATGTGGACTTGAGAAGACAGGAGCGATGCAAATTTGCAAATAAGAGTGTGAACCCTCTGACACAAAAATTAAAATGTGATCAAGAAACATTCTTGCCTGGGGCACCTGGGTGGCTCAGTGGGTTAAGCCTCTGCCTTCGGGTCAGGTCATGATCTCAGGGTCCTGGGATTGAGCTCTCGCATCCTCTCTGCTTAGCGGGGAGCCTGCTTCCCCCCCTCTCTCTGCCTGCTTCTCTGTCTACCTGTGATCTCCTGTCAAATAAATAAATAAAAAAATCTTAAAAAAAAAAAACATGATTAAGGGGCATCTCGGTGGCTCAGTCGTTAAGCGTCTGCCTTCAGCTCAGGTCATGATCTCAGGGTCCTGGGATCGAGCCCCGCATTGGGCTCTCTTCTCAGCGGGGAGCCTGCTTCTCCCTCTCTCTCTGCCTGCCTCTCTGCCTACTCGTGATCTCTCTCTCTCTGTCAAATAAATAAATAACATCTTTAAAAAAGAAAAAACATTCTTGCGTGAGGGGTGTCTGGGTGGCTCAGTCGTTAAGCATCTGCCTTTGGCTCAGGTCGTGATCCCAGTGTCCTGGGATCAAGCCCCGAATCGGGCTGCCTGCTCATCGGGAAGCCTGCTTCTCCCTCTCCTTCTGCCCCTGCCTGTGTTCCCTTTCTTGCTTGCTCTCTCCCTCTCTCTCTCCCCCATCAAATAAATAAATAAATAAATAAATAAATAAATAAATAAATAAATAATCTTTAATTAAAAAAATAAATTAGGGTTGAATAGAATCAGCTTGAGAAAACAGACACATTTTACTGAGGACCCAATTTTTTCATTTTTTCTTTTACAATGTTCATGGCTTTTTTAGTTGTACAAATCACACAGATTCATTTTGGCAACTTTTGTTTTGCTTTACATAAATGTAAAAAATTGCATAAACTAACAAAAAAATTGAAAGTCACCCATAATCTCTCCAGGAATTCCAGAAATAAACATTATAAACATTCTGAGGTATTTTTTTCTGGGCTTTTGTCTCCTGAGTGGGTGTATATAGAGTTACGAACTTATGCTAATTCTTTACATGTACTTTGCACCCTTTTTTCTCAGTGTGTTTTTGTTTTCTAACATCTGCCATTATACCATGAGCTGTCTCGAGCAACCTGATTAATTTCAGCGATCAGAAGAGGCAGAAAGGAAAGTCTTGACGGGATCACATTGTACTTGGGGGTCAGTGGGTTGAAAATGGACAACAAAGAAAATGAATACAGACATTTTACACCATGGCAAATGGTTGTAAGTGCTGTGAAGAACAGCAAAGCAGAAGGGAGAGGAGGTAAGATGGGGCAACATCTCTATCTGAAACGGGGTGCTTAAGGTGGACATCATTGAGAGGTGATATTTGAGCAAAAGGAGGTGAAGGAGGGGCCAGGATGGATCTCTGGGAGAAAACATTCAGGCAGAGGGAACAGCATGTGCAAAGTCCCTGCAACGAGAGGGTACTTGATGATGGAGAATAGGATGGGGAGGAGCAGCTGGGGAAACAGAGCCAGAGAGAGAAAGGGAGGAGGTGAGATTTTTGATTTGAGGCCAGGGGCCCGGTCGCTCTCAGAGGCCAATGCAAAGACTGAATTTTCCTTCAGACGGGATGGGAAGTCATTGGAAGACTCTGAGCACCGTGACATAATCCAGCTCACATTATAAAAGAATGTATCTGGTTTCATGTGGAGAAATTACTTGAGAGGGAAGAGGGATAAAAACCAAAGAGCAGCGGTAAGAAGCTATTCCAATGACCCAAACAAGATAGCGGAAAGTTGGACGAGGATGACAGCAGGCAAGGTGAGAAGTGCCAGATTCCAGATCTGTTTTAAAGGAAGAGAGAGGACACAAAATCAGTGGCGTCCTGAGTGCCACTCTGGATGATATTTAAGGTTTTCAGGTTAAACAGGATCACCCAGAGGCTGTGTCCTAGAGAAGAGAGAGGGCCAGGAACTGAGCCTTGGGCCACTCTGACAAGTAGAGGTTGGAAAGGGACTAAGAGCTCAGGTGGTGAGAGAGAAAACCAATCTCTTTTGGGACCCAACTCGGAAGGTTGTCAGTGCCAGAAACTGTGCACCAAACTTGTGCGAAGCCATGTTCTTCTCCCCATGTTACAGATGAGGGAAACTGAGGTTCAGAGAGAAGGACGGAATCCTCCCAGGTACTGAATAAGGAAGAACAGTGATGGGACTGGAGCTTTTTTTTTTTTTTTTTTTGATGATGGATGGGCAAGTTTCTTGGCCTGGCTGTGTCCTGCACCTGCCCATCGGACACACCAGTAGGGAAGTTGGCATTTCTCTTTCTCCATTAGCCATCAACCACGATAGAAAGGGAGCTGATTGGGAGACAGATTCCATTGTCCTCCCCTCTGGGGTGAGATAATTCTGAGATAACTCTCAGGTTTTACAGTCTCCCCCAGCGCTCCCTAGGGGAGCTGGGTCCCCCCCCATCAACCACAGTCATCACTGTAGGTTGATAACATTCCTTACAGTCTCTGCCTCACTTGATCATTTACATAGTGGTATTTTCCAAATCACCCCCCCCCCCAATAAACCCCTTGCACTTGAATTCTTATCTCCGGGTTCTTCTGGAGAAACCCAAATGTAGACTCCTTTGTATGAAGAGCACAGACACGGGCCTGGCAGGGGAAATAGATGTGTCCCCGTGGCACTGCTTTGCGTGGTGTGTGGGGATGGGCTCCCATGCACATTGAGCCTGCATGTGTGAGACACGTGTATCTGGGCACACATCCATGTGTGTGTGGGGGTGGGTGTCCATGTCTGTGGCCCAGCTCATAAGTTAAAAACAGGAAAGGAAAATGTAAGCGGCTCTTTATGTAAATATTGGGCAACCAGAATACTTTTCTTTTGCTTCTAGTCATTTCAAAGTTTCTGAAACTTTGCCGTTCCTCCCCTTGGATGGAGGACCCGAGTGGAGGTGGGGGAAAATGAAGTTATTTTTGTCCTGGGGATTTCAGGGTCTCTCCCTTTATGCATGTCTCTCCTCTCCCTCCCACCCACCTGAGCCCCCCAGATCCGGGGAGATCTAGGGAAGAGACGGGATTCTTGTAACCTTGGCAAAGCTGGTGGCACCTCCGCTCCTCTGGAGAACGGAGAATTCCCTGAAAGCCACTAGACACTAGATCACCCAATGGCTGCCCCTTGATGATAGAATCCCAAACCCACCTCCTCTGAGTCTAAGAAAGGGGATGATAGAACCTCCTCACAATCTCACAGGATGGTCCTGAGCCTCAAATGAGTCTACGAGTCGTTGGAGCGCATTTGAAAGAATACGTTTTCAAGCCAGAGGTTCAAATCTTGACTCTGCCATTTCTATGACATTGAGAAGTAGACTAAGCTCGCTGACTCTCTGTTTCTTTATTAGTAAAATGGTGATTATATTTTTAAAAATCTCATTTAATTAAATAAGGTAATGTACAAATTATATATCCCATGTAAGGCATATAGAATATGCTTCTAAATGTCAATGTTCTTCTTTCTCGCTATCCAGTTACTTGCTAGAGAATGAGAGAAGATAAAACCAGTGCAGGTAGACAGGTGGAAAGGATATAGAGGTTTGAGACTCAGAGCATTTCTCTTTGGGTCAACCAATGCAGAACTCATTAGAATATTAATTTAGTCCAATTTACAAAACTTCAGTGCAGCAAGAATAAAGACAACAGGCAGAGGATGAATATCTATAATATACAGAGATCTCTACTATACACTGATAAGAAAAACACAAACCACCCCATTTAAAAATGGGTAAAATTATAAAATAAAGCAATCCAAATGAATGACAAACATATTGAAAGATCCTTAAATTTACTAGACGTCAGGGAAATAAAAGTTCACATAACGATCAGACATTACATCTCCATCCATCTGATTGGCATATCTAAAAATAGTAACACCACTTGCTGAGGGGAACGCCCTGGAAACAGGGCTTGCCTACATTGCAGGTGGAAATGCAAATTGCTGTAGCAAGTTGACAAAGCGACGAGATAAAATTTATTCAAACTTTTTTTTAATTTAATTTTATTTTTTCAGTGTTCCAAGATTCATTGTTCATGCACCACACCCAATGCTCCATGTCATACGTGTCATCTACTCAAACTTTAAATCATATATTTTTTAAACTAGTGATCCCACTTTTAGGATCCAGCTCCATAGACATGAAAGCATCAGCATGCGTTCACACACGCACACAGACAAGGAGTTAGGTGAGTGCTCTCATAAATAATGCTACGATATACTGTGGCACATTGTGGGATTATTTAAAGAACATATTTGAATTCTATAAGTTGAATCTATGACATATTATTAAGTGATAAAAGTAAGAGGCAAAGAGGTGTATGTATATTATATGATGTCATTTTTGGTAAAGCAAAAAATGATTCAAATTAAAAAGCCTATATACACGGACACCAAGAAATGTGGATGATCGTAGGAGCATCCATGCCAGATGGACAGCACCGATTGCTCAGGGTGGGGAGGGGTGGGTCACCGGCTAAGGAGGAGGGTGAGGAAGGCAGAAGAGAAAAGAAAAAAGAGCAAAGCCAAGACTAAAATCATGTGCAATATACCCCAGGTATGTGCATGTGTCTAAATGCATCAACAGGGTCCGGAAAAATAAAAGATTCCATTAGGTGTATAACCTACTGACTTCACGGAAGGACCCTGTACATTGTTGAGTAAATGAAAGTAATAACTAGAGTGAGAATACTAATGAGTGGGACTTGAGCTCTCGGTGGCTTACGGAGAAGACAGTGCCCACAAAGGGGGAGAAGATGCAAAGAAAACGTGCCTGGCGTGCACCTGGCCTGGAGGGGTGAGTCCCAGAGTAGCTGCGGAGCAGGTCATGGGGGAAATGACAGCAGGGGCATCATCAGCATCACAGAAGGGGGACACCTCTTGTGTAGTGGAATGGTCAATAGAAGCCTCGAGAAGCCAGAAGCAGGAGAGGAGCGAAGGAAAGTGTAGGGAGTTCAAGGGTGCTGGTTTTCTCATCCTAAACAGTGGAATGAATAGACCCCCATGGAAATGTACAGCTCAGAAATAATTAAGAAGCATGTATAACCAATAAAAATGTAAGGGTAGGAGACGAAGGGAGTGGCATTAAGGAACTAGTGGTCTCATCCATTCACCCAGTCAATATTTGGTGTGCCAGGCATTTGCTGGGAGGGAAAATGCAGAATTAAAACAAAAACCAAAACACAAATCTGTGGCACTTCCGTTGTTGTGAAAGAGACAAGTGACACACTCGTAGGAGCGAGAAAGCTGGGTGGTGACAGGCGTGAAGGATAGGGTCGGTCGGGAGGAACAGCTGTCGTGCTACCTGTCAGGAAGCCCCCTTGGTAGGTGGCAGTGGCCAGGGACTGAGTGAGGAGTGTGGTCCTAACAGAGGAGCCAGCACGTTCACAGGCCCTGAGCCCAGAAAGCCCAGAATGTTCTAGAATCAACAAGAAGCATGGGTCACGTGGGTGGCTCCCCTGGTTACGCGTCTGCCTTCGGCTCGGGTCATGATCCCGGGGTCCTGGGATCGAGCCCCACGTCAGGCTCCCTGCTCTGCAGAGGAGCCTGCTTCCCCCTCTCCCTCTGCTTGCTCTTCCCCCTGCTTGTGTTCTCTCTCTCTCTCTCTCTGTCGAATAAATAAAATCTAAAAAAAAAAAAAAAGAAAAGAAAACCGAAGGCAGTGTGATAAGAGTAGAATGAAAGAAGGGAAAGATGAGACAGGAGGAGATGATACAGATGTTTTCACATTTATAAATATGGAGTGCAAGCACGTTAACTTAATGTTATGGAATTATTTACCATCAGGACCGTGAACAAAGAAGTCAAGATATGTGATTTCCAATGTGTGGGCTTCCTGGGCT
Source organism: Procyon lotor (assembly GCA_028646535.1). Classification (NCBI taxonomy): domain Eukaryota; kingdom Metazoa; phylum Chordata; class Mammalia; order Carnivora; family Procyonidae; genus Procyon; species Procyon lotor. The sequence goes on along the minus strand of CM053606.1, from coordinate 156,821,900 downwards.
CTTTGAATTTTTGTTTCCCTGTGAACTCATGGCCCTGAGGATTTTTTTTTAAGAAAATGAATGTGTTACTAAGTGGACAGAGCAACACCCCAGGGAGAGAAGTGAAAAATGAAGACGGTCCTTGATAGCAATAGCAAGTAGGGTACTGTCTAGAACTGATTCAAAAGCTTCATCCGGTTCAGCTCACTCCTCCACCGTCTACCACCATAGCCAAGGAAGGGCCAGGGCAAATCCACGTTCAGAAGCATCATCCTGAAATCCTTAGAGAACAGTATGCCCTAGCATGTTCAAATGCTCAGTCTGTTCTATGATTTTATAAAATAATTTTAAGCTGTTTTATTTTGTGACTACAAAAGAAACAGAAGTTTATTATAGAAAATTTCAAAATAAAAAATAGGCTGAAAATATATTTTTGATCACTGAATAAGTAAAAGAATAAATGAGGGGGTGTGGGGTTGGGCGAGCCTGGTGGTGGGTATTGAGGAGGGCACATATTGCATGGAGCACTGGGTGTGGTGCATGAACAATTAATCTTGTAACACTGGAAAAAATAAAATAAACATATTTGGAAAAAAAATAGACTGAAAATACTGAGCCATGATGCCATCAGCTATCTGGTCTCTTAATTAACCAGCATTTTCAAATGACTAGAACATGCCATTTCCCCAATATGCTGGAACTGCGAAGTTCATCACTTAAACTGTGTACATTTAGAGATTCACTTGAAATGAACAGATACATAATTCCATATATCAAGTGTATCCTCGGTCAAAATAAACTTCAAAAGAGCTTCCTATCCTTCTAACCAAGTTCCGGCAAATTCTCAAGTGCTAATTCTACTCTGTCCCTCTTTCTGATGATCAGTTAGCAGGCTGCTCCCACCATCCAGGGACATGTGCAGGAAGCTTGGACAAGAGCAGAGGCAATGAGGAGGGGAGGAGTCCCTAGATTCAAGATCCAGTTAAGAGGTAAAGTCAAGGGGATTTATTAAGAGGCTAGTTAAGGAAACATCCCCATTTTTCTGACATTAGCAAATTAATGGATGGTGGTGACTTTGACCAACATGGAAAGAGTGTGGGAGGAATATTTTGAGGTCCCACAAAAGCTCAGTTCAGGACGTGCTGTCCTTGGGGTGTCTATGACATAGCCATCGGACATTTGAGTCTGAGTCCTGAGAAGACATGGCTGGAGGTGTACATCTGGGGATTGTTGGCATATGGTTGGCACTTCAAGGCACTGGAATGAATGACGTCACCGGTGAAACAGAGAGGAGGTCCTTAAAAAATAAAAAACCAACTCAGTTATTTCCAAACAAAATACCCATATCCTTGAAGATTTTTAGAATAAATGATACTTGGAAGGATTTCCTCCATGGAGCTTGGTTCCACTAGTCATCTTTGGCTGCAGGATTGATGTTGCTGGCCCCAGTCCCTGGCTGGTCCACACGGTACAAAGCCGGCTTGGAAAGCATGTGTCCTCCAGTAGTCCTGGTGCCAGGTCCTGTGATCCCACTTCCTCCCTCTCCCCCTCCTTCCACTCCCTCTCTGCTCAAAGATAATGGGACTTTGGTCTCAAAGTTCTGGAAAAGTTATAAGGATTTTACAACAAGGGTTTGCCTTCTTTCTCATATGCTACAACTTCAGTTCGGATTAGTCACACATGTCTAGAACGGATATGAGAAAGCCAGGTTGGTAGGATTCAGTCTGGGGAAAGCCTCAGCACCAGAATAAATGGGTCCAGTGAGGTGGACCTAGAATTTGCAGTGGCTCTGATATCAGGGCAGGCAGAGGTCACTGCAGAGGGAGGAATGGGGTGTGAGCCTCCTTCTCAGGTAGAGCAAGGCTGCAGAAAACCAGTGCCCTTTCTGCCTTGCCTTCACATTCGCATTTGTGTCCAGACCAGACGACCTCCATCTGCATCACCAACTGCCAGCTTGATATGTCCATGCAGGCTGTGTCATGGGCTTCTCACTTAATACCCCCAAAACAAAGTCCCTGATGCTTTCTTCTCCAAAGCAGACCCTCATTCATTCAGTCTTGCTTATTTCTTTTAATGATGTCGTTATTCATCAAATCATTTGACCCAAAAGGTAAAGATGAACCATCAACCAAGATTCTGTCCCTTTCTGCATTGCCAAGTCAACGAGTCTCCCAATTTTGTGGACTCCGCGTCCCTGAGGTGTTGCTCATGAGTCTTCTGTCCTCTCCACAGCCACTCCAGCAATCCTTGCTTGAGAATCCTTGCTGGGAGGCTTGCCACCTAATTCTCCCCCAAAGACCACAATCTCTCTTCCTGATGCTGCCCGATCTAATCCACAAATCTCCTTCTTGTTCCGTAACATAAAACCCTGCCAGGGTCCTCCTATTCCCTCAGGATGAGTTCCAAGGTCCTTAGCTATCATGGCCACTGACTACCTCCCCATCTACCTCCCCAATTTCCTCTCATACCTTTCACCTCAATCTTAAAGAAGTACATGTACTTCCCCTAATGCTCACTGCCTTCCTGGACCTGCATTCCCACCCGCATGTTGTTCCTCTTGCTTTATTCCTATTCCCCCAGCTATATCCTTCTTATCCTTCCCCGACTTCCTCCTGCACCTGCTTCCCCTCATCTGACTGAGATGCATGCCACTTCCTCTAAGATTCCATTATTATGCTGTTTGACACTCGACACTGCTGTGTTCTTCACGTTCATTAGCTCCTTCTCTGGCAGGTCTGCATGTTCTGTGAAGATGGAAGCCAGACCTTAGTGAACTTCATGTTTCCAGAGCCTGCCACAGGGCCTGCCACAGTGCCTGCCACAGAGGAGGCATCAACAATACTTACCAACCCAGAGAATGGATGATCAAGGTACATCCTCACATATACATCAGTCTAGCTCCCTGCAGGACATAGAAAACACATCCATGGGGGACTTGAAACTGGAGGGGCACTTGGTTGAGTTGTAAAGAAGGGATGTCAAAGTCCAGAGACCAAGCAAGAGCAGACATCATTACCACACCTCTGCTAAAGGGGCCAGTAGAGGACAGTTTTACTGGGATGGAATGAAGGCCAAGTCCATGAAGATGGGCCACCTGGAGAAAGCGTTAGGACCACATTGTAGAAACCAGGAGGCTTGGGTCATTCCTGTTGGTTTCCTTGTCTGTCCTCTTCATGGAATTGTAGGCTCTTTAATAAATCACATATTGTTCATTGCTAGGTCTCCAGAATTAAAAATCAGCTCTGCCATTGAGGAAGCATAAGTTAAATTAATTTGTTAATTAATAAGCCCTCTTATTTCCTGAGACCGCTAACGCCAGGAAGGCGACCTCCATAACGTACCATGCACTTCCCCCAAAGAGAGAGTAGACCACCTGTGCCACAACATGGCCTCAAAAAGCAGCATTTGTTTTCCACTAGATGTGCACCTCTCCAACTGGGGTACTGGGTTCTGGATCCTACCTGATAAACCCAGAGAACATACTGTACTGACTGTACACTTGGCCAAGCCGAATAAGCTACAGCTGAAGGATTCCAAGGCTCTGGTAGAAAAGTCGGAGAATTCCAGAGAATCTAAAAGGACTGGGACAGCCAGAGGAGATCTCCTGCAAAGCCCCATCTGGTCCTTCTGGAGTTAATGTGAAAAATGGGGAGTCAAGACTCAGGTTCTAGAATCTTCAGGTCAGTCGCTCAAGAGGAAGGCTATACTAATTCTCTTTATTTTGTTCCTAGCCAACTGTGAATCTTCTCCACGATTTTCCCCTCGCATAATTGCAGAGTTATATTCACTTATTCATTCAATCATTCGATATGTACTAAGCACCCCCTTTATGCCAGGCACAGTTTGGGGTGCTTAGGATTAATCAAAACAAAAAATCCATATCCCAGCCTAATGGGAGGGAGGCAATAATAAATAAGCAGATTAGTAAATAGCTGGTGGTGGGTATTGAGGAGGGCACGTATTGCATGGAGCACTGGGTGTGTGGTGCGTGAACAATGAATCTGGGAACACTGAGAAAATAAAAGTAATTTTTAAAAAATAAATAATAAAATAAAATGTGTTCACTGAAAAAATAAAATAAGATAAAAATAAATAAGCTAATTATAAGCAATTTTACAATGTGAGAGGTTTTATGATTAAAAAAAATAAGTTGAGCAAGAAAAAGAAGATTGGGAGTGAGCAGGGAGAAGGGGCAACTAGAATAAGCAACAACAGCAACAAAGTCCCCATCAGCACTTTTTTTTATTATATTATGTTAGTCATCATCCAGTATGTCATTAGTATCTGATATATTGTTCCATGATTCATTATTTGCGATAACACCCGGTGCCCTCCTTAATACCCACCACCACGTTACCCCACTGGCATTTAAACTTTAAATTCACTTCCTTAACTTTGGGTCACTCTTCACCAGTGCCCTATTTTTTCACCTCTCCATGACAGCAAAATTCCAAAAGAGGTTACATTGTCCCTCTTTTCTCTCCTCCAGTAGGGCACCTATGCCCATTGTCTCACAATTGGCTCTGAACAAGGTCACCAATGATCCCTGCTACTCTCATCTCAATCAGCCTCTCGACACTACTGTTTCTTCTCGAAGCTTCTGCAGTACTTCTTACCTGGTTCTCCTCCTGCCTCACTGGTAGCCCCTTCTCAGTCACCTCGCTGCTGCTTCTCTTTCCACTTATACCTATAAATATTGAGGTGAATATTTTGGTTATCTATTACTATATAAAAGCCACCCCCAGAACTTGGAGGTCCCAAACAACTATTTATTATATTGCAACTCTCTGGCTGATCAAGATATTCTTCTTCTTCCTGTGGTGTCTCCTGAGGGTGCTGGGACACTTGAAAGATCCAAAATGGCCTCACTTACATGGCTGGCAGTAGGTGCTGACTGCCAGCTGGGGGCCTTTCCATGTGGTTCCTTGGGGTTCCTCACAGCATGGCAGCTAGGTTCCAAGAGTGAAGATTCTAAGAGAGTAAACACCAAGGGCAAACACTTAAAAAGCGCTCGCTTTCACCCTGCTTGGTAATATCCCATTAGCCAAAGCTAGTCACATAGTTAAGCTCAGAGTCAATGTAATAGAGAGGTACAAAGGGATGAGGACCAGGGACCATGGTTGACCAAGAGCAACCATTGTAGTAGTTGTTCACAGAGTGTCCACAGGTTTCAGACCTCACCTATCTTCTCCCCTCTACCAACACTATCTCCTTGTGATCTCACCCACTTCCGTGGCTTCAAATGCCTTCCAAAAGCTGAGTACATCCCATGGTATTGGTAGACCAGGCATACTTTCCTACTCAACATCTTTTCCTTAGTGTCCAAAACTGTTTCAGACTTAGCATACCCTTGACCCCAAGTCTCCTCTTCCTCCAACAGTTGATCAAGCCCAAATCCAAGGACTCATCTATGATTTTCTCATTCTCTCTTATCCCACACACAGACAACTCTGCCTTCAAAATATACCCCAAGTTCACCATGTCTCACCATCAGTGCCATTTAGCCCTGCACCAAGCCGATAACTGATTTCCCTGGTTTCAATGTGTCCCCTTTCCATAGCCCATCCTCCATGCAGCAGCCAAAATCTTCTTGCCACAGAGGAAGATGGCCATGCTGTCCCCCATAGGAACCTTATGGGACCTAACCTCACAGCCAAGCCCAAGGCCAGAAAGACACTCTGTGGTCAGCTTCCAGCTATCTTTTCATACTCCTTTCATACTCCACACTCCCCCCCTTCACTGTACTTCTCCACACCCACCTCCCTTGTGTCCTCAAACATCCATGGTCCTCTTGAGGTCTTTGCATTCTCTGTTCCCTCTGCCCAGAGCACTCTTCCTATAGACTGTCACATCTCTGCCTCTTTCTCATCATTCAGGTCACAACTCAAGTGACAGCTGCTCTCATCTTCCCAGAACTTTGCAAAGCAACTTGATGCTTCTAAGCCACTCTTTTCCAGATACCCTGATTTCTTCTCCATTCAGCACTTAGTATCTGACATTTTCTTATTTACTTAGGTAGATATTCATTACCTGACTTTCCTTTCTGGGGGTGTAGGACTCTGTCTTCCTCTGATACTTCTATATCCTCAGTGCGAAGAGGAGAGGGTAGCACATAGGATGTACTTAATAAATCTTTGTTGAATGGCTACTAACAGCAAGATGACAGCTATGATTTAATAACCACTCACATGTACGGAGATAGATAGTATTTTTGTAAGAATTCAAATTTTTGCAAGAATTTCAGTCGATGCTAGCTCCGTGGTTTGCCCACACTGCTTAACCTCTCTGAACAACATAGGATAATATCAGCCCTTCCTTCCAAGAGGAGACGATGGAAAGGTCACCGGTGTTGAGAAAGTCAATAGCTTTTTGCAAGCTGCCCGTTCTCATTTCATCTTTCCAACAGTTACTAACTGTGCAGTAAGTGTTTTTGTTCCATTTACAGAAGGCTGACGCTCAGAGCTGCTGACTGATTGACTCAGAGTCAATACTGACTGATTGGAGCTCACACACAGGAAGTTGCAGAGTAAGACATGACTGTACCCAACTAGTGCTAACAACAGCACTCAGGCCTCAACTTCATGTTGCCTCAGTGTTATATTCAGCCCTATGGACTGAGCACCTAAGAGAGCTTTCCGAGTTAGTTTGATTTTACCTTCTCTTGGTCTTAGTTTACCCATCTTTGAAACAAGTCAATGGTCTAGATAGTGCCCATGACCTGCGAGGACTCACGGGGCTGACACTCGTTCTCCATTCCTGGAATGACTGGTTGTTCTTCCAGAGTTACTCATGGCCGAAAAACAAAACCAACAACTCTAGTACATGAGGTTGTTGGGGGATTTAAGTCTGAGGTCAAATGCTGGCTTTGGGTGCCTCCAACCAACCACAAATCTACCCCAAGCTCAAGGCAGCCTTGTCTCAACCAACATTTATGGCACTGACATGGCTCAAGAGTGAGCTCATGGCGGGAGGGTAGTGGGGGAACCACGGGATTGGCTCAGATTGCTCCAGCACATTGTCCAACTATGAGAGAGAACTTCCCTCTTCCAGTGCTGTGGAATGGCCTTAGACCACGGGTTTGCTATAAAGATGCCAAAGCCTGGAGAACGTTAGCTGCGAGGCATTATTAGCCAAACCTCAGGCCTGGCCGTGGTTAGGTTGAAAACAAGGAAGGCAGCAAGAGGGGAGAAAAGGGAGTCTTATCGCAGAGTGGGGGTAGCGGTGGGAAAGGATTGAGGGAAGAGTGGGTGCCGTGGCTACCCTGCTCCTCACTCATATTCCTTGCCCAGGACAGATCTTGCCAATTCTGATTAATTTTTCAGACCCAACCTGTGGGCATCCAGTTTCTAACAATGATAGGCTCCATATCATTAGTTATGCAGCAGAATGATTTTTTTTTTTAAAGATACTAATAGTATCTTTAGGGTGGGGGGCACCTGGGTGGTTCAGTTAGTTAAGCGTCTAACTCTTGATCTCAATTCAGTTCTTGATTTCAAGATTGTGGGTTCAAGTCCTGTGTTAGGGTCTATGCTGGGCATGGAGCCTACTTAAAAATTTTTAAAAATTAGTAAAAATAAAAAAATCAAATATACTAATAGCTGGCACCAGAGTCCTTTCAATTCATTCATTTACTCATACTCATACTTGCAAAAATATTTATGGAGCCCTAATGCTGTGCCTACATTCTTTTAGACTGAATAGATTTTTTTTTAAGATTTTTATTTATTTGACAGAGAGAAATGCAGTGAGAGAAGGAACAAAAGCAGAGGGAATGAGAGAGGGAGAAGCAGGCTTCGCACCAAAGCAGGGAGCCCAATGCAGGGCTCGATCCCAGGACCCTGAGATCATGACCCGAGCCCAAGGCAGATGCCCAATGACTGAGCCACCCAGGTGCCCTAGGACTGACTGGATTTAACAGTTAGTAAAGATAACAAAGTCTCTGACCTCTTTGAGTTTATACTTTGATGGGAGAGAGACGACACAAACATAAAATATGTAGTGTTTGGGGTAGGAGAGGATGTTGAAGAAAATAAAGATGGGTAAAGTGGTAGAGGAGGGGCCTTGGCCATTTCCAACAAGATGCTCCCAGAAGTCTCTCTCAGAAGGTGACATTTTAGCACAGATGTTTGTTCAGGGAGTGACTTTGATCAGCAACTTTAGATTGGTTTGGGGGACCTTGTAGGCATAAATGAGTAGAGACAAGGAACCAGGAAATACTGGAATTCAGGGTTGAGAGTGGGGAAAAAAGAGAAGAGAGAAGCCAAGCCATATGGCAGAGAAGCTCGTGATCCAGTCAGATGAAAGATGGGTGTAGTTCAAGTTTATATTGTGAGTAGTACGGTGAATAAACGTCCTTGCCTGTCCTCCAAGCTTTCTGGTAAGTCTGCTAGACAGATGCCCTATGTGTGTGTGTGTGTGTGTGTGTGTGTGTGTGTGTGTGTGTGTGTGTGTGTGTGTGAGAGAGAGAGAGAGAGAGAGAGAGAGACAGAGACAGAGACAGAGAGACAGAGAGAGAGGGAGAGAGAACACAAGGGCTGAGTCTGAGTCTGAGTCCGTCCTAGGACCAGATGCAGAACAGAGAACAACACTACAGAGGTGGCAGAAGGCAGTGACAGCCAGAGGTGATGCTCTCTGGCAGAAGAGCAGTCTTTCTGAGCCCCTGACTTTGCCTCCCAGGCAGAGGGCATTCTGCCAGCATGAGGAGAATCAGTGGGCTCTTGCCCTCTTCCTCTGAGTGCACATACCTTTCTCTGCACATCTGAGCCCACGTCTCTCTGTGTGGATTCCACAGATAATCCCACCCCTAGAATCAGGCAGAACAACCCACTCAGCTAAATGTCAGCAATCGTTAACACAGGTGTGAAGCATATAGACTGAGTCTCATGGGTGTGTGTGGACCCAACACACAGAGAACCCACACAATCAAAACTTGGAAATTCCAGGAACCTTCCTGGAGAAACATTTCTGTTATCTACTACTACATAACAAAGTACCCCAAACTCAGTGTCTTAAAATAACCATTTTGTTTTGCTCACCATTTTATGATTCAGGAACACAAGAAGGACTCAGCTAGGTGCTTCATCTCTGACCCACACGAGGTCCGCTGGGGCTGGACACGCACATCCAAGATGGCTGCTTGGCTGGGGTGGCGGAAGGCTGGGCTTGGGTGGGCACCTCTGTTTTTCTTGGAGTTTCAGAGCCTCTCTGGTAGGCTGTAAGAGACCACGGGAGAGGCGTCCATCCTTTTAAAGTTCAGGCCCCAAACTGAGTGATTTCTGCTCTACTCTATTAGTCAAAATAGTGATGGAACCAGTCCAACCTCAAGGGAAGTAGGGATCGACTCTACCTTCCACTAAAATATTATCAAAGAATTCCCAGCCATCTGTAAGCTTCCAAAAGAGGTGACGCCTGAGCTCAAGGATACACTAACATTTCTTAAACCCATACCACATGGCAGGCCCTGTGCTGAGCACTTCATACGTAAAAACCCCCTGAATCTTCATCCCAACCCTCCAAGGAGGTAGAATTATCAACTACATTTTATTTTGGAAGAAGTGGGACTCAAAGAGGTTCAGTCACTTGCTAAATACCACACAGGGAAGAACCAAGTTTAAAACCCAGACTGCCTGACCTGGAACTTACCCTGTTGAGACTTCCTCTTGGGGTCTGGCCAGGTGAAGGGCTTTATGAAAGAAGGTAAGATCAAAGATGGGTCTTCCTGGCCAAGAGAATAGAATAAGCAAGGTCCAGAACAAAAGAGAAAGAGTCTGAAAGATTCTAGGTGCTTGCTTGGGTCAGGTTCAGGGTGTGGGAAGGCACGGGGGTGGAGGGTCAGGAGAGGACACATCCCAGAAGGGTCTGGGTCCCAGGCTTTTGAAGCTTGGTCTTACCTTCAGGGCAAAAACACAACTTTAGAGATTGAAGGAAAGACGGGGCAATGGTCAGGTTTCTATTTTAGGCCAGTGGCTCTGGCATAGGGGAGAGAGGTGGGGGAGGACAGCTGCAGAGAGATCTAAGGGGTGTTTGCTGCTAAGTGGGAGGTAGGATGCTCTGACCTCTACGGGCCATCTCTCCTCCTGAGCTCTGTTTTAGGAACACATGCACGCACACGAGAAACTGGGGGCTGCGTCCGGCACTCCCTGCTGTCTAGACCTTCCCCTTTCCCAGCCCCTCGCAATGTGGTCTTAACGTGGAGTAAACAGGACCAGAACCACATGCTGCTGTGTCTCTTGCACTTAGGAAAACAAAAACAGATTTACAAGAGAAACATCTGAAGTTGGGCTTTGAAGCTTTGGGCCAAACCCTAAAGGACAAAACAGAACAAAACGAAACAAAAAACCCAAAAACAAAACAAAACAAAAAAACAAAACCATTCTCGGCAAATTCCACCCTTCCTGCCTGTGTTTATTCAGCATGTCTCCTCACCCCGTTTCTCCCTAAATCTCCCAATCCCCCCACCTTCCCACCAGGCAGGCCACAGGGGAAGGGAACGGGCACAGGTTCTAACACGGGCACATCTGTAGCTCCTTAGTTAGATGTGGGTGGCAACCAGGCTACTGGGTTTCTGGAAGGAGTTGCAGGGAAGAGCCAGGAGGAGTAAAGTTGGGCAGAGGTGGAGTTGGAAACTTCAGAGATTGGCAGGCATTACAGCCTCAGCCCCTAGGAAGCCTCATGGGTCATGCAATCATCCTGGGCTTTGTCTCAGGCGGACTTGGGGTCAAATCCTGAGCCTACACGGGTAGAGTAGTACAAAGCTGGAAACAAGCTAAGTATCCAATGAAGGGGGATTGCTTGCCTAAATCCCAGTGGGTCCATATACAGGATGTCACGCATCCACGTCAGACCAGGCCTTCACAGGATGCTGAAGGCACACAAATATTTACCTTAAAATGTCCAATAACAAGTAAATAAATACGAGTAGCATGACTTTGGTTTCTAAATATATATGTAATATATATGTATGTATAGAAAAAAACCTGAAAGTCATTCAAAATGGTAGCTTCATCTTAGGAGTGGAATTTCTATGCGCCTTTTGACTTTCTTCTTTAATAAGTTTACTTGAGAAATATTATTTTTAAAAATGTATAAATTACACACACACAGGGATACACACACATACAAATCGGTATGAAAAATGGCCAGCATTTCTTCACATGTCTGACATTTGGCCAGATTCTTTACAAAGGTTCTATTCTAATTCTCATAAAAGCCCTTCTGGTCAATTATTAGTTAATTTTCGCTTGCAGAAGAATAAATTAGAAGGTTAAGTAGCTTGTTCAAAGACACCCCTCAAGTGAGCAGCAAAGTCTGGTTTCACACCGATTCTTCTCCAGGGTGCCCTGAGCCTCAATGCCCTCTCTGCACCCCGGAAACCTGCCTCATCTGGGGTTGGGGTGAGTTGTTTTGGAAACCAGTCTGGGCTGTTTTTCCTGTGGAAGATGACATTGAGCTCACTTTTGACAAACACCAGGTTCCCACTGATCTGGCAGCTTTCTCTAGGGCAGAATTTGCTGAGACTCATAGAAAATAAGGAGAGAGAAGAAAGCAGATGGTTTATCTAACCCAGATCTCGAAGAGAGAAGACAGGCAGCATTGTGCCCAGGCAAGGCACGTAGGCTGGGGACCATGGGGACCAGGCGCCCTCCGGGCAGGGCTACCCACGCAGAACCAGAGATGTCCCTGTCGTCTGCTGGGTAAATGAACTGGGTGCCATCCCAGCCAGCGACTGCCAGCCAGCCGGGCAAGGGGGCTGTCCTCGATTCCCCCCAGTTCTCTGGGTAACTCAGGGAGAGTCAAAGGGGGAGGTTTCCCTCAGATGGTCAGTGCCATCATTCATTCTATAGAATGAGAAACTGAGGCCCAGAGAGGAGAAGGACCAGCCTAGGGACTTACAGTGAGGTCGTGCCTGAGTGTGCTGCCTAAGCCTGCAGCCCACACCTGGACGAAGCTGTACTAAGTCTGCCCAGCAGTGGGCAAAACACGAAAACTCAGTGCTGCATGGAGGCCACACCCTCCAGTGATAAACACTGTACACCCACTTAACAGAAGGGGAAACTGAGTGTTGAGTGATTAACCAACTTGCCTCAAGACCACCCAAGCAGGAATTTTTGAGGTCTCCCCTGCTGCTTATACACACACAGATTCTTAAGTAGAAACATCCCTGAATTCAGAGCTGGGGGCCGGGTCTTTAGGCCCTCTTTCTCCAAAAACCAGCCCAGAGACCTCTATTCTCTGAGACCCCAGGCTATAGGCTGTAGGACTGGCCCTGCCATCCCAATGGTTTGCAAAAAATCAAATTGATCTTCAGCTCTCTAGCATTCCTGTTTCTTCATTTATTTAATTATCCATTTAATCCATCAGTTCATGTCTAGCATCATCCATATATCCATCCTTTCCAACCATTCTTCCATCCCTCCAACCAACCATCCATCCATCCATTCATATACGCATCCATCCGTCTACCCATCCATTCATATACCCATCCATCAATCCATCCATCTATTCTTTCACCCATCTGTCCATCTATCCATCCATTTGTCAATCCATCATTCCATGCATCCATCCATCCTTCCATCCATTCTTCCCTCCATATTTCCATTCATCCTTCTGTTCATCCATCCATCCATCTATCCATCCATTCATATACCCATCCATCCACCTTTCCACCCATCTGTTTCTTTGTCCATCCATCCATCCACCCACCCACCCATATATTTATTTTCCCAATTCAGCCATCTTTTTGTCTATTGTTTTCCCTTTTTATGCTTTCTTTTCCTTTACTTCTTCTCTCTTTGCTCCCTCTCTTTTTCTCTCCCTTCCTTCCTGTAAACTCTGAACTGCACACAGGTCGAACACTAGGCATACACAGCTAAATGAAGAGCCCCTTCTGCCCCTAGACATCTCAGAATCCTTTGAGGGAGTTCAAAGTATATCCAACTAATGCAACACGTAGGACATGTATATTTTATGTGTAAAATTTATAGCTGTCATTTTAACTGTACAGAGAATAAAATGTTATAGGAATGATAGGGGAGAGAGAGAGAGAGAGAGAGAGAGAGAGAGAGAGAGAAACCTCTAGTTGAGGGTTCAGGGAAACAAGCAAAGAGGAGAATATCAGAGGTGGGAAGACCTAACAGCATTTGGAGCAGCAGGAACGGTGGCTAAAGAGCCACCATCTGGTCTACAACTCTGTCTCCATTTCCAGCACAGAATCCCTGCCCCCCATCATTGCTTCCCATGCCATGCACTCTGCAGAGACATGAAGTCCAGCTGGCTTGTCCCAAACCGTGCCCAGTGCCCAGCATGCTGCCTGATGGTTGAATGAGCCATTCACCTTTCCTGTCACCTCCATTCACACCTGCTTTTCTCCCAGAAGTGGAGACGGATTCTGAAGTCAGCCCCCAGTGCCGCGGGCGTATGGGTGCACCTAAGGCCTCACAGCTTTCTCTGCCCCACTGCCAAACCATCCATCCCTTCCTTCCTTTGTCCATTCACCCCTCCTTCAGGGGGTCAGCCCCACTCAGCAGCCCCAGGAGCTCTCTTTACCCGGAGGATGAAGTCACTCCATCTGCTTCTGTGACCTGCCTCGTGTGCCCTGAGCCCAGCCACCTCTGCCACAATGGCCCCACAGGCGCCTGACTGGACTCCTCGCCTCCAACACTCTCTCCGCCATGTTCCCACCCAATCACAGCCATAGGACTCATTCCAGAAGATCTGACCACATCTGTCCTGTAATACCTTTTTAAGTGGGTCCCACAGCCCTTCAAAGGACATGCAGGACCACAAGGTTTGGGGGGATCTGGCCCCTCTTCAGGCCTCCCAACCACTCTCCCCCAGAGTCTCCTACAAGCTGAACTCACAGCCCCACCAACATGCAGGGACCTCTCCCACCCCTGGGCCACCTGCTCTCCCCACTGCCCAGAAAGCCATGTTCCCTTTTCCACCGCATGGAAATCTACCTTTCCCATCTCTGCTTCCTCCACTCACAAACGTGACCTGAGCCTACCTTACGGGGAAGGTGCATGTGGACCCATCATGATCCCGCACAGCCCTGCAGTGGCAGGATCTCAGCTTGTCCCTTTGTTCCCCTTGGGGACCCTCTGGGAGCCTAGGCCTGGCTCACAGTGGTGTCTGCAGACACTTGACTCGCTTTACCCCGACGCTCGTGAGAGACTGAGTCTAGCGGGGTGAGGGGTGTCTGGCACTGCTGGGCTGGGGCAGAGCGCAAGGGGCTGTCACATCGCTTCACCACAGTGATATCTGTGTCTCCATCTGTGGCTCAGAAGCTGGACACGGAACCAGGAAGAACTTCGAGACCACGTGGGACTCCACAACACCCAGAGAGTAGCAATGCTCCCCAGAGGCAGGAAACGACCACCAGCTCCGAATGTTCCAGACGGTCTTGGCAGGAAAAGGCACTAAGCCGGGGATACCGTCTGGCTCCTAGAACCTCCCAAGAGGTCAGAACTCCAGGGACCAGGGTCACACTCCAGCTGGCTGGCCCTCTGCTGAAGCAAGCAAGTGGCGTGCCCCAGGGACAACAGCCCAGATGTTCGCCTCGATGCTCTGCCGAAGGACAGCGGACCCAGCAGGGGCTGGCTTCCCGTAACCTCAGGCCACGGTCTGCTCGGCGGAGTCTCCGCCCTGGAGATGGGGTCTTTAAAGAGGTGATTAAGGGAAAAGGAGGTCCTTGGGACAAACACAGATCCAGTAGGACTGGTGTCCTTCTAAGAAGAGGAGATCGGGGCACAGATGTGTCCAGAGGGAATGTGATGTGAAGACACCGAGAAGCTGGCCGTCTACACTGGGAGACAGACCTCAAAGAAACCAGCCCTGCTCACACCCTGTTCGCAGACTTCCGGCTTCAGACACGCGGAAAATCACTTTCCGTTCTTCAGGCCGCCTGGGCTGTGGCACTTCTTAATGGCAGTCTGACATGCTCTGGGATCCCCCGAGCCTCACTTCCCTCAGCTATGAAGTGGGCATTCTACTGCCTGCCGTCATAAGCTCACCATGGGGATAGAGCAAGCCTTGAACTTCAAAGTGCCTGGACCACGGCAGATTCCCCCCAGACCCTCCTTCCCCTCCCTGTCCTTTCTGAACAGGGGACCAATTCCCCTTGCTCTTTTTTACTGCATAATAGCATCCCGCCGAACAATCGCCCTGGCTGGTCTAGACGCTCACCCGGGGAAGGGCATCTCGGTTGTTTGCAGTTCGAGGCTGTTACAAATAAAGCCTCTGTAAGCAGCCCTGCGGAGCATTTCGTGCAAACCTAGGTTTTCTTTCCTCTCCTTTCCCTCCTTCTTCTATTCGCCTCCTCCTTGGTTTCCAATTTCTCTTAAATGTGTTCGGTGGC
>CM053606.1:156789338-156806066 GCA_028646535.1 Procyon lotor | reverse complement strand
TCCAGCACAGGCAGCACGGGTCTCTTGTCTGCATTTCAGATGGAGAAACGGGGGCTCAGAGACTAAATCAGAGCCTGACTAGGACCACGCCTTTGGTCTCCTGGTTCTGGGCTCAGGAAGTCAGTCCATAAGTTCCTGCTTACCGTTCAGCCCTCTTAGCAATCAGGCCCAGGCCTTGTCAGGCTCACGGTCCCCTTCTCTAGCACGAAGCCTCTACCAGAAAGGTCAGTGTCATACCTTCCCTCCCTCCCGTCCCCTCTATACCTGCCCAGACTTTCTGGTTTTGTTCATTCATTCATTCATGCATGCATTAATTCATACATTCAACCAACCAACCAAGAAGTATGTGTTGGGCACCTCTAATGTGTATCCACAGTGGTATCCACCAGAAAGTGTCAGGTCCAGAAGGGGACAGTGCTCAAGACCGGGAGTGGGGCACAGCATGTGCCAAGGTCACAGGTGTGTGTCCTTGTGGGAGGAAGGGGCATGAGGGAGGATGGCTCATGCATGGGGTGGGGCCAGCAGAGGGCTCCTGCTCGGTGACGTGTTTCCGTCTACCTGGGCAAGAACAAGGACCCACAGGTGCACACCAACTGCTCCACCTGGGTGGAATCCAAGGGAAGCTTCCTGGAGGGGACCCATTCCAACAGCATCAATTTCAGCAACAGAGAAGAGGGGGCAAGGCATTTCAGGCAGAAGGAGCAGCAGGGGCTTATGCACAAGAGAGAGGACACTTGAGTATTTGGGACAACGGTCCTTGAAACAGGGAAGAGGGTGAACGAAGGCAATCCCAAAGGATGAGGGTGGAAGACAGGCTTGGCCAGACTCTGAGCGCGGAGTATGGCGGTATTCAGGGTGTGCCCAGCGGCCCTGGGCTCTGTGTTTGACCCAGCCCGTCCCCCGGCACGGCGATGTTCAGGAGTAGAGTCCTGTGTCACAGGAAACTGAGACTCAAAGAGGCTAAGTGAGGTGCTCAAGATGATCCCCTTTCTAAATCCAGACTCCCTGGTTTACTTTCGATCTTCCTGTTTGCAGAGTTCACTCTCTTCCCTCCAAGCTCTGCGTGCGCACTTGAGCCTCTAGGTCGGAGGAAACCCGTGGAGGAGCCAGAACGAGGGCCCAGCTGAAGGTCACAGTGCTCCTGCCGGAAGCTGGGAGGAGCGGGGAGCTGGAGACAAGGGCGGATGATGGCCCTGGGGGCCGATGGAGCCCTCCTCACTGAGATGGGGGGCAGCTGGGGACTTGGGGACTGAGGTCCTCCAAGGGCACTGTTACCCACCAGAGTGCTTCCCGAACCTGCAAGGCCTCAAGGTTCATCATGGTGGGAAGTCTTAAACCTCTGGAGTCCTGGACCCTGCCCAGCCTGACTCAGTGGGCCTGGGGGAGCCCGGGATTGCTCTTTGTAGGTAGTACTTGAGGATCCTCAGGACGGCCCTGACTGGGGAAGCCCTGAGCTGGTGGGACCCCATGGAGATTAAGCTGGGGGTGTGCTTTCTGGCTTTATGAGAACAGCGATACACTCTGAGGATTGAAAGGCGAGATGTAGGCAAACAGGAAAGCATCTCTGGACACCGTAAGGGGAAGAGGGACATCTGGAGGGTCATCCCACAGCACGGGACACCCCTTTCGGTGCCAAGGCCAGTGATGCCATCCTAGGGCAACAGCATGAGGATCCCAGCCCATGAGCCCTGCTGCTGGCGCGACGGTCGACCGCCCAGTGACTGAGCAAATGGGCCCTGGGACACTGGCGGCTCCAGCTGGAAGCGAGCTTAGGGGCCAAGTCCAAAATCCCTATTTTCAAAACCAGATACTAAGCACTGAGAAAGGGAACATCCAGGCCAGTCCACCATCTGCCCCAAGGACAGAGTGACATGTCCTTGCTCTTTCAGAATATTCCTCTAACCTTCACCCCCAGACCCATCCTGACCTGGGCAGGCTCATAGCACACGTCTCTCCTCTCACCTCCTAGGCTCCCTGCATGATTCCCAGAAGGACAAGGCTGGACCGCTCCCTTCCTCTTCTTTAGGCCGCAAACTCTCATTTCCTCTCACTCCTCCCGCCCACCCCTACCAGGGCTTCGCGGCTTCACAGTCGGTGTCCCAAGCCTGGACTCGCCTCCAGACTGAGGGCCTTGGAGTGGGTGGGCGCAGATGGTACCACATCCCCTGGAATGGCCATTATTCATGCTTTGAGAAGAGCAGTTCCTTCTCCTCCACGTCTGTCCCCCCACTCCTCCCCCTTTCATGGAGAAGCTCAGGGGGACAGTTGGCAGATGAGCAGAATGTCAAGGCTGGAGGAGAGACGGTGGTGATTTTGAATTCAGGTGTGTGTTAAGAATCACCAGTGTGCCAGATAACATGCACATACCTGGGGTCTCTCCCCAGGAATTCAGGTTCAGAGCCCTGGACTTGGTGTTTCTCTCCTGAAGCCCTCCAAGCTCCCTGTTGGATTCCTCAACATGCTCCTCTCTGCTTGTGTAAGTCTGTCTCCAATGCATGAGCCATTCTTGCCAGTGGGACAGAGATGACCATTTGTCACCAAGTCTCTAGAAATAGGAAGGACCTGGGTGCACAGCAAGGCTGCCAGCGTCCATGGTATGAGGAAGTGGATGGGCTGTCAGCATCAGGGGCTCAGGTTTGCGAGACACAAGTCTCAACTACAAACACCATCATTCATCAGCATGACCGCCATCGTCTTTACCACCTTCACCCCACCACACCCATCACCATGATCTCCATCATCATCATCACCACGACCATCCTCACCACCACCATCTTCATCATTACCATCACTACCATCTTCATCATCACTACCACCACCGTCACCACCATCATCACCATCACCCTCATCACCACCATCATCACCATCTTCATCATCACCATCAGCCCAACTGCTACCATCACCACCACCACCATTACCGCCACCACCATTACCACCACCATCAACCATCATCACCACCACCACCATCATCACTATCATCACCATCAACCCTACCACTACTATCATCACCATCACCATCATCACCATCCCCACCATCATCATCTGCATCACCACCACCACCATCATCATCATCACCATCAGCCCAACTGCTACTATCACCACCACCACCATCTTCGTCATCATCACCACCACCATCATCACCATCACCACCATCCACCATCATCATCACCATCACTACCACCACCACCACCATCATTATCCCCAACTTCATCATCATCACCTTCAGCACAGCACCACCATCAATCAGCTCCATTCTCCTCATCACAGCCACCATTATTACTTCTCTCTCCTACGTGATCATCCAACCATATTCCTCGACTCTCTCAAAATGTACTGGGAAGTCGGCCAGGATGGGGAAAGCTGGGGAGCTTCAGGAGACAAACTCAGCCCTGAGCCCAGCACAGCCTACAGGTAAGTCTGCCCCTCCTCTCGCCCACCTGCTGCTGAGTCTGGGGTCTTTACAAACCCCTGCTCGTTTGTCTAGACCCGGCACTTGTCTGTAGCTAGTGCTTCCACTCAAGCTGGGATGCTCCCATCCCTGCTACTGGAGTGAAGTGAATCATGTCCCTACCTCCCCTTGCGTGTGCTGGGGATTCGTGTGCTTTATCTGTTTCATTCCTTGATCTTGTCAGTAACCCGAGGAAGCAGGTACTAATATTACGTCTTTAGACAGATGAGAGACTGGCTCAGTGGGGGAGCTGTGGTTAGAACCCTCCCCATCTTTCTCTCTCCATCTATTAAAGTCCATCTATGCACACTTGCATCTTCCCAGGCCAACACTGTCTAGTAAAACAAAATGTGAACCATATATGGAATCTTATATTTTCTGGCAGCCGCCCTGAAAACCAGTAAGAAACTAGTGAAAGTTTAATATTCTATTTGTTTAGCCCAAAGTATTGAAGATATTCTTGTTTCAACATGGAGCCAATAGAGTAATTACAGCGAGCATGTGATGTTCTTGTGCTCATACTGAATCTGAACTCTGGTGCGTGAACACACCCCATCTCACATGGGATGAGCCACATTTCCGGCGCTCGGTGGCCTCACGTGGCCAGTGGCCACGTTCGGCAGTGGCAGAAGAAGGATGCTGCCTGAGTGCTCAGGACACCGTGAGCACTTACGCAGTGATTGCCTTCATTACCATCAGTGTTCCCGAGACCTGGGGAGCTCCAGAGGTCCTGAATGACTGTACGGCGTGCCCAAGCCTCGCTCTCAGACATCCACAGCATTCTGTGGTTCTTGCTCAAAATTTCCTTCCTTGCTTTGCTTCCCTGGCTGTGGTTGGCAAGCCTCTCGGCCTCTGCTGGGACCTTTTGCAGGTCCCATCAGCCCATCAGCAGGGCCCAATGCCTGGGCCATTGCCGTCTTACTTTCCTTGCTCCCATATGGAACCCCGTGTGTGTAGTGGCCCCTCCCAGCTGCCCAGAGAGACGGCTGAGGTTCCTGGGAGGAATCCCAGGCACAAATCCTTGTGTAAAGCCAAAGGCAGCCTCCTGGCATTTGGCTGCTTTGTTGGCATGGGGCAGGGGCCTTTTCTAAACGCTGGGGGAGGTGAGTCCGCTGACGGGCCGGAGGTACTGCCCCGCCCCTGGCCAGGGTCTGGTTCTCCAAGGAGCACTGCTCCCATGCCCATTCCAGAGGCTGAGGCTCTGCCAAGCGCCGTGCCAGGTGGAAAACGCCTGTCCGTGCCGCACTCACGCCAGCATCCTGGACACGCGGGAGTGGGAGGGGCCGCAGCTGTGAGCAGAGCAGCTAAGTTGCAGGAAGAGGCTCCGAGCAGGGGCCTATTGGGGGGGGGGGGTTGGGGTTGAAATGCTGACTCGGGTCCAAAGCTACAGACAGGAGATGTAAAGAAGGCGTGTCATTTCTGTTCTCACATTTTTAAAAGGGATGTGCCACATCCTGGGCCGCACTGCCCTGCGGTTGGTCCTAGGAGTCGAGAATGAGCGTGCATTCCATACCCTACGCGTGCATCCGTTTGCATTCACACACACCAGGGCGATGTGCACACCCAGACGAACCATGATCTCAGATACGCGTGCGCGCGCACACCTGTGCCCATCCCCACGTACATTTACACGGTAGAAGGGGTGTGGGTCTCCCCTGCACACTGACTACCACAGACCTAATGTGTGCCCAGGAATTTCCTGGCACATACTTTGTTTACCCAGTCACAGTCTTCTGAGCAGCTTCCCTGACACAGCCCTGTGGTCACTCCCCAGCCCCAGCAGAGAGCTGGGTAGGACTGACGTTATGAGCCCCAATTAATAAGAGAAGACAGGGAGACCCGGAGTAGTTAGGACTCCAGGGTCCTGCTGGAGCTGACACAACACCCAGCCTCTCCCTCCTGGATGACTCCACTCCTGTTGCCTCCCTTCCCCACGTGTGGTAGCTGTCATCCACCTCGAGCCCGTACCCTCTGTAGGGGCAGAAACTGTGTGCCTCTCATTTCTGTGCAAGTACCTGGACCAGGGAGGCAGCCGGCGGTATGGCAAAGCGCGGGACCTAGGTTCAAAGTCAACTCTGCTGAGCACCAGCTGTGTGACCTTGAGCAAATTACTGAACCTCTCCGACCTTCAGTTTTGGCATCTACAAAGAGGGATCATCACATCAGCTTCAGGGTATTGCTGTGAGGATTTCAGGAGGTGCTCAATAAATGCTCGTGAATGTCTGTTGGATGATCCGAGGAAGGTCTTACCCACACACATATGGAGTACTTGGCAGGGGACATGAGATCACCCACCGAATATAGCCCCTTTCTGGCGGCGCAGGGTGGAAGGAAGAAAAAAACAAAGAGATGGAAAAACCAGTCGTATCTGTAGTCACCTTTATCAGAGATCACGTTCTCAAGTCGATACGGCTGAATTTCTGAGCTCACTGCCCTCTCCCCCTCAATTTACCCCTTCCTGGTTGGCATCTCGCTCCTTCGACAACAGAACTTGTAGATGATACTTCATTACCCAATAGGGCAAGTCTTCCCTCAGAACGCTACTTCCTCAAAGTTTTCCTGGCAATTCTCACAAACCTTTTCTTCCGTATGAACCTCGATAATCATTTTTCCACTAAAACCCCGCTGGGCCCCTGAGGGAACTTGCATTCCTACTCTATATTAGTGAGCTGAGGGCGGCTGTATATAGCCAGAAAGCAAAGCCCTGGTGTCCGTCTGTCTGGCCGCCCTCGCCGGGGATGTGGGGATGCTCCGAGAGCCCTCATGCTGGGCTGGGCCTGGGAGTGCCTGCATCTGGATCCAGTGAGGGCTGGTTCATGTTGGGGGCCCAGAGAAGGTCCTCGGGGGTGGGGGTCGGTTGCAACCCCATCAATCCCCAGAAGAGAGGTGCCCATCTCGTCCCGGGAGCCTCCCCTCCAGCCTGCTGTCCGGAACTATCCGGACTCTTGGCTCCCTTGCTGCCTGGCCCTGTGACCCAGCCCGTGGATCTGGAGCCCTCTCTTCCCAGCACTACCTGCTCCGGGAGGTAACGGGCTCCAGGGCGCTTGGTCCTGCTGACAGCTTCTTTCCTTCTCCTCGCTCACACTCCTGCTACCCTACACGTCTCACCTCTCCTCCATCCACCCCTTGTCCTCCCAATCCCCAAGAAAGCCTGCTTTGGCTCCTTGCGGTTGCTCCAGTCTCTAGGACATGCTCGGTTTCCCCTCAGCTAGGAAAGCTCTGGAAGAAAAGAGCGGGATTTGGCAGGGGAAGATCTAAATTGGAGCCCTGGGCACTAACTCATTATGGGACCCTGGGCAAGTCCCTCGCTTGCCCTCAGCTTTCGTTTCTTTCTTCTATGAAATGAAGTTAGTATCTCTTTCTGTGGCGTGGCTTGGCACCCACTATGGGTGGGCACAATGCAAGGTTTAAAGGATTTTACGACCAATCACACAGATACGCTCCCTGCCTTCCTGCATCCTACTGCGGCGCTTGGAGGAACCTCCACTCCCCCGGGGCCAGAGGCAACTGGGCTGCAGTCTGCTGCCAGCTCTCAGCCTCAGATCTGGTTGAATCGGAGCCCGAGTCTTCGAGCCCGTGGGCGAGTCACTTTACCCCTGAGCCTCAGCTCCCTCATCCGCAAATGGGGCGCATTGATCCCCAAGGAAACCATTGCTGGGAGTGGGTGATGAAACCTTCTCGCTGCCTTCCCTCTGTCTCTTGGCTTTACTACTGGCAATAGGCACTGGCTGGGGCCGTGGGGTCTTGGATTCCTTTCTTCCCAGCTGCCCACCTCCTGTGCACCCTGGGCCTGCCTCTAACCCCACACCAGCAGTCTGGCTGTGTACCGCCGCACGTCTTGCTCCCCTGCCTCTTGGAGGTGCAGAGCCTTCCCCCTCCCCTTTGGATCGCCCCAGGCTGGAAAGAGGAGAGAGAGAACCCTGGGATCCCCTGAAACAGCAGGTGTCCCGTGCAGGGCCCTAAGGCGCATGCTTCCTAAGCCCCAGAGGGCTGTGCCAGCCCGAGACTCCAGCAGTTTGCTGTGGAAACATCACCAGGCAATGTTTGCTCGAGAGAGGCAGAGGCTCTCCTGTTGAAAGCTGGCATTTGCCTTTCGAGGCTCTCTGGGTGTTTTCTGACTCCTCTTGGTGTAGTATCCCTAGCACTTGGAGACTCAAATTCCAAACCCAAGACTTCACAAGTCTCCTGCCAATGTCTTTGCTTAGTGCTGCGCGGAGAGGAGTGACTGGCCCAAGGTCACACGGCCAGCCTGGGCAGAGCTGGGACTGGAGTCCAGGCCCCTGACTCCCCGCTCCAACAAGTGCCCCTTTCTGCTGAGTTTCAGGTGGGAAAGAAGGGCGTGGATCACCTGCTTGCTTTGTCCCCCTACCGGGGGCTTCGTCCCCCCCCACCCCTCCAGGATCAGCTGACCCCGCACAGCCCCACTCCTCCCGCCATGGGCCTCGCTCGCCCCCATGCCTCCAGCACCTCTCGATCTGCCCACCCATGTAGCAGAACCAGCTGGACAAAGAGATCTGGGTCCCCTCTGTAAGCCCCTGCCGGCAGGACTCACCATGGCCGGGGCGCTGCCCACGGCTGCTGCTGTCACTGCTGCCAGCGTCCAGGGCAGGATCCACCTCATGCCTGGAAGTCAGGGGCAAAGGCATGGACCAAGCAGCCTCTCCGAGGATCCGGCCGCCTCTCCGGGGAGCTGGGCCGAGAGACTGGCCCGGCCCATCAGGAGGAGCAGATATGCCTCTTTCCACAGCCCGAGGGGTTTTATTAAAGCAAGATCTGACGTCAGAGTTAAGGACAAACCCTGCATTTTCCTCTGAAAAAACTTTTCCTGCCTCTCTCCCTTTTTTTTCCCCCTTTCTTCCCTCTGTCCCCACCTCCAGCCCGAGCTTGGCCAGCCTCTCCGCTCTGACAGCTCTTAAAGGGAAAGTTACAGGGCTACGATTTCACACTGGGGCAGTAAATTCTCACAGAGGGAGCTGGGGTCATCCTGCTGAGCT
This sequence comes from Procyon lotor, assembly GCA_028646535.1. Taxonomy (NCBI): domain Eukaryota; kingdom Metazoa; phylum Chordata; class Mammalia; order Carnivora; family Procyonidae; genus Procyon; species Procyon lotor. The sequence goes on along the minus strand of CM053606.1, from coordinate 156,797,624 downwards.
ATTTCACCAAGATGGGGAGGGGGAAATCGGGGAGGGCGCAAGGTGGAGGCGGGGATCCTGTTACCCCAGGCGGGTGGGGGGCTTTGAATGCGCTCCCAGCGGAGGGAAATTAACTCCCTCCCATTTCTTCAGACTGCTCCTACTTCTGGTTTTCATTTGCCATCATTCACTCTCCTCTCCCAGGCTGCAAGGAAGGGAGGATGGTTTTGAGAGCAGCTATCTAGAAATGATAGGAATTTACATATGAACTCAGTTCTGGGGCTTAGGTTCTCATCAGCCCTCCTCGACCAGTTGAAGTCATGGTGGCCAGCTTACAGGCGTTGCCTCTCCCTACCACCGGCCCGAGAGGCCCTGCTGGTGCTGCCGCTGACTCCCCGCGTCTGGGCGCTTGTTATCACTGGTGGATTTGGGTGCCTCGCCTGGCCCCTGCTGGACATTGCCACACAGGTGAGGGGTCTCCTCTGGGACCCCGTCTACCCTTGTCCAGCCCCTTTATCCCCGTGGGGATCTCGGCATCCACCTCCTGACTGGCCCCCAGCCTCCCCTCCCGACGCCCATCCTCTATGTCCTTTATGGCTTCCCAGAGCCATCAGAGCAAACCTTAAAAAATTGAACCACGATATCTCCAGGCTACAGGTTCCCTGAGCTTGCCCACTGATTTATGTGGAATCTCCAGTCCTGGCAAGGCATCTGAGACCTCCCCGCATACTTCCCTGTCCCCTCCCCCCATGCTACTCTTGACCATGCTGGCTGCCTTGCTCTTCCCCTCACACCCCAGCAAGGTCCTAGTCTTGTGGTTCCTGTAGCTGTCACTCCCTCTCTTCTCTTTTCCTGCAGCCTCAACAAGGGGGTGTGGAGCATGCATGGCTGCTTGGTGTGGTGTAGGTGTGTGACCATAGACGTGACCCCTCAAGAGATGACCCTGACAGTCTCTCCATTTATTGACTTAGGCTGTGCCTCTCTTCCGATTCTGGTCAGTGGGACATAAAGAAAGATGTGCTGAGGGCTCCTAGAAAATATTGAATCCCTTGGAAGGAGATAATTCTCTACCCATGCTCTTTTTACCTTTGTGTGCAGAGTTGATGGCTGGAGCTGAGGCAGCCATGTTGGGTACATGAGGCACAAGCTTGAGGCTGAAGAGCCAATGTGCTGAGGATGGTAGAGCAGAAAGAGGAAAAGAGCCTGGGGCTTTGGGATTTTATGGTGTTACTAAATCAAACCTGGAACAACGACCTCCGGACTTTCTGTTACAGGAGCTGATTCAGTGACTTACGGCATACGCTGAAATTGGTATCTTATTCCTTGGTGCCAAGTGCCTCCTAAGTGCTATATGGGGCTTTACAAAAATCCTGCATGTCAAGTGGCCAAGGAGGGAGGTATGGTACATGGGGCCTGCTTGGTAAATGTGAATCCTTGCTTCCTTCTCATGAACTTACTTGCTGCTCTTCAAAATAAGTCCCACGAAGCACGCCCAGTCAACAGGTGTCATTAAAGGAGTCATGCAAGGTGGTAGGTGCTAATCCAGGTTCGGTGACCCTTTGATGAACACCAAGTACAGATCAGTCCCATACTATGAGATATCTGATGACCATGAGGGAGACAGAGTGGAAACTCAGAGATGCTGGCTGATTCCAGGGCATACACTAAGTCAGTGGCAGGCCTGGGGTTGGAACCCAAGACTCTGAACCCTGACTGACAAGGCAGAGTCAGGACCCGACACTTCCAAGCGAGTGATCTTGACCTGCCAAAGGCTCTCGATATTTTCTGCTAGGAGCCATGCAGAACCCAGAGAATGCTGGGTTATTTTGGGAAATCTGATGGCAACGGGCAAAGACGGGAAATCTGATGGCAAAGCATGGTGCAGTGCTGACCGCTTGCTCTGCTAGGAAAGCCTCAGATGGCCCAGCGGGTCCCACCGGAAGCCACCATCCTTCGGCACTAAAGACACCTGAAGAAAGGTGATGTCGTTCGTGACTCACGCAGAGTAGAGCCACTTAACTGGAGGGCCTTGGACAACCAACAGCCTATCTGTACTTCAGTTGCCTTTTCGTAAAGAAATAGGATGGTGTTAGTGCCGACCCTACGGGGTCATCGGGAGGCCTGCCCGAGACCTCGGCCCCCGCATTTGGGAAGGGTGGCGTCAGAATGGACCAGTATGACTGGGCCGTCCTATGTCCATCCTGTCTCAGGGGTCCAGCGTCTTGAATGAGCTCATGGTGCAGCCTCGGTGTGTGGCCGGGGTCTGCCCTGGCTGGTGGGGGTCCAGGGCCAGGCACTTGCCTCATCCGAGTTGGACAATCTCTAAGCCACTGGCCGGTGGTGACTGGGACTCGAGCTGCCATTCACGGGACATTCACCGCGTTCCAGGAACGCTCGCTGTCCCACCGAGTCCTCCGCTCAGTCCCCGCTCTGGCACAACCCCATCCTGCAGGTGAGGAAACTGAGGCCTGGGGAGATCAAGTACCTCGTGGCAGCAGGATTGTGATCCGAACTCAGACCCGAGCGGCTTCACAACAAGGCTTTCTTCAAACAAACCAAGTATAGAACAAATACATGCATCAATGCAGGAATGAATGAGCACCGTAGATGGACAGGCGATTGGGCAGATGGAGGAATGCGTGCAGCCATGAGTCTGCTGTCTGGAATGTTCCAGCTCCCAGGCCTCCCCAGGCCGGGCTCCACATCTTCGTTTTCTGCATCCACGTCTCCTTCGCCTGACCACTCTGACGACACAGGTCCTGGCGGGTCTCACAGATGGCGAGGTTAAGGGCGAGAGCAGCCCTAGTCTTTCTCATTGTGCTGCGTCCCCAGCAGCCGCACAGAACCTGGCACAGTGCGGGCCCAAGACTCTGAGTGAGCAGTCGGGTGATTGAATGGAGCAGGTGAAGAGGTGCTGGGCCGTTGTATGGATGATGAGGAAAGGAAAGAGAGAAGGGGAAGGAAGTAGGGAAGAAAGAAAGAGGGAAGGAAGGAAAGAAGGAAGGAAGGAAAGAAAGAAGGAAGGAAGGAAGGAAGGAGGAAGGAAGGAAGGAAGGAAGGAAGGAAGGAAGGAAGGAAGGAAGGAAGGAAGGAAGGAAGGTAGGAGGGAGGGAGGAAAGGAGGGAAGGAGGGAAGGAAGGAGAGCCACACAGGGAAGGCCCTGTCTGCACGTAGAATTGTCTCCTCACTCCCATTCCCCTGTCTCCGTGCCGCTCCGCGCCCCCACCACCAAGAACAAGGACCTGTATCTTTGAACTCGTGCCGTCCCTATGTATTTTTGTAAAATACTTGGTGAGGGTTTTGATTTAATAATCACGTATGAAGCATGAACTACGTGCTAAGGTCTGCTCTGAGTACCCTACAGGGAGGGAGGTGCTGATTTCATCCCTCTTTATGTTTGGGGAAGTTGAGGCACAGAGAGCTGAAGGGTCAGCAAGTAAGTCAGTGCAGAGTGGAGAGCAGAGCGTGAGCTGTGTGTCTGGAGCACTTGTGAGCTCATCCTGTAGAAGGGTGGGACGCAGCCTCCCGCAGCCTCCTTCCAGCTCCTGTTTCCCACTCACTTCTGTGGTTTTCCAACCCCTCCACTTGTTTCTGGTGTGTGCCTTCTGCTGTTCCTCAGTTTCCCCAGGGTGTAATCTTCAGGTTCTGCCTCATCCCATCACCCCCATGAGGGGCCATCACGTGACCTCCAGCTCCCACCCAACAGGACCAGTGGGGGGTTTCTGTGCGACTCAGGCCTCACCGTTAGTTGTCACTGTAGCTGCTGCCGTTCCTATGTAGCTAATGCACAGGCCTGGGTGGGATCCTGCCTCTTGCTGTTCACCTGCTGTGTGTGACTTCTCTGCTTTGCCTGCTGGTTTCTTTGCCTCTAACATGGAGGCGAGGGAGGCGCTGATTGCTCTGAATGGTTCCCGGCCCCAAGTCAGCGCTGCGTGAGCGTGTGTTCAGTGAGCACATCGTCAGGGCGCTACGGCACCCCTCGTCTTACTGAATGCTCTCACTCGGCCTCTGCTGGGAGCACAGAGCAGGGTCCGGGCAAGGGCAGCTCTGAGACCTACCCCCAGGCCTGACATACAGCAGCACTGCAGACATGTGTGATGAGGGATGGGGGTGGGGGGCTGCGTGGCGCAGGCTTTGGCTGGAGCCCCATTACCAGAAGCCGCTGCTTCCGCCTCTCCCAGGGTCCCTGGCTCCAGCTGTTTGCATGTTCTCTCTCAGCCTGAGCACAGCTTTGAGGAGCTTCCTCCAGCAGACCTCCCAGAGCTGTAAATACATTCCAAAGAGGGGCTGGAGGAGGGGGTTCAGGAACAGAGGCCATCAGAGAGAATTCCTAGGCCAAACAGTAAGGCCGCCTTGACCGGAACCAGATGCACAGAAGATTCCAGACGTGCAGGACCAGGCGCCCGGGAAGCCCCGGATCTGCTCATAGCCTATTTGTCATTTGTCCCGTGAGTGAGCAGGGAGGCCGCACAGCGCCGGTTCCTGGGGCTCGTCACAACCGCACAGCACACCCCCTCCCGGGAGAGAGAGGCCAGCTCTCCTGCCTGTGGAAGGCAGAGGAAGTGGAGGCGGGTCTGCTGGGCCTCCCCACTGTGTTGCTCAGTGACTCAGTAGGGCTCTGCTCTCCTCCTGGGACCCAAGCAAGAATGGGAGAACCCTTGAAGGGGTGACCCTTGGCTCCAGGACTGCCTGGATCCCAAGGGGCCAAGGTAACCCTCCCTCGTGCTCGGTGAGAACACCTATGTCTGCTGCAGGAGGCTGGAGTCCCGGGCAGCCCCTCGGTCGCTCCCCTGCTTACTCCTTGGTTCTAGAACAACGACAGACTTGGGCAGGAGAACCCCTCTAGTGTCGGCCTTGGCCGGAGGTGGGGACCCCCAGGACCCCTCATGTCTCAGCTGGGAAGGTAGAGGGGAAAAGCAAGGGCATTGGGGTCCGGCGGGTCTACCCCAAACTCTCCCTTTGTTACATATCAGGTGGCAACCAATCAGGAAGCCAATCCTAGTCTCTGAGCCTCAGTTTTCCTGTCTCTAAAATGGGGGTAATGATCATATGTACTTCCTAGGGCCATGATGGAGACTAAATTAGTACTCAGTCCGTGGTAGATGCTGAACATGTGGTTCAGATTAATACGTTTTTTGCTCTTCATCACAGAGACCTCGCCTGCGTCCCTGCCTGGGTCACCCCTATCTCCCCGAGTCTCCTCTCCTCTGCATGGTTGGGGGCTGGGATCCAGTATCCCCAGTTCTTCTCTGTCCCTGCCTCCGCCAGTAAGATCCCATAGTCCTCCCAGTGGTACGTGGGTATCTGCAGGGCTCTTTGATGACAATGAGAGGGGGAGGGGGGCACAGGTGCCGACCAGGAAAGACAAATGGAAACCATGGGACAGGGACAGCAGTGCCTCCTTGGCTGACTGCTTCCTGAATCCCTGGTGGCGTTTCGGGGCTTTCTCCTAAAGGGGTGTCAGGGTCCTTCCCCTGAAACCCCTTGAATGCAAATGCAAATGTGCCCTGAACTTGTCTAACCCGAGACCCCTTCCTGCCCAGACCCACAGGGTCCCTGGGAGTCCACGACCCCAAGTGTCTGTGCCATCTCCCACCTGGGATCCCCAGCTGGCTAGGGGGCAGGTGTCATGGGTGGGAGCAGGGACAGCCCCCTGGGGCCGCAGCACGCCTTTCCATCTCTGCCCCTCTGAGCTGACCCTGTGCCTTGCTTGCAGCAATGACTGCAGAGATGGTCGTTACAAAGAGGAACCTCCTTCACCCTCCTCCAAGAGGACAATGCTTTCGACGGTCTGAGATTTGGGGGAGTCTTAAATCAAAGAGAACGCGTGACGCTCTGTGTCTGTGATCCTGTGAGAGCTGGCGGCACGGGTTACTTCTCTGTGTTGGCGACTCACCCAAGCCCTCCCTATGGGTTTTTCTTTTTCAGGCTTTAGTTTCTTAGGTTTAGGTTTAAAATACAGTGGAGAGAAAGGTATAGAGATTTCCCATATGCCCCCTGCCCGCGCACAGGCACAGCCTCCCCGCTGTCATTGTCACCCCCCACCCTGGCCCATTTTCGACCAGGGATGAGCCGACACTGCCTCACGGTCATCAGCCGAAGTCCACAGGCACGTTAGGGCTCGTTCTTGGTGTCGTGCACGCCACAGGTGTGGACGAGATGCACACTGACACGCATCCATTAACATACCTTTGAGCATTTTCACCGCCCTAAAAATCGACTGTGTTCTGTCTGCTCCCCTCCCCTCACACCAACCGCGGCAACCGCTGATCTCTTTCCTGTGCCCATAGTTCTGCCTTTTTCAGAGCTTTATATAAGCGGAGTCACGCTGTATCTAGCCGTCTAGCCTTCTCAGACTGGCTTCTTCCATGTGGCGATATGTTCTGAAGATCCCTGCAGGTCCCTTTATGCCTTGAGAGCTCATGTCTCGTTAGCGCGCAATAATGTTCCGTTTTCTGTATACACCACACGTCATTTCTCCACTCACCTCCTGCGGGATGGCTGGGTTGTTTCCAAGTTTGGCAGCGATGAGTCAAGCTGCAATAGACACCTGTGTGCGGGTTTTTGTGTGGACATAAGTTCTCAGCTCCTCTGGGGAAATAGCGAGGGACGCTATTGTTGGATCCATGGTAAGAGTACGTTTCTTTTTGTAAGACGCCCCCAAATTGTCTTCCAAAATGGCCGCTCCATTTTGCACGCCTACCCTTGGTGAATGAGAGCTCCTTTGGCCCCAAATCCTCGCCCGCACTTGGGGTTGCCTGTGTTCTGGATTCGGGCCATTCTCATAGGTGGGTAGCAGTTCCTCTCATTTAAATCTCCCCACATTTTATTAATTCGTTACCTCAGAGCCCCTGGATGAAGTCGGTGCTAACGTCATGTTTTACTAAAGCAGAAACAGGTTCACAGAGGAGGGTAAAGGGGTCAAAGTCGTGAGACGGGTGGGGCTGGGGCTTGGACCCCAGAATGCTGGGCCCTTACCCGCGTTTGTGCTTCTCTGAGCTCCGGAGCTCGTGCACGGTCGAGGAGGAAAGAAGAGAGGTCTGGAGCCCCGGGCAGGCTTGGTGGGAAAAGCAGGTGCTCATTGAGTGGTGGGGTCCGTGCTGGGTGTGAGTGACAGTCAGCAGGGAGGGCGCGGGTTCGAGTCTCGGTAGCAGTGAGCCGTCTGGTTGTGGAAAGGAGTTTAATGCCACCCTTGTCCTTGGCACTGAGGCTCTTCAAAACCCCTGTGAAGGGAACCTCAGAGCAACGAGTTCAAAGCCAGCCTGCAGGAGACCCTGCAGCCTCCGTGCCATGTGGGAGGTGAGGTGGGGCCAGTGATGGGCTGTCTGTCTTCGGTCTTGAGCTCCTGGGCATCTGGCCAGCCTCAGATGCAGCCCAGGGTGGCCTGGACATTCTCAAAAGTCACTGGACATGGAATTCACTTTTAAAATGTACAGACTCCCAGGACTTTGACCCAGAGGTTCTGAGTCAGTGCGTCTGGGAAAGGCTGCAAATTTGCTTTTAAACACACGCTTCCTGGTAAGTCTGCGGGAGGGTTTCCCTGGAGACTGCTTGGAGAAACAGGGCAGCGTAAGCGAGCATGGGCCCTGGGGGCAAGCGGGCCTGAATTGGATTCAGCTCTTGCCCGCGTTTAGTCTTGGAAGAGCTGTTTACAGTTTCTTAGCCTCTTATTTCTCATCCGTAAAAACGGTGTGATGATGTGTGTGTTGGGGTCGTGGGGTTGGCATGGAGCCATCCTATTAGGGTGCTAGGGCGACTCCCCAGAGGACTGTAGCCTGGTAGCTGGAATTAGCAGACGCTTACCCTCTCATGGTTCTGGAGGTCAGAATCCAGAGACCAAGAAGTTGGCCAGCCTATAGTCCCCGGAGTTTCTGGCAGATAATCCTTCCGCGCCTTCTTCTGGCTTCTGGTGGCCCCGGACGTCCCTTGGCTTCTGGCTGCATAACCTCCATGTGTGCCTCGACGCTCGCCTGGCTTGTCCTCTGTCCATGGGTCTGTCCTCTGTGTGTCTCTGTAAGGACACGTGTCACTGGATTCAGGGTTCACTCAGAGAGTCCTGGCTGATCCCATCTCCAGATCTCTAGTTTGTTTCCATTTGTGAAGATCCCTTTCCCAAATAGGCTCATATCCGCAGGCTCCGGAGGTTAGGACACGGACGTGGCTTCTTGGGAGTCCCCATTCCAGCCGGCACAGAGACGCTTAGGAAAACGGCGTGATGCCCGGGACGTAACCAGGGCTGCAACAGCATGGTTCTCCGCCTCTTGCTCTTTCTTCTCTCTCTCAGTAAATCCTATCATCTCCGCCGCC